>LPNX011162702.1:436512-453278 GCA_001517045.1 Pseudotsuga menziesii | reverse complement strand
GCGGATGCAGAAAATCTTCCTCTTTACTAGTTCTGTGAGAAGATGAGCATGTGATCAATGGTAGAGAAGCACTGGGACTGTTGAGAACGAATGCTGGAGCTACATAGTATGATATAGCTTCTGAAATAGATAATGAATCACATAATAAAATATCAGCAACCTCATATGAGGAAACTAACACCAAATCCCCATCAGCAGTTTTGAAGAGAAAGTGCGGTACTTGATTTTTCACACCGAAATTGGTGAGAGCAGCTACAAGCATGACTGAATGATTTTGAATTTTAAAATATGAACCAAATAATATTAGATCAGAAAGTAAATCAGATATAAACAGGTTCAAAACAGATCCAAAACTGTGAAATGGAATCAAATCCCCAGCAGTAGTTTTGTAGGAGACTTGCGGTACTTGTTTCTTCACACCATTGATGAGAACAGCTACAAGCGGTACTGAAAGATTATGAATTTGATATATTAAACCAAGCAATATCAGATCAAATCTAAATAAGATCATATCAGATCCAATAAGGTTAATATCAGATTCAAATAAATGGTTAACCGAGACGGTGGATGCACGGCTTTCTTCTTCTTCAAAATTCTGAATTTTGGTGCATGCAATCCTGCCGGAATTTGCTGGAAAAACTAGATCATGGGGAGCGAATGGATCACTCTGGTAATATGATATTTCTTCCAAAATATCCAAGGTATCACATATTTTTACACCAGCAGCAACATTAGAGGGAGAAAAATCAAATTTCTCTTCACTTTCGGAAGCAATTACTAGTAAATTTTGCACAAAATTTAAAGGAAAATCACCGGTGAATGTTTGTATGGAAGTGCAGCAGAATTTTTCTTCAATATCAGAGATTCGAATGTCTTCTTCTGTTTCAGTAATATGAGAAGATGAGATATCAGATATCTCATGAACTTTCGGAGCATCAGGAGAAGGAGTCACTGCATAGAGACTGTCTTCAATTCGAATTGACTGTGTAGAAGCTTCTGCTTCTTCTTTATCTTGAACAACTTCATCAGAGAGAGTGGAGGCTGATATTTTTGGATCAAGGATGCTTATGGTGCTGTATGTGCTCCATCTGCTATCAATTCCAAGGGTTCTGTCCAATCTTGTCCAGAGTTCCTTTAGACCTTGTCTCATCAGAGACGAAATCATTTCGAAGTTGTACCTGCAAAACAAAAAAAATGATCCAGTAGGAGATCTGAGGAGGAGAACTGCCTTGTCCACCGAGGCTCTGATACCATGTTAAATTTGAGCATATAGATCTGTAGACAAACACACAACTCACAAAGAAGATCTCATAATTTACTCAGCCATTGAAGAATGAAACAGTGCAAAAGGCTTGCAGCTGTGAATGCTTTCATTAATCAAAAAAGTAATCCAGATAATAATTACAATGATGTAAAATGGCTTTAATAGCCACAAGCAATTCGAATCCACATGAGGAAGTTCGAATTGATGACTCTACTTGACTGTAGGTAACCGAGACTTGTCTAAATCACAATTGGAGTTCTAAAACACAACCAACTGTTACATTTAGTATTAAATAATGGTTAACTGACTGTGGTAGGTGAGAAAAACGTCCCACATGTGTGCAATTAATTAAACCATTATTTAACTAAATGTAGAGAGCTAGAACTGAATGTAACTGACTCCTATCTTGGCTTGACTAGGCATCAACTGAAGTTAACTGACCTTGGTTGGTTTCGGCACTCCCAGCTGCTTCCTAAATTGTAGGGATTGATCTAGGAGACTCCTAAACTTATGCAATCAAGTGCAATAAGTGGCAGTGAGCCTCAATTAGTGTTCCCCACACTTTGGTAACTGAAGCATGTGCCCCAATTAGGTTAAGTTTAACCAATGGTGCTAATGACTATAAATAGACTGGATGGACTCCCGATTTAGACATGACTCCTGATTTAGACATATGACCAAATTTGGACAAGGGAGGATTAATAATCCTAACAGAGCTTCATTCAATACATTCAAAATCTTAGTCGGTTGTCATGTTAAAGTTGTATTTATCAAAGGATTTTGATAAGGTAAACTGGCTCTTCCTCCATCTTATCCTTACTCAAGTCGGTTTCCCTCATAAACTATATTAAAGCATGTTACTCCAATGTCTCCTATGGTGTGCTTATAAATGGGTCTTTTTCTTCATTCTTCAATCCTATCGGGTCTCCATGAAGGATATCCTCTCTCTTTGCTCCTTTTCTTGTTGGTCGTTGAATCTCTCAGTGGACATATCAATATCAAACATTCACTCAACAACCTCCAAGGGATTAAAATCTCATCCACTCTCTCCATTAACTCAAATACTTTAGAAGTCAGATCTTGTCACTATGAGGACAAGTCAACAAAAGAACAGATGACATACCTTGAGAGAGAGTAGGTTAGATTGTTGTAGGTTAAGGTTAGACACATACAGTAGTAAACAAGACAACTCAGTCACCAAGAGTGAAGATTCCAATAGGATAGTAGCAATGATACTCAGCCCCAACCACAACAGTTAATATTTAGTCATACCTCGGCCTTAGAGACTGTAAGCAGGACAAGGTTTACACATGCAGCCCCAAAGATGATCATGGTACATGTCTTGCAACAGTTGGAGAATACAATCCATCTCTAATGGTCACAAAACAATCACCTCCCAACAGAATGAAGGTCAAGCAGTCTGCGACTCACCTAGAAAGAGCCACGATAGTCCAAGGTCATCCCTAAAGGGCTCATACAATCCATGACCCAGCTGAAAGGGATATTACATCCCATGGCCCAGCCCTAGAGGGATGCAAAAATAGTCACGACCTTCTAAGGGGAGGCCAACACAGTCATGTCCATCCTAAATAGGGACAACAACAGTCACTGCATGCTAGAGAAGGTCATACACAACCACAACCCAACTAGGATAGGGCATATACAGTCACAGTCCAGCTAGGAAGAAGTCACAAATCAGGTTTAGCAACCCTAGATGGATGACGCCCAAGCTAACAGTATAAGAGTAGCTCACGGAGATGAACACGAACTACATAACCAGCAGCAAAAATCCTTCACAAATCAGTCTAGTGCAGTGACGGCTTTCCTAAAGATCATCAAAATCAGCCACGACCGAGTCCACAAGGGGATAGAAGTAGCAAGAACCCAAAACGTCCACTCAAGACAACAGTAACCCTAGGCATCAAGCACAAACTAGCATACAAGGATCATATCTAAACTTCTCTCATGTCAAGATGCCTCCAAGAATAAAGATAAAAACTTAATTTATAATCTTGACAAGTCTTCTAGAAGGGTCACTCAGACATCCCTAGGTTTTAGGATGGTTACTAAAATAAAACTTAAAATAAAGTTAGATTGACTTAGAATAGGGTACCAAAGGTCAAATGGTCATACAAAATAAACACAATAAAAACAATAAGGTTAAGTCATCATAGTAAAGGTGGTCATGGTACCACAAACAATAAGGGCGCTAGGGCCAATAGGAAGATAAAGGGCCATAAGTCAACTAAAGGGGTCACAACAAGGTGGTAAGGAAACCTCCTTACCCACAAGACAAAGGTGTACCATAAAGTGGGGAAACAACCATTTTTACCCATAAGACCAACAAGACCAAGGACTTTAATATTTTCTCTCTCAAGGTATATTGCCATATGTGTTCCATACATTTTTATCACCACTATATAAGGTAAAATCCAAACTGTATGATGTGATCCTCTGGTCCTCAATATTGCTCCTAAGGGTTAAGTGCTAGTGACATCATCAAGGGGTGGCCATTCCCTTGAGAAACAACCTAACAATAACCAATTAGGAGAGAGGACATCACACATCAACATCTTGGTTAAACTGACCAAGATCCACTCGGCTAACTGACCATGTATGTACCTGCAGGAACTACTTGGTCCTAGACCAAGAATATGCCTAGTCCAAGACTAAGAAGTCTCTACCTCAACCTACAGGATTTGATTAGTCCCAAACCAAGGAACTGCCTAGTCCCAAACCAGGATACCCTAGAGGCATATAGGGTCCCTAACAACATGTTAGGGACTTTTCCATGACACCAACCTGCTTGGTCTTAGACCAAGAACCCTAGGAGACCACTGAGGGCCCTAGGGTACCTTCTAGGAAATTACTCTGCCTGGTTCATTACTAGGGACCCTAGTTAACTGATTGGGGTTCCATCCTCCCTGACAATGGGTCTCACAACTGCACTATCTTTAACACAAACAAGAGGAGGACAAATTCCAAAATTGGAAATCTCAACAAAAACATTTTTTTCCTTCTTTGATGGTGCCTCAAAAGACAATCTTGAGGTGTAGGGGGGTTGTCAATAACCCTGAGAGAAAATATGTGAATTAATCTATGATTGGGGACTAGGGAATCCACTAATAATCAAGCAAAAACCTTGCCTTATATCAAAGATGGAACATTTTCAAATTGATGGAGATATATATCCTTATCATTAAAGATTCTTCAATTATCATTCAACAAGTGTGAAACTCGATCTCCTCAGAGAACTCAAGACTCTTCATATTGATGTTGAGAATTCAAAGGCTCATGAGGAGTTTTGACTCCATTAAGTTCTTCCAATTTCTCAGATCCTTCAACAAAGTTGGAAAATTCCATGGCAAACAAATAAATGTTGTTTAATCAAGGAATGTTGAGCCAAAATAGGGGGTACCCTTTTGCCTATCTCCCATGAAATTTTTTAAACCAAACAATAGAATCAACATGCAGTCAAAAATGAAGGAAAAGTGGCATAACACATTATTTCAAATGAAATGGAATATGATGATAACATCTTCCCCTATACCCTCCACCAATGTTCCACCAAGTTTCCAGGACACAAAAATGTGGGAGCGGGGAAACACATGAACGACCTATATAGAAGTGTTAGGATTAATTAATCCTCCCTTTACCCACATAGTCTATTTGTTCATTTTTCCTAGCTTAGGAGGTTTTTTCACTTTACTAGAGTAAGAGGGGACATGCTCAAGAGTCATCTACACTTTTGATTTTTGGTGCCAACAGGAGTTTTGGTGTAATTGGTGCCAATCCCTACATCATAGGAACCCTCTCTGAGTGCCACCAGCAGTTATGATGTGGAGCATGGATTCGGAGACATAACGGATGATTTGATCCGTGACTGACGGGAGCACTCCGAGTTCAAGTAGACAGACTGTTTCTTTGTCGGATCGGTCTTTTGGGGTGAAAATCTTCAGAATAAAAAGACTGGGCCTAGGCGAAGGAGGGGATCAGTTTTTCTTTGGATTTTTCCAGAGATTTGTTTTCAAGTTTTTAGGCATTTTAGTTGTTGCGGTTTGCAGCTATAAGCGGGAACTGTGTATTGGGACCTGCGTTTCCTGTATGGGGAATTTGAGGGCTTTTGCTCAGTTCTCCCGGGATATGTTGGTTTCAGTTTTTAATCAATAAAAGAAATGGTATGTCTGTTATTGAGTTGAGTTATTCCTTTATATATAAGTTTGTTGTTTTCCAGTTTTAATGTTGACTGTGAAGTTACAGTATTTCTGAGTGTTTTGGCAGTGAGGAGTCACTGCATCAGATTAGTATCAGAGTACAACGATGGCTCAGAGGGGTGTCCATCTGAATTGGGGAAGGAGAGGCATGAGAAATGCCAGACTGAGAGTAACCCTTGATGAAGAACTACTCTAAAGATTAGAGGCCATCGAGTCCAGATTGCCCTATGAAGAATCCGAGGAGGAACTAGAGGTTCCACAAGGTTGGACCAGAGTTGTAGATCCCATGGAGAGGCTTATTGAGGCCATAACCAAACAAGGAACCAGAGCTAAGGTTGAGGTCCTTGATTTCAAAGGCGAATTGAATCTAGAATTATTCATGGATTGGGTTCAAGAGTTGGAAAAGTATTTTGATATGGAAGGGATCGAGGAGACTGATCCACGAAGGACTAAAATAGTAGCATCCAAAATGAGGTCGCATGTTGCTTTATGGTGGGAGAATCTCCAGAATCTTAGAAAGAGACAAGGGAAGGAGAAGATCAAGTTTTGGCCGAAGATGTTGAACCTTTTGAAAGTTAATTTTATTCCCTTCGACTATCAGCAAAGACTTTTCAGAGACTACCAAAATTTAAGGCAAAAGGACTTATCCATATCTGCATTTACGGAGGAATTTTTGAAGTTGCATATTAGAACTGATTTACAAGAAGATGATGATCATGCATCGGCTAGGTATGTCAATTCTCTTAGGTTTCAGATCCAAGATGAATTAGCCCTGATCAAGGTGAGCTCTGTGGACAAATCATATCAGTTAGCATTAAAGGCTGAAGAAAAATTGAGTAGGCGGAGCAAGGCAGCAATCAAGCGAGGGGGTAGTAATATGAATAAGGGTAGAGGAAGTTTTCCTAAACCGACAAGCGAAGCAGAATCCAGAAGTGAGAAGAAGCCTGACTCCCAAGGAAGAGAGACCTCTTGGAACAGGGAAAGGGAGCAGACTTTTTCTGGGGGTTGGAGGCCCTTGAAGTGTTTTATATGCAGTGGCCCACATAAGGCAATGGATTGTCCCCAAAATCCAAAAAGGGTGATGATGGCTCAAGAAGAAGAGGAAGCAGAACTTATGCCAAAAGAAGTTGAAGCAGAGAGAGGTGAAAATATCATGTTAAGGAGGACCTTGATATCTGGTAACAAACTCACTCCTAAAGCGGATTGGAGGAGGAAAAGCGTGTTCCATACCAAGTGTAAGTGCAGGGACAAGGTCTGCAAGGTAATTGTAGATGGAGGATCCACTGACAATCTAGTAAGTACAGAAATGGTGCAAAAATTACAACTTACCTGCATTCCTAAACCTCATCCTTATAGTATTTCTTGGCTAAAAAAATATCATAATGCGCTGGTAAACCAAACTTGTCTAGTTGACTTTAAAATTGGTCCATATGAAGACAAAGTGTGGTGTGATGTAGTTCCAATGGATGCATGCCATGTACTCTTAGGTATACCTTGGAAATATGATCGGGATGCAATTCACCATGGTAAGGAGAACACATATGAGTTTTGTCACAGGAATAGGCGCCACATCTTGAAGCCCTTCAAGGAGGAAGGATCGACTGAATCAACATCCCTGTCCTTGAGTACCATGGGATGGAAGATGTTTTCCAAGGATTCTAGGAGTGGGGTTTGCTATCTATTATACCCCCGAGAATAGAAGTCATTGCAGCAGCAAACAATGCCTTTAGAAGTACAGAAATTACTTCAGCAATACCCTGATTTGACACCAACAAACCTACCAGCGGGTCTACCACCCACAAGAGGTATTACACATCAAATTGATCTATTTCTAGGTGCCAAGCTTCCAAACCAAGCAGCTTACAGGATGACTCCCTTTGAAGATGAGGAGATGAGGAGGCAGATAACATAATTAGTAGAAAAGGGGTTCATACGAGAAAGCATGAGTCCCTGTGCTACTCCCACCTTACTTTCTCCCAAGAAGGGAGGGAAGACATGGAGATTATCCATAGATTCTAGAGCTATTAACAAGATTATTGTGAAGTACCGATACCCACTACCAAGAATGGATGACTTGCTAGATTGTTTGTCCGGTGCCAAAGTTTTCTCCAAAATTGACCTCCAAAGTGGATACCACCAAATCAGAATTAGAGAAGGAGACGAGTGGAAGATTGCTTTCAAAACGAAAGACAGCTAATTCAAATGGGTGGTGATTCCGTTCGTTCTATCCAATGCCCCAGCTACTTTCACGCAAACTATGAACCAGGTATTTAGATCACACATTGGGAAATTTATAATAATCTATTTTGATGATATTCTAGTTTTTAGTAAGACTATGGAGGAACATGTAGAGCATTTGAAGGTAACACTTGACATCCTTCAAGCTGAGAGATTTTTTATCAACCCTGAGAAGAGCGAGTTCAGCAAGGATAAATTAATATTTTTGGGTAGTGTAATTTCAGCAAATGGGTTGAGCATGGATCCTGAAAGGTCAAGGCCATCCTTGAGTGGCCAATCCCCAAAAATATTACTGAAGTAAAGAGTTTTCATGGGTTAGTAAACTTTTATAGGAGGTTCATTAGAAACTTCAGTGGTATAAGCACTCCTTTGACTGACTGCACCAGAGGAAAAATATTTAATTGGACCAAGGTAGCTACAGCAAGCTTTGAACAGCTCAAGAAAAAAATTACTGAGGCTCCTATTCTCACCCTACCAAACTTTGACAAGCTTTTTACTGTGGAATGTGATGCTTCTGGGGTTTCCATTGGAGGGGTTTTAAGCCAAGAAGGCCGAACTATAGCTTTTTTCAGTGAGAAACTAAATGAATATAAATAGAAGTACAACACTTACGATAAATAATTCTATGCAGCAGTCCAAGCCTTAAAATACTGGAGACATTACCTTCTACATAGAGAGTTCATTCTAATGATTGATAATCAAGCACTGAAATACATCAATTCCCAAAGTAAGTTGTCCCACAAACATGGAAAATGGGCGTCTTCTTGCAGGCCTATACTTTTGTTGTGCAACATAGGAGTGTTAAAACTAATGTAGTGGCAGATGCTTTGAGTAGGAGGCGACATCTATTGATAGTAATGAGTAATGTGATGATTGGGTTTGAAGAAATGAAAACAAAATACTCCAGTGACCCCTATTTTGACCAAATTATTGCAATTCTGAGTGGACAAGACCAGGATGATTCACATTTAATTGAGTTTCGTGTGTTAGACAGATTTTTGTTTAAAGGTTCCCAACTGTGCATTCCATTTGGATCCCACCGAGAAAAACTTATAAGAGAAATGTACTCAAATGGGTTGGTTGGACATTTCGGAAGTGATAAAACTTTCGAACTAGTAACCGAAAAAATCTTTTGGCCTCATATTAGGAGAGACGTGAACAGATTTGTTGTTGCTTGTAGAGTTTGCCAAACAGCGAAAGGAGGACAGCAAAATACAGGCCTGTACATGCCCCTACCTGTCCCGAAGAAACCATGGACTGATATTTCCATGGATTTTGTTTTGGGACTGCCACGTACCCAAAGGGGTCATGACTCAGTGTTTGTAGTGGTGGATAGGTTTTCCAAGATGGCCCATTTCCTACCTTGTAAAAAGGCAAATGATGTTAGTCAAATAGCACAACTGTTTTTTAAGGAAATTGTCCGTTTACACGGTCTTCCAAAAACTATAACAAGTGATCATGACACCAAATTCTTAGGCCACTTTTGGAGAATATTGTGGAAACAATTGGACAGCAGATTGCAATTCAGTTCCTCCTACCATCCCCAGACTGATGGTCAAACCGAGGTTGTCAATAGGAGCTTGGGAAATTTACTACGTTGTTTAGTAGGTGACAAACCTCGTCAGTGGGACTTAGTCATACATCAAGCAGAATTTCCCTATAATTCAAGCACCAACTGATCAACGGGAAAATCTGCATTTCAAATTGTCTATGGAACCGATCCCAAAGGGGTTGTGGATCTAGTGGACTTGCCTACAGACCCCTATCTCAACAAGGATGCTACAGACTTTGTGGAAAATATTCAAGGAATACATCAACAGGTCGAGCAGAAGTTCCAATCAATGGTTGATCAATACAAGGAAGACACTGACCAGCGTAGGAGAAGAAAGGTCTTTAGGAAGGAGAAATGGTCATGATACATTTGAGAAAGAAAAGATACCCCAAGGGAACCTACAACAAACTAAAACCCAGGAAATTTGGCCCTTGTAAAATTAGCCAACGCCTACCTAATGGATCTACCAGAAGAATTAGCCACCAGTCCCGTCTTCAATGTGGCTGATCTTTATTCGCTGCCGATTGATTCAAACAAAGAAGCCAATGAAGACCAGTCAATTAATGATCAGCATGACAAGGGGGGACTGGACCAAATTGTTACCCAAGAAAAAAAGAGAAAAAGTCGAACATTTGTTAGACACGAAACTAGCTACAACATGCTCCAAGGCTTATAAGTTATACCTAGTTAAGTGGGAAGGACTGTCAGATTCCTACAACTCTTGGATCACAAAAGCAGAGTTACTTAAGCACAACCGTGAGGTTACAGTAGGTGACCTAGAACCAGGAGGTTCTGAAATTTTAAAAGAAGAGGAGGATGATGCGGAGCATGGATTCGAAGACATAACGGTTGATTTGATCCGTGACTGGCGGGAGCACTCCGAGTTCAAGTAGACAGGCTGCGTCTTTTCCGAATCAGTCTTTTGGGGTGAAAATCTTCAGAATAAAAAGACTGGGCCTGGGCGAAGGAGGGGATCAGTTTTTCTTTGGATTTTTCCAGAGATTTGTTTTCAAGTTTTTAGGCATTTTAGTTGCTGCGGTTTGCCACTGTAAGCGGGAACTGTGTATTGGGACCTGCGTGTCCTGTATGAGGAATCTGAGAGCTTTTGCTCAATTCTCCCGGGAAATGTTAGTTTCAGTTTTTAATCAATAAAAGAAATGGTCTTTCTGTTATTGAGTTGAGTTATTCCTTTATATATAAGTTTGTTGTCTTCCAATTTTAATGTTGCTTGTGAAGCTACAGGATTTCTGAGTGTTTTGGCAGCGAGGAGTCACTACATCAAATTACCTTAACTTGTTTGTGGTAAATAGTTAGTGATGATCAGTTATGCTCCAATAACCACTAGTTAGTTCACTAACACTCATCCTAGCGCCAATTTGCATGATTTAAGGGAGTGTGGCACCTTTTGTCCACCTACCTCATCAGTTAACTAATTGTGAACTGAATTAGTTATCCGGAGTTAAACTAGTGAGCTCCAGCTGCGATTATTTCCACACTGAGTTAGCTAACCAGACAGTTTGAGTTAGTGAATTCGAATCTTATCCATAGTATTCAAATTCTCCTTATTGTATGACTATTGTATTACTGACATGTTAATGAAGATTGATGTAATGATAATCTGTGCAATACTTATCCAATTTATGTGAAATTTCTGTCATGAATTCATTGCTCAATTTGCATTGATTTGTCAATTCCACTGCATCCTTCTTTTCAGATAGATCTCATTCTGGCATGTAGATCTATGGTTCATGAAATTTAACATGGTATCAGAGCCTATGTTCATGCCAGCAACAAACCCCACAAACCTCCATGCTTGCACCAGAAGCAGTTGAGTTTCCACATAATTCTTTAAATCTTAGCATTGCTCCCTCTGGATTCTATCCAGAGAAGTCTCTCCAAGTGTGATGGACTCAGAAAAAGTGTTCATGTTGAGGAGGAGAGGTTTGAACTGACAATTTTTTGCGAATTGAAGTTTTTTTTCTAGTGATTTTTGTAGGTACCTATGTAGCTCTTGAAGAATTGTTGATCAGCAGACAAGTCAAAAGGAGAATTCGGCTTCCCTTTCACCCACGATTCTTACACCCTTCAATTACATTAATTGGAGGGCAGATATGCAGATATCCTTGTGCAACAAAGGCATGTATAGAATGACAATGAGAAGAGAACTCGAGCCCCAACAATATGTTGAGAAATCCAAGTTTCTAAATAAGCTAGATGAAGCCTTCGGCTTTATGTGCATCCACATCTCCAAGGAGTTTTTGTTCCACCTTGAGGGACTCAGAACTCTGAAGGAAGTATGTAACAAGCTCGAATCCTTGTTTGGAAAACAGGATGAGCTAAGAGGCCATATTCTGGAGAATGAGCTAATTACACTCCAGCCCAACTACTTCGAGACAATTCAGCAGTTCTTTTTGAAATACAAATCCCTAGTCTTGCAATGCAAGCAATGTGGGATAGAGAGGAAGGATAAGCAATTTGTGCTGTCAATTTTGAGCAAGCTTGGCTCAGAATTTTCAGTCTTTGTATCTACTTTCCACTCCGAAAGATTATCCATACCAAATTGGAAAATGCCTTCTCCAGATGCATTTGCAGAGTCATAAATCTAGGAGCAAGACAAATTGATTCAGATGGGAGTGCTCAATGCCTTCAAGAATTAAGCCCTCTTAGGTGGAGACTCTGGGAATGCACAAGCAAAAGGGAAGCAAAGAGGAAAGGAAAACAAAAATGTTGATTTGAATCCCAAGGAGAAGCAGAACCCTTCTGACAGAGCCTCGAGTTCCAAGAAGAACAAAAACAAGAAAATTGAGAAAGCTAAGTGCTCCTACTGTATGAGAGGATTTCATATAGAGAGTCAGTACATGAAGGCGGCCATTGACTAGTTGTCTAAGCTCCTTGAATAGAACATCATTGCCCTTCCTCAAGGCGCAAAGAAGTTTGAAGCTAGAAACCAAACAGAAAAAACATGAGAGTTTCCGTGCCTTGAAAGCAAGCTTCACTCGGTCAAATGCCTATATGATTGCTTCAGGAGCATCTAACCAAATGGTTGCTTCCAAAGAATCCTTCACCTCTCTGGATTTCTTTGGAGGACCTAGCATTCATATGGGAGATGATTCTCAGATCCCAACTGTAGGGAGAGGTTCCATTAAAATCAAGCATGGAGAGTTCCAAAATGTGCTCTATGTTCCCTCTCTTGCAGCAAATTTGTTATTTGTATATTAGATGACACATACAAGCTCTCCCAAGAGAGTTACATTCAATTCTGACACGGTAGAAATCATTGAAGCCTCTACTGGAAGTCTAATAGCGAAAGGGCTTGCTAGTCATGCCTCCAAGGCATATGAGTTTTCCCATCTCCTGCCTACTTCATGTCTGGAAGCTTGATTGACTCATGCCAATAGTACAAGCAAGTTGTGGCATGAAAGATTTGACCACCTGAACTTCAAGTATCTCTAGCAACTGCACAATGACAAGTTGGTTGAGGGATTGCCTCTCATCAAATCATCAAAAAGAGTGTGTCTTGGTTGCTTGGTAGGGAAGCATCCAAAGAAAAGATATGAGGTTGCAAGGCAACACGAGCTGCCTCCACACTTGATCTAATACACAGTGATGTCTTAGGACCAATGCCTACAACATCAATCAATGGCTCCAGATATTTACTAACCTTCATTGATGATTGTTCAAGGTATTGTTGGGTATATTTTCTAAAGCAAAAGGCTGAGGTATTTAAGACTTTCAAGGTCTTTAAAGCCTTAGCTAAGAACAACCTCGGAAGAAGATCAAGTCCATTAGATCTGACAATGGAGGTGAGTATGTCAAAAGAGATTTCCAACAATTGTGTATCAGAAGGATTTCGAATGGAACACTTAGTTCCATACACACCACATCATAATGGAGTGGTTGAGAGGAAAAATAGATCCTTGAAGGAGATGGCAACCTGCCTTCTCAAAGCAAAGAATCTTCCTCCTTACTTGTGGGCTGAGGATGTTAATTGTACTTCATATATCCCAAACAAGGTGCCTCACAAATCAGTGGTTGGGGGCACTCCTTTCGAAGCATTGTTGGGAGATAAGCCCAATGTCTTGCACCCGAGAGTTTTTGGCTCCAAAGCTTGGGCCAAAATCTCTACTGATAAAAGAAAAACTTTCCCTAGCCCAAAGTAGCGAATGCATACTACTGGGATATGCTCTAAGGCATACAAATTGGTGGAACTTGTAACCAGAAGGTGCTTCATAGAGCACAGTGTGCAATTTGAAGAAGATCAAGGACATGATCCACCACAATCCGAAGCAGAAGCATGTATAGACACTCTTTTATTTCCATTTGATGAGGATGTATTGTCTAATGTTTCAGATTCAGAAGATGAAGAACAAGATCAACATGATCTTATATTGAGATTGAACCTCAAGAGAATCCAGATCCAGATCCAACACCTATTCCAAATCAGAGGCTTAAATGGGCCCAAAAGCTCATTGAAGCCACTGGGAATGTTGTTGGGGATCCAGATCATTAAAGAAGAACAAGGTCCCAATATAAGAATGAACATGTTGCACTCTCCCACATCGTTTCTCTACCTTCAAAGTGGTGCAACAAACTCCTAGAGAGATGTTACATGATGGTAAGGACTAATCAACAATTAGGCTCACTGAACAACAAATTGGATCATGTCACTCTTCCTCCAGAAAGAAGAGACAAAGGAAACATTCATCAAATCGGAAGAAGATTGAAAAGTTCACATGCACAGTCCCAAGAAACTAGTGCAAACAAGAACCAACATTCTGCATTATTGCTCCACAGAGTTGCAGATTGCAGAAATTTTTTCACAAGTTTTTGCTCAAAGAGAAATTCTTCCTCTCAAGTATGAAAGTTTGTTTCTTGATTTCCTGCTTATTTTGAGGGGGGGGGTTCCCATGAGGTTTTTCCCAGATTCCTTGTTTATTAAGCAGTATTTTACTTCATTTAGATTGTATGGGTGACTTTTGGCCTAGTTGTCAGGGCCCAAGTTGTCCAGAGTTAGGATTAAGGGGGGGTGTTAGAATTAATTAATCCTCCCTTTACCCACATAGTCTATTTGTTCATTTTGCCTAGCTTAGGTGGTCTTTTCACTTTACTAGAATAAGGGGGAACATGCTAAAGAGTCATCTACACTTTTGAGTTTTGGTGCCATTGGTGTCAATCGCTACATTATAGAAACCCTCTCTGAGTGCCACCAGTGGTTACCTTTAGTTGTCTGTGATAGGTAGTCAATCATGATCTGTTATGCTTCGATAACCACTAGTTAGTTCACTTCCAATCATCCTAGCGCCATTTTGCATGATTTAAGAGAGTGGGGCACCTTTTGTCCACCTACCTCATCAGTTAATTGATTGTGAGTTGAATTAGTTATCCGAAGTTAAACTAGTGAACTCCAACTGTGATTATTTCCACACCGAGTTAGCTAACCAGTCAGTTTGAGTTGATGAATTCAAATCTTATCCACAGTGTTCGAATTCTCCTTATTGTATGACTATTGTATTACTAACATGTTAATGAAGATTGATGTAATGATAATCTGTGCAATACTTGTCCGATTTATGTGAATTTTATGTCTTGAATCCGTTGTTCAGTTTACATTGATTTGTCAATTCCATTGTATCCTTCTTTTCATATAGCTCTCATCTTGGCATGTAGATCTATGGTTCATGAAATTTAACAAAATGTTCCCCTAAAATTTTAGGAAACGTCAAAGGGAACATCGAGGTCTTCAACATAGAAGACCCCACCAAAAATATTACAAAATTTATATTAGAATAAATAAAACTTGAAAGTTGGTGCATAAGTCATCAAAGTATTTAACTTTATAATCTAAGGATTAATACAAGTTTACAACATACATGAAATAAAATAAAATGAAATACAACCATACAAAAGCTATAACTAATAAAACAAAATAAAACATACAACCATATTGAACAACAAATGAAATCAAGGCTAGAGAGAAGGAAAATAGTGAACGGCGTGGCCCTTTATCATTTAATTTTTTTTATTTTTTGGTGAAAAACAGTCAAAGGAAACATGGGGATGTCATTTTTAGGAGGGAAATGTTTCTCTTTTGCGTTTCCTTGAGTTTCCTTCAAACGAGGATGTGGGTGGACGTTTCCAATGGAGTTTCCAAGTTTATGAGACGTGCAGGGGCGTGGAAGCATGTTTCCTACCCTTGGGGACGCGTACCCATGTAACACTGCTCTACACTCATACCTCCAAGCTCGGGAAGTGTCTTAAATTCTAACGGGCTGGAAAGGTGGGATTTTTATGGTTCTTTTAAGCCTATGTTGGAGTTATTTCTCAGCCAGTCTGGAGGTAATAGCTCTGTCCATTCCACCATCTGGTCTCAATGAGCCACAGGCCTTTTTGGTCTAGTGTATCCTTTGCAGTGGGTAGCAGCTTGGACTGTCCCTGGTTCAGTCAATGGCCTCCAATTGATCTTCGTCGGGTCCAACGAATGATTGCATGTTAAACAA
Organism: Pseudotsuga menziesii; assembly: GCA_001517045.1. Lineage (NCBI taxonomy): Eukaryota > Viridiplantae > Streptophyta > Pinopsida > Pinales > Pinaceae > Pseudotsuga > Pseudotsuga menziesii. The sequence continues at coordinate 437,513 of LPNX011162702.1, read as the reverse complement.
AGTACCTACAGGTAGCAATTTCCCAGCTCAACAACATAATGTCTTCTCAGCTTGAAGCTTTAGTTAGTCAGGAATGTAGAATTGGAAACAAGGGTGCAACAATATTGAGAAACTCACTGCAGATCACAATGTGCATCCAATTGATTTTGGTCCTTCTACCAAGGAGCTCCAAATTAGTGGCTTCCCTTCCAAAAGCTCTGTCAAAGCAACTGTCATGGAGGAAGCTACAATTCAACAAAAACAAGAGATGGAATTTGAAAATGGAATTCTGGAATTCAATGCAAATACCAAGCCAGAAGCCCACAGTGGGCATGTTTTCCATTAAAAGTTTAGGATTTCATGTTTTGCAAAAAAGTATTTTTGCTAGGCCAGTTTATTAGACTTCACAGTTGCAAGTATTTTCAGTTATGTTGAAAAATATGCAAGAACGACTCAGTTTGTAGGACTCTTCACAATTTTGGGAATTTTTGAATCCCTGTCATCAGACTCTATCTTTTAATTTGTATTAACTTGCTGTACGGTGTGACCACAGATTTCTTTCGGTACAGTTGATACCCATGTCACTTTATATTAAAATAAAAATTAGAACAAACAAAAAAATATTATCTTGCTTCATCAAAGAAATGGTTAATATTTTAAGGTATTTTGAAAATAAATATCTAGATTTCTACTATTGCCATGAAACTCTACCGTTTGCTAACTGAGGACAGTGATTAACTCTGAAGGCTCAAAAATTCAACCCTTTCTGATGATTACATGATTACAAGATTACCTTGAGTGGTTGACACTGGGGGGATTGGTAGCAGCCAAATAAAGAGGACAAAAAGGTGCAAATCATTCTTCAATAGTTAGACAATTTGTAAGATGACAAAGAACCAGAGAAGATTTAACAAGAAAATGCTTAAGAGTTCTCAGTCCGCATTCATAATCGGTTCTTAGCCATTATCTGTGTGATTGATCATTTCTGACAGATACCAAGTTTCCTTTCCAAAGCTGAAATT
>LPNX011162702.1:411741-436401 GCA_001517045.1 Pseudotsuga menziesii | reverse complement strand
AAACGAGATATGAGAACTGAAAATAAAACATAAATCAATTATTTAGCTAACTGATAATTACTCAGTGTAATTTAGTATACAATCTGCATTCACTGCACATTCGCTTCAATATAAGTCCCTTCAAAATGTAGATTGTGTTGCTCACTATTTACCAGCTTTTGACCCTGAACTTAAAACGAGATATGAGAACTGAAAATAAAACATAAATCAATTATTTAGCTAACTGATAATTACTCAGTGTAATTTAGTATACAATCTGCATTCACTGCACATTCGCTTCAATATAAGTCCCTTCAAAATGTAGATTGTGTTGCTCACTATTTACCAGCTTTTGACCCTGAACTTAAAACGAGATATGAGAACTGAAAATAAAACATAAATCAATTATTTAGCTAACTGATAATTACTCAGTGTAATTTAGTATACAATCTGCATTCACTGCACATTCGCTTCAATATAAGTCCCTTCAAAATGTAGATTGTGTTGCTCACTATTTACCAGCTTTTGACCCTGAACTTAAAACGAGATATGAGAACTGAAAATAAAACATAAATCAATTATTTAGCTAACTGATAATTACTCAGTGTAATTTAGTATACAATCTGCATTCACTGCACATTCGCTTCAATATAAGTCCCTTCAAAATGTAGATTGTGTTGCTCACTATTTACCAGCTTTTGACCCTGAACTTAAAACGAGATATGAGAACTGAAAATAAAACATAAATCAATTATTTAGCTAACTGATAATTACTCAGTGTAATTTAGTATACAATCTGCATTCACTGCACATTCGCTTCAAAATAAGTCCCTTCAAAATGTAGATTGTGTTGCTCAACCCATCCGATTTTCCATTCACTTTCCAGATAAAGCTCTTCCATGATCTTCTAACAGAGATACTCTCTTTATTCGACAATTGCATGTGGGCCGAAAAGCAAAAATATCACAAAAACATCCGTGAAGTATGACAAAAGCCTCTTTTCAAATTACCAAATTCTTCTCCTTTGCTCAATGTTATTTAAAATCCTCATCACCGTCAACAGAAAGAGCAAAGGGACCAATAAGAACATTAAAAAGATCTGAACTGACCTTATCAACATACTTCATCCCAAAGTCACCTTCCTGTTATACATCAAATCATCAGAGTGTTTGCAATTCTCAGTTTAAAACTTCTTTTTTAATTTTGGATTGAAAAACTTGAATTGGAAGAAAAAAATCAAAGTTGAGAGGAAAGTTAGCTAGATATGCTCGCATACCATCTTTCCAGTTGCAGTTCCCAGAGGACAAGCTGATGAATACTCAAAACTGGTCCCAGGAAGTAGCACTGGCTGCTCTCCAATAACCCCAATGCCCCTGAATAATAGAATCCAAAATTTGAGTATGACCAAAGCTACTCGATTATATATATAAACACAGATAAAGACAAAACATAAAATTCCACTTCCAACTATATTTGTAGGAATTAATTTTCTTGTGTAAATGTCTGTTGTTTAACAATTAATGAGAAAGCCAGTCGACTGACAGAGAAAAAGGCCTATTTCTTTGACAATTTTTTCTCAACAGATGTATACCATCCAAACTTTATTCACAAGAAAATTCATCGTCATTGCATAAGATATCACTTGCAAAAAGCATTCCTTAACCTCACAACTTTTGCAAACTATGTCCATAGCATAATACTGATTTTTTTTTGGTGAATTACATCCAATGTTCCACCAAGTTTCCAATACAGGGACACATACCCAAAGACACCTCAAACTTCAGGGTAAGGCAGGTTACAACGAGTATAACCTAAAATAGGGAACCCTGCCCCTAATATAGAAAATAATACTAAATAGAAATTTAAAAATATTTGAAATTTTGTATCCATGGTTAATGATTAATAACAAACATTGAATCACAAATAAGTTACATTTTTAGAAACACACTGAAAACCATTTCTGAAAGCAACATCCCATGGGCTAGACAAATGACCTCTCCAACAATTTGCAGGTGGATTTTAACGAGAAATCAGAAAAATATTCACTGTTGTTACAGGTTTCCAGCCACTGTTCTAGTAAGAGGTTGCCAAAAATCCACTACTGTAACAAATTTCGCCCACAAGAAAGCTAAAAATTGATTTTAGAATGCCTCTCCAACGTGTTCAATTTCAAATCCAGAGAAAAAATGGCAAACACTCCTCTGCTGTTATGAGTTTTCAACCACTGAGCTTCCAGCCACTGCTCAGAACCAGAAATATATCTTGAAATTGAAGTTTCTGATTCAGTTTAGAGTCTAGAGTTTCTGTTAGGGTTTATTCTGTGTTTATTTTTTAATTCGCTCTAAAAGATGCCCAGAAGCGAGGACATCCAGAGGTACACTGACTAACAAGGTACTTCTGAATATCTCCATTTGCAAGGGACAGCAAAAGTTGAGATGGGGTGTACCCGACTGTGTCCCCTGACACACCTGGTGTACCATGTACTTCTAGCCTCTAGGACGTCCCCAGCCTCCTTGGTACAGTGTGAGGATGAATCCCTGCGGTGTCACTGATTTCATAACCTGCATTTGAAATGAGATCAAACGCTAGATTGTGACACTTCAAGCTTCAAATCTCAAGTGATTTGATGCAAATAGAATATTGTTTACCTGGGAATGTCTAGAGGTTTAAAGCAAGATTGTTTATATTTACTTATGGAGGAAACGTTTCCCTTAGTGGGAAAAATGTCTTTTTGATTGTTTTAGACTTTAGTTCTTCACAAACAAGTTAAGTACAGTGTATTGCCATGAAGAAATTTAAATGCAAAACTCTAATAAAATTGCACATGAATAGGACACACTACAAAAGAAGATGATCACCATGACCTACCATATATGTTCAGTTTTTCCATTTGCATCTGTAATTGCCCAATGCCTACGAACCAACTGAACTGGACGATTAGAACCATTGCTGATTCTTATACGATAAGCAAAGAAATATTGCCCTTTAGAAGGCTGACTTCGTCCTTTCACATAGACACTCCTTACTTGTACCCTGATTCCCTGGCATGCAAAAAAACTTCTTCCTTCAGTAAACAGTCGAAGATGAATAGTTCTCAACATGTTCGAAATCCTTGACATTGAAAGCCAATAATTTGGTGAACGACCTGAGACAGCTCCATATTCTCAATTAGGATTACTAATAAATGAGGAACGAAAGTATCCCTGAAGCACTTACAAGTGTAGTTGTATCACTGAAGCACTTAAGAAGTGCGTCAGGTGCAATCAGCTCAAGCTCATTTCTGTATTTAGCAGCATCCTGTCAACAGTGCCATCATCAGCAGGAACGATGTCAAGGCTAAATTTAGCCAGTTGAATATATAGAAGCACATTCTAAAATCAATTTGCTTCAAACTCTTCTTTTTTTTTCTTGCAGCAACACCAAGCTTTTCCATAGAATGTAGAATACTAAATACATGGCTTCTTTTCCTTATAAAGTTATAGATTCAAGACACTTCTAAAATTCTTATTTTATTGCTTTACAAAGCCAACCAACACTCTACTGATCTAAAATATCATTAATCAAAAGTCTCTTCTAGTGAAATAGCAAAGAAAGAAACTGTTACTAGAAGAAAATGATATTTTACATGAGCTTTTCCGGTTTATGCATTTCTTACTCTGGGAATAATTAAATTTGGCCAGTATTAGCATGTCATTCCTTTAAACCATTCCAGATTCAATGACAAAGATATTGAACATTTTGTCATTTGCAAAAAGTGCATGCCTCAAAATGAACACAGCCAAGAAAATTACTTCAAACCTCTCCTCGGAGATAGCCTTTTTTAACAAACTCTGAAGGCGCAGTGCAGGCTCCTGGTCTTCCATCACCTTCAACGCATCTCGTATACGGGCAGCTTCTTTGTAATCCTGCACAAAAATTTACTCTGGATGAGACTAATTCAAGGCTAAGATAGAGGCCCTTAGTTCTCCGTAGTCAAATGCTACTTTAAGCCATTTCCCACAGATCTCCCTGCCAGAAGGAAATTTTCAGTATAGCGTCCATACCTCGCACACTACTGTAAGTCTATTGACAATAAGCATCATCTTTCGCACTAAGGTAAATTTATGCAAATAGAAGACATCATCTATCGTGCTAAGGTAAACTTCACTAATAACAGGCAGAATTCCGCACACTACTTAAATTTACCTCGTCTCAAGCCTTGAAAACATAATAGTCCATGAAAATGGGCCCTCTTCTCAAGTGTACTACTCAAATTTACCACGAATTAATAATCGAGATGCATTATTATCAAAATCTACCTTAAGATCAGCTTCATGAGCTATGTATGGTTCTCTTCTCAAAACTATTTACAAGAAATTGTCTCAACATAATTCTTCAAGCAAAGACTACATAAAACACTATTTGCAGCAAGCGGCCTTCTCTCAGGCATACCTCGTTGAGTGCAGCCACGCGCATCTGCTGTTTCAGCAAAGTGTGTGTCTGAGACCTCGATAAGAAGCTCGAGCGCGCCACAGCTTTCTCGGCAGGGGTAACCGCGCTGTCGGAATCCTCAATCTGCGCTCTAATTTTAACAGCCCCGCCAAAATTCTTCGCATTGCTCCCAAACAGACCTTTAAAACCTGAATTTTTCATACCGATCAAGCCAGCAGTTGCGAACCTTCTGGAAACCATAAAATTACGACACGGCCGAGCCGTGGAACAATTTCTGGCATCTGACGCTTCTTTAAAAACCCCGCAGATGGGGTATTTCATGGAAAATGCATCCACAATGTCGCTTCTACCAATTGCACCTTGCATTTTGATTATTCAAGATATAAATTTAGAATTAGCATGGAACGTTTTTCTCTTCGGTCTCAATTCTAGACCTCTGCTTCATCGTCTGAATCAGTTTTTACGAACAACGACGAAGAATTCTTTGCAAGAAATTCATATTCGACGTTATATAACCGGAAGGAAAACAAGGAGGCATCTTGGTGTTGTGTTGTTACATTCCTCGCCATAAAGCACGAATGTCAATATCTCTCTGGGTGCAGGGGTTTGGACTGCACCCTAGGGTTTGATTCCAATTCATTCACCCCGGGTTTAAAATTTCACCGGGGTTTGGAATTAGATTAGTTTAAATTTTCAATGGTATTAATCCGTACCATAACGCGTAGTATTGATAAGAGATATAATAAAACCATGAAGTTAACACGTAGTCTAACTTTTACTCTAGATAAAGATATCAAAACTATAGGTACCACAAAGTCAAAATAGTGCATTGGATTATTTATTATTATGTTTAAGTTAAAACAGTGTGTTGGATTATTTAGACGAGAAGATCAAACCAAAATACAGTAGTCATTGAATTCGAGGCTCATATGAGAGTTCAATAGTAAATGGATAAGGGAACTTGAGTTGGTGTGCTCTATATTTTTTAAAGAGATCATTGACAAAAAGAGATCATAAAGTAAATGGATAAGGGAACTTGAGTTGGTGTGCTCTATATTTTTTAAAGAGATCATTGACAAAAAGAGATCATGAAGAGATTATTGAAATGTATGTAATGTGGTTATAATTATGAAATAAGTTTATTTTGGTAGTTGAGGATAATAAATGGTAGTAATGTAGTCATAATTATATAATAGGTTTATTTGATCGTTGCTAGTGGATACTAAATAATAGTTGTTAAAAATTTGTAATTTTGAATTAATAAAATTGTGATAAAGTGTAAAATGGATTTATCACTCTCGAATATACCTATTGAAATTAGATTGTACAATGTTTATATATGATATAATGATTCCTCTTAGATTTCAAGTAAAAAATGTTGGTTTCCCCTACTGCTATTTTGAGATGCAAGAAAATGACCAATTTGTCATGCATTTATACCATTCAAGTGGGAGGCCAATGTTTCGAAACCTATGTACCCTTGTTTGTCCCCCTCTAGGCGACCCATATTTCCTCAGGTGGGGAAGGGTTAGAGAGTTGAAAACCTGAGTTGAACCTGCTACTTAGTGGATATGACAAAGGTGTGTTGTCGATTCCCTTTGAAACCAAAAACCAACAACAACAAATGACGAGGGAATGGAAGGTCAAGCAAGCAATTGTAATCACCTTGAAACCAAGCAAGCTAACATAATCAGCTCTCAATCGATCAATCGTTATGTTAGTAGGGGGCACTGCCTCTATATGCAAAAAGAGAAAGGAAGCATCTAAATTGGCTTCAAAAAAAGAGGAAAGTACATTAAAACTTAAGTCAAGATGCACATGAAGGAAGATGTTGAGAGACAAGTTACAAAGATTAACATTGAAATCAGTGTAATGTCAATGAGAAAAAAATGGAAAGAGTGCACAAGAAATGAATACATAGTAGTGAGTTTGTATTTTGAGCAAACCCAACGCTTTTGATTGTACATGCAACCTTACGATAAGTGATCCTTCAAATCTTATTATGGTGAATGTGAATAACGGTAATAAGATGAAATTTTGAAGAGCATTGGTTTTGGGATATGGATCAACTTCTTTTGAAACTAAGCATGCTTAATGAAAATGAAAACAAGCTCCAAACTTCATGATGAATCCAAGATCTTAAAGTGTGAGGACTTATACATAAGCAATAATATCTATTATGGTTCTCATAATAAAAATCAGAGTAATTACCAACACTCACATATATGCCTACTTGGAGGGGAGGATGAGAGGAGAGATGGAGGATGAGTAACCATTAAAAGAATTTTGTAAATGCCCCTACGAAGGCAAGCAAATATTTGTGTATTCAAGTCTAAAACGGTAAATTCTTGTTAAGGAGACAAGGACTTGGGTACCCGAGGAGCACTTTTGTTTTGAGAAAACTTTAGAACACTGTATAAAAGTGGTTGGTGATATCTAAGAACTTGCAACACCATTCTTAGATGTTCCTCATGCTCCTCTTCATTCTTTAAATAAACAACAATGTCATCCAAGAACACCAACACAAACTTATCCAAATACTTTCTAAAAACATTATTCATGAGGCACATGAATGTGGTGGGTGCATTGGTAAGACCAAAAGGGACCATTGTGAACTCTTAATGGCATATCTTGTCCAAAAAGTTGTCTTGTGTATGTCTTCTTCCTTTATCCTCACTTGATGATAACCAAACCTCAAGTCAATTTTTGAAAATACTTTGGATTCCTTCATTTAATCAAACAAATCATCAATTATGGGAAAATAGTACGTATTCTTGATTGTCACTTTGTTTAGATGCATATAATCAATACACAACCTTAAAGTCTCGTCCTTCTTCTTAACAAATAACACTAGTGCTCCCCTGTCACATACCCCAATTTTGTAAAATAATGTTATTTGTTTTAATTTGATTCCTAAGACATTATGATAAATTTAATACTAAGTTGAAACTGATGACTCAGCAGAGTCAAGAGATGTGGAATGTAATTCTGAATATTTTATTTTTAATAAATAAAAAGTGGAGACAACAACTTGGGAGAGCTGTTAATAAGAGTGTTACTGGTCAAACTTGTGGAAGGAACTAGGTGGAGAGCAAAAGACAAGTGGCAGCATCCTCAAACACTTCCTATGTTGCAGGTGGCAACTTCCCTACATTTGGGGTCATGATCCCCCAAGAAAGTGGGATCAGAGCAGGTGGCTCAATTAATGACAACTAACCCAAAAAATACCTAGGCAATCTTTTAAAAGTACCCAATGTAGAGAGCTGAGGCTGCTCAGATATTTTCCAGGAGAAGAATCATTCAGGAGGAATGCACTTCAAGGAATTCATTGGGAAAAAGGGAAAACTGTAAGGAAGGTGTTTTGAGAGATAATCTGTAGTAACTTGATCTGATACAGCTTTCCAGCTCAGAGATTTGACTGAAGAGTTTAGGACTGGTATTGAGTCTTGGGACTAGTACTTGATTATTGTTGCACCTAGTCCCAGCCAGGGAGACCAGAGCAAGCTCGGGGGTCTTGAGGAGTCGCTGTTTGAGCGCTCTCCGGGAGTTGGTAGGGAGGAACAGCCTCCCATTGTTGTTGTCGTCCAAGCTCTAAGAACATGTTCTACTTTTTTTTTTCTACTCTATTATCTCTGTATGATTGAATGATGCATTTGCAGTTTATAGTGTAAAAACTCACAGAATAGAATATCTTAGTTTGTTTAGTAATGAAAATTATGCTTAATGAGAAACAAACCCTACCTGTGTTTTTCCTCATCTGGAGTAATCCAGATTGTACTCTAGCACAGGTGGCAAATTTAAATGAAGATAGTATGATGTAAAATTTAGAATAAGATGTTAGCTTGATTAAGAGAATGATTACTTTTACTTGTTATCAGAAGAGATAGTATTGTGTGCATGGAGTAGGATTAGGGTTAGACTTAGACTATGAATGACAGATGTTAGAAGCGGAGAAAGAAGCTATATCTTTTTACTGACAATAGTATGTCTCGTAGATGAAACAGTTTCTTTTTACAGTATTCACCTTCGAAATTTTTATAATCTACTTGAACCAAAAGGAAGAGTGTATATAAAAGTTAAAATATGTAGTGACAGGTTTTATTAAAATGCTATTCATCTCTATAGGTTATTTCTTTCTTGTATAGACTAATTAATTACTGTATTTTACTTTTATAACGTTCAAACTGCGAGCGAGGATAGACCAACTTAGAATTATTTCTAAAAGCTGAAACTAATAGGTGTAAGATTTTTAATTACGTTGTAATATAAATAACTATTTCTTTTTATCTAACTGAACTTAAATAAGTTATACAGTTATTAACTTGTTTCTTTAAAAATTTAAATCAAACACTACAATACAGTTCATAGGAAAGATTATAGATAGTTGTCATTTCCTTTTATACTAGTATTATAATATAAGTAGGATGATATAGAATACAGAAGGTATTTCTATAAATTATTTAGTGCAGAAAGTAATAGAATACAACAATAAGAAAATTACTAATTCGTTATATATCTATAAATAGACAAAGAAATAAGAAAATATATATAATTGTAGAAACAACATTATTTGCAGATAGAATAACATTTTATCTCATCATAATAAAAATTAAGTAATACACTTTTTACACTTAAAAGATGTAACTATCAGTTACACAAATAACAACTGCAAGAATATTAATTTACATATATTCTGAAAGTTCACAAATACAAACGATATTTATAATCCTTTTTAGAACAGAATAGTTTAAGGTAAGAGCATATAAAAACATTATGCAATTACCCTGATTAGTTTACAGATTATAAATTAAATATATTAACTTGCAGAAAACCCTAGTAACAGAGTATAAACCGGCTTGATTACCCGAGCTCAGCCATCCATAATAACATGTAAGTAATGACCAAACAAATTTAAAGTAATTACTTGTAAACCAATGATAATTTTAAAGACACAGTAAATACTTTTATATCGCCAAGTTAGGGTAAAACCCTAATATATACCAAAAATTTACAGTAGAGGTAAAACCAAAGAGTTAAGCTCTTTTAATGTCTCTCGGTTTCAACAAAAAAAAAATTCACAGAGTGAGGCTTAACAACCTTTCTTCCATTTACTCATATAATCACAGTAATAAAATAAAAACTAAAATTTACAGTCACAGCCTGAGCCGGGGAACCCCGCATAAAGCAAGGGTCTCAACATCCACTAAAAACGACAAACCAAGTAACCAGGTAAACCAAAACCACAAGGGTTTTTATAGGCCATGGCGACCAACCGGCATATGCCCCATAAGGGACCGAACAAGGAAGAATAGCCATGGGTATCCAAGGCTTACCCGTGCAAGCCGTTGCCACAGCCCCGCACCAGCTACGCAGAGAGAGAGACAGGTTCGCACCTGTGAATCATTATTTATATTGTTGTTAATATCTTGCATTGAAATCAAATTATTAAATAATAAACAATTGTGCAAAGAAAATCAAAATTGTAAATGGTGTTCTTACCTCAAAGCTTCACTGAAATGTAACCACCCACGAGAAGAAACGCTACCACCAGCATGAGGAGGAGTAAGCTTTTCATCAGCTGCAAGGAAGAAGGTATTACTACACAGCATCGATTAACGACAGCAGAGAATTGCAGTCACCGGCCCGACAAAGTATAAACCCTTGAGCCGTAATGGTTCTCAAACCAAAACAAAAACACAGTGCACAGCGAAACCCTAAAACCTTACAAAACTCAAGAGAAGAAGTCACGGCATTCACAACCGGGCTGCGGGAGAAAATTACATTGCAGTCTGGATATTTTGGAAGGAGCAAGCAACAAAAGACAAACCCCGGAGGAATGAATAACCCAGCCCGAGCAGCGACAACTTGGTTTACATTTCTCTCTTTTCAATGTGCATGACGAGCCCACAACTGGAAGAAAACAAGGAAGCAAACCGAGAGTTTACTGAAGACGACTTGCAGAGCGATAATGCGGTCAAGCAACTCAGTAGCAGAGCGGCCAAGGCCAAAAACAACGGAGGGAATGACCAGTTTAGGGTTCAGGAGAGAGCCTTTTATTCACGTAGCACTTGGTTGTAGTGATGCCACGTCCATCATTTTAGATTTTTGCATGCAGTGGGTATTTTCAATAGTCTCGACGAGCAATCACAAGAGGACTAACATGCCAATCATTTTTTTTGCTGTATCAAAGGTTCTACCATAATCTTTAGCCCAAATTCAACCTATTCATACGTCACATGGAGACAAAGGAATCATTAATATTCAAACCATACCATACCAATCATCAAAGTCGTAGGGGATTTTACGACCCATTGCCATATAAATTATGGTATACCATCGATTACAAAACATAAATCAAGATTTAACCTTATGTTCATCATGGGCATAGTCGATACCATGACCCATTACATTTATAACATGTTATTTCTTCACTCAACGATTAATCTATCCAAGAGCATGCCCTCATAATATCATAAGAGAAATCTAGAATTAAGATATGGCAAATACTATTCTAGTAAACATTTATTTGTGTAATCAAATGATTATAACCTAGCAAGAGTATAAAGTTTATGACCTAGCACATTATAAGAGCAAGGGATGTACGAAATAACAGATTATAAGACTTTAAGGTTAAACCATAAACTTTTCATGGGAACGATCTATTCCATGACCCTTTGGTTATTTCAAACATGGCTTTATTTATTAGAACAACTATAACTTTATCCAAGTTATGTTAGTTGATGTTATAAAAGAAATTAATAAATTAAATTTGGGGTAAATATCCTTCTTACAAATGATTAACCTCTTTTGCCTTGAATGTTTAATTATAAAACTAGTAAAGTTTGTATTTGAGCATAGTAAGTCTTGAAAGTTAAGGGGCTTGGCATTGAAATTTTAATGATGTATTTGTCATAAATAGATAATATCTTTCCAAGCGAAATATGTGCAGAGAAATTTAAATCATCAAATATAATCCTTTTCAAAAGCAGCATGTAATAAAGTTGTAATCCCTTTAACTTCAAAGATTTGGAAGTGGGTTTAGTGGTACATAAACTTCGTATCAAGATACATTATGTTCTTATCACAAGAAGTAACCAAATCCATCATGACGTAAATGGTATTTGTGCACAATGTAATTTAAACCCTTGACATAATAACTCTGTCATTCTTAATCTGCTTGCAAAGAAAGATTTAAGACATTTTTACACATGACGACTCTGGTAGACATCGAAGAGTTTAGTACGCAATAAGAACTATAAATTACATCTACTAGAAAGAAAGCAATTGTCGCCATTTTTTATAGGACTAAATCTCATTTCCATAACATCTTAAAAGGGAGTGACGATTTAATGGTTTTACCTCATAAAGCACTTGAAATTGAATAGCATTTATATTCTTTTATTGAGCTAGTAATTTTGCGATGAACATATATCTGAATGCTTTAAGATTATTGACATGCAACACACGAACTTCTTACCTGTAAGTCTGTAAGAGTAGGTAAACTTTCTGCGTTAGCTCAAAGCTAAGTAAGCCCCAGATCACCAAGACAGTTCCCCCTTGTGGTCGCAAAAAAAAACAAGTTATTAAACTGAAAAAGAATTATTCTATAAGATAAACATAATCAAGTAGATAATTCAGTTTATAAAATCATTAACATATAACTAATTAAGACAATTAGTTGACTGCATTAATGAAAATTTATGTGTATTTTCAAAATTTTAAATTTTTCGAAAATTTTGGGGTTTTGACATGTGGTATCAGAGCACAAGGTTCAAACACTAGGCCTTGATGCAACCCAACTAGCTTTCATAGAACAGTAAATTAAAATAATATGCTAACATATATTTTGTTTTATGTTAAGAACAGAAAATTTCCTTTTTCTGAAGTTTAACAGGCAGGTATGGAAAAGCTGGGAGAGTATGCACAGGAAGAGTCTCCGGATACAGAAACAAGAAATTTTCCCAGAGAACCTATGTTAGAAGAGGGAACTGCTAACTCCTCAGAGCTGTTACAGACTGTAAAAGATTTGAACACTGAAATGGAATCAGTTAAGAGAGAGAATGAGAGGATCTTGAAGGCTCAGGAAAAATTGAACCAAATTTTAATAGAAAAGTTCCAAACTGAAGGAAGGAGCAGAAGATCAGAATCCGAAGATGTCAGTCATCAAAGAAAATCCAAAAAGATGAAGCTGGAAAAAACTGAAAGTAGTTCATCATCTGAAGGGTTTGGTGAACGACAAAGTTACCATACTACTAGTGACAGTAGTGAAGATGATTTGTATGACAAGAAGAAGAAATACAGACCATATGAGGAAATTTCAGGGGGTTTTAAAAAGATAAAGCTCCCAACTTTTAATGGAGAGACTGAAAAAGGGGAGGAAGCAGAGTCCTAGTTATCGGGGATGGAGAAGTATTTTCATATATATAATTACTCTAATCAGTTAAAAGCAAGGATGGCAATATATAACCTTTCCGGAAAAGTTGACATATGGTGGCAAGACCTGAAGAGAGTCAAGGGTATAAGAGAAAAAGAAGTTAATTGGAGTACCTTTAAAAGGTATTTCAAAAAGAAATTTTTATCTGAGCAATATTACGAGGAAAGAGCGAAAGAGTTTTATGAATTGAAGTTAGGTTCCATGACGATGAAGGATCTAAATAGTAAATTCTTAAGCTTGCTTAGGTATGTACCCTACCTAGTAGACGAGAAACCTAAAGTGCAGATATTTCCTAGCTGTCTACCATATCATATCAAGGACATAATTGAGTATGATAACTCGAAGACTCTGGAGGAAGCCATGAGGAAGGCTAATTTTTGTTTTGAGCAGAACTGGAAGAAGGAAGGCTTGGCCAATTGGAAGGCTAAGAAAAATAACAATCAGCCTGAGTTTAAGAAGGAGTTTGTACCTCATAGGAATTTCAAGAATAATAAAACCAAAAATTATTCTAACATCAAGAATTTCCAGGTAAATAGGAATGGTACTTCCAACAATTCGAATAATTTTAAGGGCAAGGAAGCTCCAAATAACCATGGAAATTTTACCAAGAGTTTTGAACGTAAAGAGACTGTTAAGTGCTAGGAATGTAATGGCCCGCACTATGCCTCGGTCTGTCCAAACTGGAAAAAGTTAGTCAACAATATTCATACTGTGCAGGAGGAGATGACCATCGGGGAACTAGCAAGGAGCATGCCCAGAATTAACGTGGCTTTGGAAAACCGCCAAGCTGACTATCAGACTTCCATGGTGGAAGTAGAAGGTCTGATTAATCAGACCCCTGTAACCATTTTAATTGATCCAAGAGCTAGTCTCAGTTACATTGCACCTCAGATAGTGGGAAAATGTAGGTTGTCTGTCGATAAATTTGAGAATTCTTGGTTAGTTCAATTAGCCACTGGGGCAAAAAGAAAAGTAACCTATTTTGTGAAAGAATGTGCTTTACTTATGGATGAATTTAAAACTACAGTTAAGCTTAATGTTTTGCCACTTGGCTGATATGATTTGTTGATTGGCATGGACCGGTTAGAACAACATAAGGTAGTTTTAAATTGTTACGATAAAACTTTCACGTGTTTAAATAGTAATGAACAACCAGTAAAGGTTAAGGGTATTCCTAGAAAAACTATAATAAGGCAGATTTCTGCCTTACAACTTAAAAGAGCTGTTAGAAAAGGATGTAAATCCTATGCAGTAACTATTACAGATGAGGAAGGTAAAACTGAAGCAGATAAGTTAAAAATAGAAGATATTCTTGTTTTATAAGAATATACTGACGTATTCCCAGAAGAAATTCCAGGATTACCTCCAAGGAGGGAATTGGATTTCACCATTGAGCTGGTACCGGGTGCAGTACCTAGCTCAAAAGATTTGTATCGAATGAACATTTTAGAACTTAATGAGCTAAAATCACAATTAAAAGAGTTAATTGATAAAAAGTACATTCGAGCTAGTGTGTCTCCTTGGGGAGCACCGGTCATCTTTGTTAAAAAGAAAGACGGAACTATGCGACTATGCATAGACTACCGTTAGCTAAACAAGATGACTATTAAAAATAGATATCCGTTGCCCCGCATAGATGATCTGTTTGATCAACTATGTGGAGCCACGGTGTTTTCGAAGATAGACTTGAGGTCAGGATACCATCAAGTAAGAATTAGAGATGAAGATATCTTCAAGACATCCTTTAGAATAAGGTATGCACACTATGAGTTTGTCGTAATGCCATTTGGGCTTACCAACGCCCCAGCTGTCTTTACGTGCTTAATGAATAATATAATGTATAAGTATTTAGATAAGTTTGTGGTCGTGTTTATCGACGACATCTTAATTTACTCTAAAACGGAAGAAGAACATAAAGAACACTTAAAAATAGTTTTACAAGAGTTGCGAGAACAACAACTCTTCACGAAATTTAGTAAGTGTGACTTTTTTAAGGATGAAATCCAGTACTTAGGTTAGGTAGTGACTAAGGAAGGAATTTCAGTCGATCCTGAAAATATTCGGGCAATCGAAGATTGGCCAGTTCCTAAAGATGTAATGGATGTTAGGTCATTCATGGGAATTACCGGTTATTACCGGAGATTCATTGAAGGCTTTTCAAGGATAGCAAATCCGATAATTTCCTTGCAAAATAAAGGTAAGAAATTTGATTGGAACTCAAAATGTGAAGAAAGTTTTAAAAAGTTAAAAACTCTTTTAACCAGTGCACCTATTCTAAGAATAGCAGATCCTAATAAAGACTTCGCAGTATGTACCGATGCCTATAATGATAGCTTAGGAGGTGTTCTGACTCAAGAAGGGCATGTCATTGTCTATGAGTCTAGAAAGTTAAAAATTCACGAAAAGAATTACGCAACTTATGATCTAGAACTTGCGGCTGTTATACATGCCTTAAAATGTGGTGACATCATTTAATAGGCAGAAAATTTATTCTAATGAATGATAATAAAGGTCTGAAATATCTTCTAGATCAGCCTAATTTAAACGCTAGACAAGCAAGGTGGTTAGCCTTCTTGAGTGAATATGATTTCGAAATCCAGCATATAAAGGGTAAGGAAAATAAGGTGGCTGATGTGTTAAGCAGAAATGCTAAGCTGAACTTTACAGCAGCCATCAGCACTTACGTTTCAGATTTAAATGAATAGCTTAAAGAAGGGGTAAAACAAGATGAAAATTATCAGAAATTGCAAATTACAGCTAAGGAAGAACCTACAGAAAGCTTAATAAAAGGTTATAGTTTCAATGAAAATGGATTTTTATTATTTAAAGATAAACTGTATGTGCCTAATGTGCCTAAGGTTAAGTTGTTAATTTTGGACGAAGTCCATAAAACACCTTATTCAGGACACCCAGGTTATCAAAAGACTGTAACCATGCTAAGAAAAGAATATTTTTGGCCAAATATGAAAGCTGAAGTAGCTAAATACATTACTAGGTGTTTAGACTGTCAACAGGTGAAAACCAAACACCAACATCCAGCTGGTTTGCTACAACCTTTACCTATTCCTAGCTAGAAATGGGAAGTGATTAGCTTAGATTTTATTACTGGACTACCCAGAAATCAAAATCAAAATGACTCTATTATGGTGGTAGTTGACAAGCTAAGCAAGGCAACACATTTTATTCTTGTTAAAACTACTTACAAGGCTGCCAATAAAGCTGATATCTTCTTAAAGCAGATTTTTCGGTTACATGGAGTACCGAAGGTTATAATCTCAGACAGGGATCCTAAGTTTACAGGAAACTTTTGGAAGTCCTTGTTTAAAGGATTAAATACAACATTGAATTTCAGTACCTCCTTCCATCCTCAAACAGATGGACAAACTAAAAGAGTGAATCAGGTGCTGGAAGATTTATTAAGGATGTATGTGAAAGATCAGCTCGGTAAGTGGGAAGACTACTTACATCTAGCAGAGTTCACATATAACAATAAGTATCAGTCATCAGCTAAATTTAGTCCATTTGAAATTTTATATGGATGAAAATGCAACACTCCTATCTCTTGGAATAATCCAGTAGATAGATTAGTGTTAGGTCCAGAATTGTTGAAAGAAATGGAAGAGATTGTGAAGCAAGTGCAGGGAAATTTGAAGGTGGCACAGGATCGACAAAAGAGTCAAGCAGACTTGAAAAGAACTCCAAAGGAGTTCCAGGGAGGTGAACATGTGTTCATCAAGGTAAGGCCAAATAAAAGCTCTCTAAGACTGGGGAGTTGTGCAAAGCTAGCACCACGTTACTGTGGTCCATTTGAAATTTTATCTAAAATTGGTCAAGTTGCTTACCAACTAGCATTACCACATAACTTGAAGGTACATAATGTTTTTCATATCTCTGTTTTAAAGAAGTATGTTCATGATGCTACTCATGTGGTTGATTGGAATGTTGTACAGGTGGAACCAGAAGGAGAAATTCTGGTGGAACCGGACTGTATCCTCGGGAGGAGGGAAATTACCCTGCGGAACCGCACCATTGGACAGGTGAAGGTGCAATGGAAGCACCTTAGTCCTGAAGAGGCCACCTGGGAACTAGAAAGTAAGATGCGGGAAGCATACCCAAATCTGTTCCAGGGGATCCCGGAAGATGAAGAATAAGTAACATTGAGGACGATGTTACATTTTAAGGGGGTGTGTATGTCACATACCCCAATTTTGTAAAATAATGTTATTTGTTTTAATTTGATTCCTAAGACATTATGTTAAATTTAATACTAAGTTGAAACTGATGACTCAACAGAGTCAAGAGATGTGGAATGTAATTCTGAATATTTTATTTTTAATAAATAAAAAGTGGAGACAACAGCTTGGGAGAGCTGTTAATAAGAGTGTTACTGGTCAAACTGGTGGAAGGAACTAGGTGGAGAGAAAAAGACAAGTGGAAGCATCCTCAAACACTTCCTATGTTGCAGGTGGCAACTTCCCTACATTTGGGGTCATGATCCCCCAAGAAAGTGGGATCAGAGCAGGTGGCTCAATTAATGACAACTAACCCAAAAAAGACCTAGGCAATCTTTTAAAAGTACCCAATGTAGAGAGCTGAGGCTACTCAGATATTTTCTAGGAGAAGAATCATTCAGGAGGAATGCACTTCAAGGAATTCACTGGGAAAAAGGGAAAACTGTAAGGGAGGTGTTTTGAGAGATAATCTACAGTAACTTGATCTGATACAGCTTTCCAGCTCAGAGATTTGACTGAAGAGTTCAGGACTGGTATTGAGTCTCAGGACTAGTACTTGATTATTGCTGTACCTAGTTCCAGCCAGGGAGACTAGAGCAAGCTCAGGCGTCCCGAGGAGTCGCTGTTTGAGCGCTCTCCAGGAGTTGGTAGGGAGGAACGGCCTCCCATTGCTGTTGTCGTCCAAGCTCTAAGAACATGTTCTACTATTTTTTTTTGTTTCTGCTCTATTATCTGTGTATGATTGAATGATGCATTTGCAGTTTATAGTGTAAAAACTCACAGGATAGAATATCTTAGTTTGTTTAGTAATGAAAATTATGCTTAATGAGAAACAAACCCTACCTGTGTTTTTCCTCATCCGGAGTAATCCAGATCGTACTCTAGCACAGGTGGTGAATTTAAATGAAGATAATATGATGTAAAATTTAGAATAAGATGTTAGCTTGATTAAGAGAATGATTAATTTTACTTGTTATCAGAAGAGATAGTATTTTGTGCATGGAGTAGGATTAGGGTTAGACTTAGACTATGAATGACAAATGTTAGAAGTGGAGAAAGAAGCTATATCTTTTTACTGAAAATAGTATGTCTGGTAGATGAAACAGTTTCTTTTACAGTATTCACCTTCGAAATTTTTATAATCTACTTGAACCAAAAGGAAGAGTGTATATAAAAGTTAAAATATGTAGTGACAGGTTTTATTAAAATGTTATTCATCTCTACAGGTTATTTCTTTCTTGTATAGACTAATTAATTACTGTATTTTACTTTTATAACGTTCAAACTGCGAGCGAGGATAGACCAACTTAGAATTATTTCTAAAAGCTGAAACTAATAGGTGTAAGATTTTTAATTACACTGTAATATAAATAACTATTTCTTTTTATCTAACTGAACTTAAATAAGTTATACAGTTATTAACTCGTTTCTTTAAAAATTCAAATCAAACACTACAATACAGTTCATAGGAAAGATTATAGATAGTTGTCATTTCCTTTTATACTAGTATTATAATATAAGTATGATGATATAGAATACAGAAGGTATTTCTATAAATTATTTAGTGTAGAAAGTAATAGAATACAACAATAAGAAAATTACTAATTCGTTATATATCTATAAATAGACAAAGAAATAAGAAAATATATATAATTGTAGAAACAACATTATTTGCAGATAGAATAACATTTTATCTCATTATAATAAAAATTAAGTAATACACATTTTACACTTAAAATATGTAACTATCAGTTACACAAATAACAACTGCAAGAATATTAATTTACATATATTCTGAAACTTCACAAATACAAATGATATTTATAATCCTTTTTAGAACAGAATAGTTTAAGGTAAGAGCATATAAAAATATTATGCAATTACCCTGATTAGTTTACAGATTATAAATTAAATATATTAACTTGCAGAAAACCCTAGAAACAGAGTATAAACCGGCTCGATTAGCCGAGCTCATCCATCCATAATAACATGTAAGTAATGACCAAACAAATTTAAAGTAATTACTTGTAAACCAATGATAATTTTAAAGACACAGTAAATACTTTTATATCGCCAAGTTAGAGTAAAACTCTAATATATACCAAAAATTTATAGTAGAGGTAAAACCAAAGAGTTAAGCTCTTTTAATGTCTCTCGGCTTCAACCGAAAAAAAATTCACAGAGTGAGGCTTAACAACTTTTCTTCCATTTACTCATATAATCACAGTAATAAAATAAAAACTAAAATTTACACTCATGGCCTAAGCTGGGGAACCCCGCATAAAGCAAGGGTCTCAACATCCACTAAAAACAGCAAACCAAGTAACCAGGTAAACCAAAACCACAAGGGTTTTTATAGGCCACGGCGACCAACTGGCATATGCCCCATAAGGGACCGGACAAGGAAGAACAACCATGGGTATCCAAGGCTTACCCATGCAAGCCGTTGCCACAACCCCGCACCAGCTATGCAGAGAGAGAGACAGGTTCGCACCTGTGAATCATTATTTATATTGTTGTTAATATCTTGCATTGAAATCAAATTATTAAATAATAAACAATTGTGCAAAGAAAATCAAAACTGTAAATGGTGTTCTTACCTCAAAGCTTCACCGAAATGTAACCACCCACGAGAAGAAACGCTACCACCAGCACGAGGAGGAGTAAGCTTTTCATCAGCTATAAGGAAGAAGGTATTACTACACAGCATTGACTAACGATAGCAGAGAATTGCAGTCACCAGCTCGGCAAAGTATAAACCCTTGAGTCGTAATGGTTCTCAAACCAAAACAAAAACACAGTTCACAGCGAAACCCTAAAACCTTACAAAACTCAAGAGAAGAAGTCACGGCATTCACAACTGGTCTGCGGGAGAAAATTACATTGCAGTCTGGAGATTTTGGAAGGAGCGAGCAACAAAAGACAAACCTCAGAGGAACGAATAACCCAGCCCTAGCAGCGACAACTTGGTTTACATTTCTCTCTTTTCATTGTGCAGGACGAGCCCACAACTGGAAGAAAACAAGGAAGAAAACCGGGAGTTTACTGAAGATGACTTGTAGAGCGATAATGCAGTCAAGCAACTCAGTAGCAGAGCGGCCAAGGCCGAAAACAACAGAGGGAATGACCAGTTTAGGGTTCGAGAGAGAGCCTTTTATTCACGTAGCACTTGGTTGTAGTGATGCCATGTCCATCATTTTAGATTTTTGCATGCAGTGGATATTTTCAATAGTCTCGACGAGCAATCACAAGAGGACTAACATGCCAATCATTTTTTTTGCTGTATCGAAGGTTATACCATAATCTTTAGCCTGAAGTCAACCTATTCATACGTTGCATGGAGACCAAGCAATCATTAATATTCAAACTATACCATACCAATCATCAAAGTCGTAGGGGATTGTATGACCCATTGCCATATAAATTATGGTATACCATCGATTACAAAACATAAATCAAGATTTAACCTTATGTTCATCATGGGCGTAGTCGATACCATGACCCATTACGTTTATAACATGTTATTTCTTCACTCAACAATTAATCTATCCAAGAGTATGCCCTCATAATATCATAAGAGAAATCTAGAATTAAGATATGGCAAATACTATTCTAGTAAACATTTATTTGTGTAATCAAACGATTATAACCTAGCAAGAGTATAAAGTTTATGACCTAGCATATTATACAAGCAAGGGATGTACAAAATAAAAGATTATAAGACTTTAAGGTTAAACCATAAACTTTTCATGGGCACGGTCTATTCCATGACCCTTTGGTTATTTCAAACATGGATTTATTTATTAGAACAACTATAACTTTATCCAGGTTATGTTAGTTGATGTTATAAAAGAAATTCATAAATTAAATTTGGGGTAAATATCCTTCTTACAAATGATTAACCTCTTTTGCCTTGAATGTTTAATTATAAAACTAGTAAAGTTTGTATTTGAGCATAGTAAGTCTTGAAAGTTAAGGGGCTTGGCATTGAAATTTTAATGATGTATTTTTCATAAATAGATAATATCTTTCCAAGCAAAATATGTGCAGAGAAATTTAAATCATCAAATATAGTCCTTTTCAAAAGCAGCATGTAATAAAGTTGTAATCCCTTTAACTTCAAAGATTTGGAAGTGGGTTTAGTGGTACATAAACTTTGTATCAAGATACATTATGTTATTATCACAAGAAGTAACTAAATCCATCATGATGTAAATGGTATTTGTGCACAATGTAATTTAGACCCTTGACATAATAACTCTGTCATTCTTAATCTGCTTGCAAAGAAAGATTTAAGACATTTTTACACATGACGACTCTGGTAGACATCAAAGAGTTTAGTACGCAATAAGAACTATAAATTACATCTACTAGAAAGAAAGCAGCTGTCGCCATTTCTGATAGGACTAAATCTCATTTCCATAACGTCTTAAAAGGGAGTGACGATTTAATGGTTTTACCTCATAAAGCACTTGAAATTGAATAGCATTTATATTCTTTTACTGAGCTAGTAATTTTACGAAGAACATATATCTGAATGCTTTAAGATTATTGACATGCAACACCCGAACTTCTTACCTGTAAGTCTGTAAGAGGAGGTAAACTTTGTGCATTAGCTCAAAGCTAAGTAAGCCCTAGATCACCAAGACAGTTCCACCTTGTGGTCGCAAAGAAAAACAAGTTATTAAACTGAAAATGAATTATTCTATAAGATAAACATAATCAAGTAGATAATTCAGTTTATAAAATCATTAACATATAACTAATTAAGACAATTAGTTGACTGCATTAATGAAAATTTATGTGTATTTTCAAAATTTTAAATTTTTCGGAAATTTTGGGGTTTTGACATCCCCAAGGAGATACACTTGGTCTTATATACATTTTGTCCATTAATTCATGCAGTTGCATCTTTAACTCTACCAATTCTGGTGTGCTCATTCTATAAGGAGATTTGGAAACTAGCTCTGCCCCTGGAACAAGATTGATTGTAAAATCAATGTCTCTTTTTGGTTGCAATCTCGACACTTCATTTAGAAACATATATTTTAACTCTTGCAATAATGGATAATCTTCTATCTTTGGGCCTTTGTCTTCTAAAGAATATGATAGATGAGTTGCATATAATTGGCATCCCTTCTTGTAAAACTTTCTTAACTGTAAGGATGAAATCTTCCTTACTTAAACTTGATTGGGAATTCCTCTTACCAACCTTGGTCTTCCTCCTTCATCAATGCATTCAAGAACTTTTTCATAATAGTTTACCTTGTCTCTAAGATTTTCCAACCAACCCATACCGATAAGAGCATCATAGGATCCTAATGGTAGGGCATTTAAATTTGCTTTAATGGGGATTCCATTCAACTCTATGGGGTAATCCATCACTACTTCACTCACTTTCTTTTTTTCCTTGTGGCTAATTAAACTAACCATGATTTATTATGCTTTTCCCTTCCAAGAGAACAATTTTCAACCACTTGTGGAGAAACATAACTATGAGTAGAACCTGCATCATCATTCCCATCTAGATAATATTGCTAATATAAGATTGCTAATGCCTATCCTCCTAGTCCATTATTATCGTGGATATAGAATTCACATTACTTCAAAAATGTCAATTTTTCCTAGTTCTGCACTTTTCTTTCCACGGTCGCAATTAGCCTAAGATGCCAACTTTGACTGCTTTCAGAAGTAAATCTAGAGAGAACTAGGATAACTTTTCTACTAGGAGAAGTTAGTCCATATAACAAGGATCACTCAAAATAATTCATATAACTAATCTGATACACCAGTCAATCGCTATAAAATTATGGGTTTGACTACTTGTGATTTTTTCACTTTTTCCCAAATTGCATTTTTTTCACCAAAATGGGATATCTCCCAAACCAAGCATTTATGGAAAAAAATTATCTAACAGAAATTGTCTGTTTTGGTGAGTGGATGAAATTTTAGTTCATAAATTTTCTTGGTTCTGACATATAGGGTCACTTTGACATCCTTCAAGCTTTTCCAAATCGCAAAAAAGTGCTTCAGAATAGTGCTTTTTGGCCTTTATTCACACCCCGGTTCCACACCCTTCGGAATTTGGCTTCAATATTCCAAATTTAACTACATTCCTGGTCCATGGACATGCCATAAAAATTTCATCCCAAACCGAGCTACCATCGGGCCTCAAGACACCGATCTTTGAAAGTGACTAATTCAGAATTTTCGGTCAAATTGAAGCAGGATGGGATCGAGCCTCTCACTGGTACTTTTGTGACCTTAGTTAATGGTGTATGAATGACTCGAGTCTCATTTAATTTCAATTTAAATTTCTCATACTATGGAAAAAAATAATTTTAGGCTCTCTACTTTTTTTTTCAAACACAACGTGTTGATCCCGACTTTTTCCAAGCCCTTATGACTTTTTCGATCGAAAATCGGAATTCAAGAAGCGCAATTTGTCTAAAAAGAGACATTCCTTACTTCTCGACTCCAACTTCTATCTTATGTACGTCAGAAGTTAGAAGTGAAAAAAAACTCTTCCACAAGCCCTTCTCGACCTCCTGACTCCAACTGCTACCTTCCATACGTCGGGAATCGGAAGTCGGAAGTGAAAAATGGATCCCAAATAGAACTACCTTGCCTTCTTGACTCCAAATACTACCTTCCATACATTGGGAGCTGGAATTCTGAACTGCCAAAAGACCTACAAATATTACTACCCTGACTTCTCTACTCCGACTACTTCCTTCCGTATGTCAGGAGTCGAAAGTTGGAGCTCCGCCATTGCGCTACTACACAATCCCGATCCTGAATTTCGTCGTCGACACCCCGATGCCGACACTTCAGCATCGACACCTTGGAAATATTAAAAAAGTAATAATACAAAACTCTCGGCCTTCCAATTTTGATGTTGGGAGTTGGAATTCGGCAACATGCTTATTTTTCTACAAACTTATTCTGTCAACATCTTTCATGTACGAAGTCTGTTCTTTACAAAATGGGTGTCACTGGAAAGATCTCGGTGAGATATATACAACGTTGTGATCCTCTATATAATTTGAAGACTTTGATTTTTGGCAATCATTTAACCTACAATTTACCAAACATCTATCAACACTCCCTGTGCAATTCTGATTTTCTTTCTGTAAGTGTAGATTTTGGCCCAAACAATACCCGTGTTGTAACATTTAGCTTTGATACTAGTCTATCACATCCCCTCCCACCAAACCGAACATAGAGGGAGACATGAATGATAAAGGGTGTGCTAAATGTTTCCCCTAAGGTCGTATAACGAAATTCTCAACTATTGAAATGCATGCAATGTATAATTAAAATACACAATATAATTAAACTTTGTCAATGCACGCACACAACATGCTTATACCATCATTTTCATCACAGGAATAATACATAAACCATGCACAACAATAAAATCATTCTCATTCTATTTACATACATTTAATTGAACAATTCATGATGGGTAAGTTCACTCACTTTAACACAAGTAACAATCATTCATAGCACATAAAGTAAGCATAAATACAGGCAGTATAAACACTTATCTTTTAATGGTAATTGACCGAGAAAATGGCTATG
>LPNX011162702.1:373797-411072 GCA_001517045.1 Pseudotsuga menziesii | reverse complement strand
AGCTGCTGCAGCAGTGAGTCTTTCAAGAAAGACACAGCCGAGAGCAGAGAACAAGAAGTACACTATCTCGCTGAAAGATGTAGGTCTTCTGATCTTGGATTTATCAAAAGCAAGCAACGATAAGCTCGCAGCCTATGATGTAAATTCCTTGCGATCAACAGGGTATGTGAAGGTTGCTGGAGACCCAGAAATAAACCTGGAGATTGAACTGAATTGCCAGGACAAATTGCTTTGGGAAGTTACCTGTAAAAAAAGTCACATTTCGCTGGTTACTTGCCATGACACAACTGCTGCTCTTACCCTCCTGATTGAGCAGCTTTAACATCTTTTTCAACCTGATTATGAAGAGTTTGTAGTTCACTTACAACCCAATTCTTCAAGTCCTCTCGAAGAACATTGGATCCACCTGAATCTATTTCTCATAATATTCACTTTCACTATTATTTTTTGCCGACATGTTAGTAACGTTACATCACGTGACAAGATCTCCCCCATAATATTCACTTTCACTATTATTTTTTGCCGACATGTTAGTAACGTTACATCACGTGACAAGATCTCCCCCATAATTTATTCACTTTCACTATTATTTTTTGCCGACATGTTAGTAACGTTACATGACGTGACATCACGTGACAAGATCTCCCCCATACTGGGCTGTAGAGCGCCTCTCGGCGCAAATAGCAACATTCCACCCAATCGTAGGTCTCTATCTAGTCTATATTCTTTCCGTTGAGAGACCACCCCCAAGTTGGGTTGTGTATCCACTAAGGAAGAACTACTCAAGCTCACTCACAACCATAGGTGCAAGGACTCATGCTAAGCCAGCACACAGTTGAGTTTGTCAAGCAATTAGAGAGGCATGGAAGGATATAGCTAAGCTAGTGATATCAACCACTCTATTTGACTTCAAAAAACCTTAGCACCCACATTACCTACCACACCCAACACAAGGAAACTCCCCTTCTCTGCTACACAGTCCCTCAAGCACCCCTTCCCTCTAGTGCTCTTCAGGGTGGGCATAGAAAGGTCCAAGATACTAAATACTCAAATATTTTTGCCTTCATTGGGTTTATCAAGCAATTCCACCTATGAACTGTCTCCCACTAAAATCTGCTCTTGTATTTTTCCCCAATTTAGACACATGACTGTAAATCATGAAATTACAATTTCATGCTTCCAAATCTGAGTTTTCCCATGGATTTTTAGGTTGTTGGTACTCTCAATTTTGTTAAATTTGTGAACCATTGATCTACAGGAAAATGAGAGCAATTGAGAAGTATAATTATGCAGTGGAATATCAAAGACAATGTACACTAAACAAGACAAATTTGAGACAAATATGATAAGAATTGATCAGTTAATTACAACATTAATCTTCATTCATTCCAGTTGTAATACAATGGTGTTGCAATAAGTAGGATTCGAATCATGTGGATAAGATTCAAATCTACCATCTAAACCCGACTGAATGGATAACTCATTGTTTCTAAATCACTGTCGAAGCTCACTAGTCTAACTCCAGATGTCTAAAGCAGTTCTATAATCAGTTAACTGATGAGGTAGGTGGAAAAACACGCCACTCCCCCTTCATACATGCATAACTGGTGTTAGGCTAACTGAAAGTGATCTAACTGATTGTAACTGGAGGTTGACTCAACATAATTGCCTACCTACCACAACCAACTGATGGAGGTTGCTGGTGGCACTCAGAGTGGCTCCTAAAATGTAGGGATTGGCATCGGTGGCACTAATGGCACCAAAATCTAGTATAGTAATAATGTTTCCCTAAGTTAGGCAAGATGATCAATTAGACTATATTTAGACAAGGGAGGATTAATTAATCCTAACACCCCCCCTTAATCTTAACTTGGACAATTTTGGGCCTTGGAAACNTAGGCCAAAAGTCACCCATAGATTCTAAAAGAAATAAAAATGGCTCAATAAACTAATGTAAATTGGGAAAACCTCATGGGAACCCCCCCCCCCCCTCCCTGCCCCCTCAAAATAAGCAGGAATCAGGAAACAAGCTATACTACTTAAGAGAAAAAAATTCTTTGAGCAAAAACTTGTGAAAATTTTGCTGCAATTTGCAACTCTATGGAGCAGCCATGCAAAATCATGGTTCTTCTATGCATCAAAATCCTAGGACAACACATGTGAACCTTTCCATATTCTTCCAATCTATTGAATGTTTCTTTTGTCTCTTCTTTCTGGAGGAGGAACAAAATGATCCATTTTACTTCTTCAATGGGCCAAATTGTGGATCATTCGTTATCATCAAGTTGCATCTTCCTGGAAGTTTGTTGCACCACTCTGTAGGTAGTGAAGCTGTGTGAGAAAGTAAAACATATTCATTTTGATACTGGGACCTCATTATTCTTCTATCATCTAGATCCCCAACAAAATTCCCAACTCCTTCAATGATTTTTTTAGCCCATTTAGGCTTCTGATTTGGAATATGAGTTGGATTTGGATCTAGATCATCTTGAGGTACAATCTTAATATCAAGATCATGTTGATTTTTTTCCTCATCTTCTGAAACTAAAATTTTAGACAACATATCATTATCTGCAAGAGATGAAAGAGATTTTTTACCTTCCCTTTCAAATGGCTATTGAGATTGTGCTAGAGCTGAGTATGGCAGAAAGTGTGAGAATTCATATGCCTTGAGGCATGGTTTGCAACACCCTTCACTATAATCTTCCCAGTTGAGATTTATGAGATCTCCACTGAGTCGGGACCAAATACAACTTTCTTTGATGAGCCAGTATGTGTCATATGATAAATAGATAACAAATTTGTTGCAAGAGAGGGCACATAGAGTACATTCTTGAAATCTCCATGCTGGATTTTAATTGAACCTCTCCCAATAGCTCAGATCTGTGAATTATCCCCCATATGAATGATAGGTCCTCCTGAGAGATCTAGAGTGGTGAATGATTCCTTAGAGGCAACTATGTTGTTGGATGCTCCAGAATCTATCAAGTAAGCCTTTGATGGAGTGATGCCTGCCTTCAAGGCATGACACCTCTCATGATCTTTTGTCAGTTGTCCAACATCAAAATTCTCTGATCCTTGTGGAAGGGAAATATTGTTCTCTTCAAGGAGTGTTGATAGTTGGTCGATCGTATTCTTCATGCACTAGCTCTCTAGATGAAAGCCTCTCATACAGTAGGGACACCTAGTCTTCTCGGATTTCTTCTTTTTCCTGGAACTTGAGGCTTGATCGGAAGATTTATGATTCTCCTTTGGATTCAAATCAGTGTATTTGGTCTCATTCCCTTTGTGCTTCCCTCTTGCTTGCATATTGTTTGAGTCTCTCACTAAGAGTGCTTGATTCTTGAAGGTTTCAATCACTCCCATTTGAACCAATTTATCTTTCTCTAGTATTAAGGAATCAACAAAAGCATCTAGAGAAGGAATATTCCAATTAGGGATGGAAGGTCTTCCGAAATGGAATGTAGAGACAGAGACTGAGTATTTTGAGCCAAGCTTGCTCAATACCGATAGAACCAGCTCCTCATATTTCCTCTCTATTCCACATTGTTTACATTGTAGTACTAATGACTTGTATTTTGTGAAGAATTATTGAATGGATTTGAAACTACTAGGTTGCAATGCAATGACCTCATTCTCCAATATGTGCCCTCGAATCTCGTCTTGTTTTCTAAAAAAAGATTCAATCTTATCCCAATCTTCCTTCGGAGTCCTCAGTCCCTCAAGATGGAACAAAAGATCCCAGAAGATATGAGTGCACATGAAGTCGAAGGATTCATCAAGCTGATTCAAAAACTTGTTTTTTTCAACATGATGTTGGGGTTCAATTTCTCTGCCCATTGTCATCCTAAATAGGCCAAGCTTACGCAAGCATACCTGCATATCTGCCCTCTAGTCAACATAGTTGAAGGGTGTAAGGATACGGGGTACGAGAGATGAATAATCCATCTTTATGTATACTGATAAGCCAATTCCTCAAGAAGCTACGTAGGTACCTGCAAGTAACACTGCAAAAAAAAATCAATTCAAAATCATATGTCAGTATAAGCCTTTCAACCTCAACATGTGCACTTTCTTAGAGTATGTCACACCTACAGAGACTTCTCTAGACAAATCTAGTTAGCAAGCAAAAAATTGCAGGATTTATGTAGAAGCTCAACTGCTTCTAGTGCACAATGGAGATCAGACAAGACTTGTTGCTAGCCTGAACAAGGCTATGATACCATGTTAAATTTGTAAACCATTGATATGTAGGAAAATGAGAGCAATTGATAAGTAGAATTATGCAGTGGAATATCAAAGACAATGTACACTGAATAAGACAAATATGATAAGAATTTATCAGTTAATTACAACATTAATCTTCATTCATTCCAGAAGTAATACAATGGTGTTACAATAAGTAGGATTTGAATCATGTGGATAATATTTGAATCTACCAAGTAAAATTGACTGAATGGATAACTCAGTGTGTCTAAATCATTGTTAGAGCTCACTATTCTAACTCTGAATGTCTAAATTAGTTCTACAATCAATTAACGAATGAGGTAGGTGAAAACATGCACCACTCTCCCTTCATGCATGCATAAATGGCGCTAGGCTAATTGAAAGTGATCTAGTTGATTGTAACTGGAGGTTGACTCAGCATATCTGATTACCTATAACAAACAAATGATGGAGGTTGTTGGTAGCACTCAGAGTGGCTCCTAAAATGTAGGGATTGGCACCGGTTGCACCAATGGCACCAATGACACCAATATTCATGGTGGCACCAAACTCTAGTATAGTAATAATGTCTCCCTAAGTTATTCATTTCAAGTTTATTAAGTTGAGTGTGTGTTCCGCAACTCCGCTTCCGCAAATGCGAATTGTGGGTTGCGGAACACACACTCAACTTAATAAATTTCTCTCCTTATAACTGTTATACTGTTTTACTGTGTGTTTCCTTAGGTGAAATCCAGGGATGATTCACCTTTGGTGGCCTTACATACTTAGGTCGAGTTCTTACTTAAGTCAAGTTCAACTTAGGAAGACATACTGGAATCTAGTACCTAACTAGCCCTCTCTCCTTCATAGACTTATATTCATCCAATATCTCAAAGCATTATACAAGGGCCTCTCTTCTCAGGAAGAGGATTATATTCAGTCAACACTTAGACTTCCTCCAAGGGTCCTTGCAATTGGTTACTAACTATAGATAGTAAATGCATTCCAGTAACCCTCCATAGAGCAGTATTCATCGTAGTTAGAAGACCCTATAACCAAGGGGAAAATCTTAGACCCCTTAGAACAAAGCATGGCTTTAAACCCTCAACAACCATATGGCTAAATAAAGACACAGACTTTCATCAACAAACTTAAGGTAGTTCTTTATCATTTCTTCAACATCGAAGCATACATTCTTACACATACATACATGCCCTAAACTCGTTAATCAAGGAATTCATATCACAGACAGGTGACTCATCACAAAACCATATTACACCATTAAATCTACCATTTATCAATGCAATGAACATTCATTCCAAGTAGAGTAAGAGTATACAATAACTCATAAGCAACATTTTCATCAATGAAACTAAAACTGTTATTTACCATTCCATGCACATTGAACACACATTTTTACGTATAAAACATACCCTGAGCTCAATAGCTTTGCAGAAACAAAATCCAGTAATGAAACCTGTCTTTAAAATGAGCTACAATGAAAGGGGAACAACCACATTCCACCCAACCGTAGATTAGGCATATATCTGCTCTGTCCTCAATTGTTAGGATATTTAGACACATAGTACATCACTGAAATGACCATTTTCTACTGGAAGTGTTCCAAACCCTACAACACTTAGAGATCTATCATCACCAACAAATATTTGTTTGGTGTTACATTCATGCATAGTAGAAAAGATGACTAATTGTATGATCCAATCTAAGGGACTAAGTCTTAAATATTGGGCCGAGGCCATAAATTGTGCAAATTACATAGTTAATCGTACACCCACTAAAGTTTTACAGGGTATAACACCGGAAGAAGCATGGAGTAAAATTAAACTAGATGTAAGTCACTTTCGTGTGTTTGGTTGTGAAGCATGGGCTCACATTTCGGATGAAAAACGGAAAGCATTGCAGCCTAAAAGTGAAATTTGCATATTTGTTGGATATTCTGAAGATGTAAAATGTTATAGAATTCTTCAGCCACATTCTCATGATATAATCATTAGAAGAGATGTTAAATTTGATGAAAATCTCTTGGCCTACGAGCCTAACTTGGCAGGTGTGCCATATTTGGCATGCGATCCTGATTCGGCGATTGTGCCTTCTTCTTCTTCTTCTTCTTCTTCCAGCTTCCTTGACAGGTTTCCAACTCCAGTTTCTGATGATGACCGTGAGGATGAAAATCCACCTCCGCCTGCTCATGTTCCTCCAATTGCACCAGCACCAATACTTCCTCGATGGGTCCGTTCAACATGTGAAGCAGCTGGTGATCTTGCCAATGATCCTAGAGATCAATGTTGAACACGTTCTCAGTTTCAGCGAGCCTCTTCTCTTTTGGCTCAAGTTTTCGAGAATCATGATCCAGAAACTTTTGCAGAAGCTTCAGGAAATCCAGATTGGGATGCAGCTATGGATGAAGAATATCGTTCCTTAATGGTGAACAATACTTGGGATCTTGTTCCTCTTCCAAAAGGAAGAAAACTTGTCAGATGTAAATGGGTCTACAGAACTAAGTATGCATCAGATGGAAGTGTTGAAAGACTTAAGGCAAGGTTAGTTGCCAAAGGTTTTTCCCAAGTTGAAGGGATTGACTACAATGAAACCTTTGCCCCTGTAGCAAAAATGAACTCCATCCGCCTTGTTCTTTCCCTTGCATCCTTACATAACTGGGAAGTTCATCAAATGCATGTCAAGTCCACCTTCTTACATGGTGATTTACATGAGGAAATTTACATGGAACAACCTCCTAGATATGTTCAGAATAACTCTGGCCTTGTTTTTCTCCTTAAGAAATCCTTATATGGCCTTAAGCAAGCTCCTAGAGCTTGGTATGCCAAAATGGATAGCTTTCTGCTTGACATTGGTTTTTCTAGATGCCATTCTGACCCCAATGTCTATACCAATAAAGTAGGAAACTATCTCATCATACTTGTTCTTTATGTTGATGATCTTATCCTTACTGGTAGTGACCCTAACCTTATAACCCATGTGAAATCCAGTCTTAAGCAAAATTTTGAAATGTCAGGCTTAGGACATTTGCATTATTTTCTTGGTCTCCAAGTCTTGTAAACCAAAGAAGGAATCTTTCTTTCCCAGTCTAAGTATGCTTGTGACCATCTTCGTCGCTTCCACATGGAAGATTGTAAACTAGCCCCTTCTCCCTTCCAGTCTGGAGTCAAACTTTCTGCCACTTGTACTTCCCCTGAATTAGGTGCCACCTTGTATCGTCAGCTTGTTGGTAGTCTTTTATACTTGACTCATTCCCGTGCTGACTTTTCCTTTTTTGTTGGTCGTGTTGCCTGTTATATGCAAACTCCTCATGAAAGTCACTGGAAAGCAACAAAATGAATACTTCGATATATTCGAGGTACAATTCAGTTTGGGATTCATTACAGTACATGGGGGAAACCTTTGTTGGTTGGTTTCACTGATTCAGATTGGGCCGACGATCCTGATGATCGAAAGTCTACTGCAGGTTATGTTTTCAGTCTGGGATCTAGACCTGTCACTTGGGCTTGTAAGAAACAACAAGCTCTTGCTCTTTCTTCAGCAGAAGCAGAATATTGAGCTGCATTTAATGCCAGTCAAGAAGATTTATGGCTTCGACAGATCCTTTCATAGGTTGGATTCGAGCAGCAACAGCCTACTCCACTTTGGTGCGACAATCAAAGTGCCATCAAACTTGCCAAAGATCTAGTTCTACATCAGCGTAGCAAACACCTTGAGCTACACATGCACTTCATCAGAAATCTTGTTCATGATCATGTTATTGAAGTGCTCTATTTCCCTACAGATGATCACGTTGCAGACATCTTCACCAAGTCTCTTACAAAAGTGAAGTTTTCTAAACTTCGGTCTATGTTAGGAGTTCAAGAATGTGTCCTTAAGGGGGGATAGGCTCTAATGCCTCCTTCTTTCTCCTAATAGTTTGGCTTTTGTAAATCCTTCAATCCTATCCCAAGTTGTTCTTAAGGGGGGATGCTAGGATATTTAGACACTTAGGAGTTAGTTAAGATCAACTTGTGTAATATATTTGTTAGGTAAAAGTGTGTTTCTTTAGTATGCATTTGTAAATATTCTAATCCGACAGTCACGATATGTTCTAGACATAGAGCGATCTGACGGTTCAACTTCTCTTAGATCATACCTACCATTGATCCGTGGCTTAACACCTGATTGGTCTATGATCTCTATTTAAAGAGCATAGAGGGTCCTTGGCTAGTTGATTGATTATGAGAAGCTCATGTAACTTTCTTTCTTTTGCATAATAAATTGCTCCAAGTAATTATTTGGCTAGGGCCATGGACTGTTTCCCTCTTGAGGGTTTTAACCACGTGACAAACATTGGTGTATTGATCTGTGATTCATTTGTGTAAAGAGGTTGCTCTTGGTGTTCAGTCCTTTGGGAGTACCCTGTGTACCTGAACATCAATCACCCATGAGCTAAACTATTTGTGCTACGAGTAGAGACAACCAACCTTAGTTCATAAATTCCAAGCAGGAATCACTTGCCTAACACTCACTCAGAGTGCTCACGTAGCAATTATCCCTCTCAACTCCTACCTAACACTTCATCGAATGCTCACATAGCAAGAGTTATGATTCTTTCAACTCTTTCCTAACACTTCATAGAGTGCTCACGCAGCAAGAGTTCATTCTTTAACTCTTTCCTAACACTTCATAGAGTTCTCACGCAACAAGAGTCCATTCTTTCAACTCTTGCCTAACACTTCACTAAGTGCTCACGCAGCAAGAGTTCATTCTTTTTCCCCTAGCATATTCAGTAGCATCCCGCCTCATAACATATGCCCCCTTATAATTTGGTTTCCTAGGTCTTGTTATGTAGCCATGGTCCATTCCCCAAGAAATCCCCGTCAACCACTGCATCCCCTAGTTCTTTGGGGTTTGTGCAATCTCTTTCGCAGCTATGGTCCATTCAACATTGAATCCTTGTCAACCACTGTGCCCTGATTTCTCCAGGTTCTGTCTAGCTCCTGTAGTATTCCAAATCCCGATATTTTCTATTCCTATGCAAATATGCTGATACAACCGGGCATGCAAACTGCCATGCAAAAATCCCTATTTATAGCAAAATTTAGGGTTAGGGTTTGTGAGATAGAATGAACACTTACCACTGATAAGTTGGCTGGACTGCTACTGAGAGAGTATGCAAGCATCAAGAACTGAATCGGAGATGGACTGATATTTTCTGCTTCCGGTGAAACCCCAGCAGCAAGAACCACAGATCAAATAAGGGTGATGTTTTCAGTGAAGGAGGTGTCCGATGGAGCTGCTGATTTGTAGGACTGATAGCCTTCCCATGTCGAAGAGAATTCTTGGTACATGCAGAGTTTTGAAGGTCTCTAGGTAGGCTAGTGAATTGTTCCAGAGAGACAGCTGCTCATGCCTCCCCCTGATCCCGAAATAGCTGATAACTGTTCAGGATGAGCATGGTCGGATCTAATAATCACCGGGTACCGTAGTAAGATGCCGATGATGAGAATGGTTCCTGAGTTTCAAAGTAAAACTGAGATCTGAAGACCCAACAACTGATTAGGGATTTCTGGTTGAAAACCCCCCTTATGGCTGCACACGTATCCCTGCAACAATCTACACCGTATACTAGATAACTATGAATGAATGTAAGAGAAAATGGTGAACCTGTATGGTTTACCCTGAATGAGACTAGGGCAGACATTTCACTGTCGAAACCCCACTAGTTGAAGACACCGTCTGCAACCCCAACTGCTGTGCTTCTATTCAAGAGCTCCCAAAATAATAATCATCAAAAGTGAAGTCTCCTTTCACTTTATCCTCCTTTTATAACTTTCAACTGTGAAAACCCTAATCTTTGACCTAATTAGGTCACTTTATCTTCTAATTTACAGTTGACTTGCATGCATGCACATGGAGACTTAAATGAGTGCATGCATCATTAAATAATGCTTGGATGGCACGCACGAAGGTGGCCTTTGGCCCCGGTGGCCCTTCTTGACATAATTATGATGCCCTAGATTTTCTATGGATGGCATCGGTCCTTAGATGATTCCCTAACTGTCAGTAACCGCTCGAACCCACAGGAATCACATAGGTTAGCAGTTTTGGGCCTCAAGGCCTAATCGAAAGAGGACATTACAGCGCCACTAAGGCGTTTTCGGTGCTTGGTGCACTTCCTTGAGGTTTAGTTCTCTACATATCCCACTCTTGCATGCATAGTCTCCTCTGTAACGTGCCTTTCCCTTTCATTCATATTTTCATTAAAGGAAAAATGTAGCTGTTACAACTGTCTTCGAGGGACTGTTTGGGCAGACACCACAGTCAGCCAAACTCATCAAAACATATACTCTAGAATTTATCATTACATATAATGTTTCAAAACATATAGTCTAGAATTTAACATTACAAATAATTTTTATGAATCGGGGGATATTACATCCACACCCCCTTAATGCAGCACTGCCCTCAGTGTTCTTAGTCTTCATCCACAACTTCTGGAAATAAACTTGGGTACTTCTTTTGCATATCTTCCTCTAGTTCCTAAGTTTCCTCCTCTTGGATAAAGTGCTTCCATCGCACCTTAACTCAAGAAACGACCCGGTTTTGAAGTACTGTTTCTTTCTTGTCCAAAATGCACAAAGGTTCCATTTGAAATTCTCCTTCTAGTTCCACCTGCACAACATTCTAGTCAATGATATGAGTGGAATCATGTATATATTTCTTCAATAATGAAATATGAAAAACATTATGAATCCTCAAGTGTGTTGGGAGAGCAATTTTATATGCCATGGGTCCAATCCTTTCCAAGATTTGAAAGGGTCCACAGAACCATGGTGCTAATTTGGTACAACTTCCCAATCTCAAGGAGCTCTTTTTGGGCTTGACTTAGAGGTAAATATGATCTCCGACTGAAATTCTTTATGTTGCATTTTCAAGTCAGCATAACTCTTTTGGGGATCTCATGCCACCTTCAAATTCTTCTGAACTTCTCAAGTTGTTTGTTCCATGGCTTGCAACATTTCAGGTCCTACCATCAAACGATCCACAGGGCTATCCAAACCAATAGGGGTAGTACACTTTCTCCCATATAGGATCTCAAATGGGATCATCTTGGCTGAGGCCAGAAAGCCATTATTGTATGCAAAATCTACCAGATGCAAATATTCTTCCCACTTAGTGGGCCTTTCCATGACATACATCCTCATCATGTATTCAATGACTTGGTTGGTCTGTTCTATTTGCCCATCTGTTTCAGGGTGATAGCTAGTGCTGAAATTTATCTTGGTTTCCAACCTGCAAACAATGATTTCCAAAATTTTGATGTAAACATGACATCCCAGTCAAAAATTACCATCTTTGGTACTCCAAGCAGTCGAAATATTTCGTTCAACAATATTTCTGCAACATTGAAAACCTTGTATGTGGACTTCACAAGAATAAAATGAGCAGACTTGCTTAGCTTGCCTACTACAACCATAACTGAATCATGTTGTTTCTGAGCAGGGTATTTTTAGTGGCGAATTATAGTCAAAAGGCGAAATTTAAGGATAATTTTTTAGTGTCGACGAATATTTTATAATCTTTAATTATATTATATTTCACTTTATTTAAAAACCTTAATATTATTTTTAGTTATAAATAGCCAAATTATATATTGCATAAGGAATCATACTCACCTATTTTCAAGCGAAGAAGAAAAACTTGGAATCATATTTGCCTCTTTTTTGGGTGTTAAAAAAAATCTGGAATCATATTCGCCTATTTTCAAGAAAAGGGGACAAATTTTCGCAATCACTACAGAAAATAATTATTTATTCCTGCTAATTATTTTTGGCATGATTTAAGGTATGTGGTTTTCATATTTTTATAGTCTAATTGTGAATTTTGATTGTTTGTGTAGCTTTAAAAAATATATAAAAATAGATAGTAACTGCAGGTTTGTGTGAAATAAATATCTAAATGTTATTCTTTTTCACCATGAGTGAATTCTATCTGCATTGCATGGTTCAGAAAACCATTTTTTTTATTTGAATTCAATATCATATCTGCACCATTTTTTTATGGAAATCCTAAAAGATACTCCTTTTAGATTATTTTGTTGAGCTTGATCCCCTCCTAAAAAATAGTGACTTTAATCCTATGGATTTAATGAAAATAGGCCCTTTGAATTGAATGGTGAATGGAACCTATTGATCCATATGAAATTCCTCCTGTATCTCCATGGCGATGGAGTACTTTCTTGCTCCATCTGAAAGTCCTCATGTATCTCCATGGTGATGCAGTACTATTTGTAGCAGGAAGAGAATCCAAAAGATAGGTTCTAGAATCTCTAGATGTAAAATTGTATTGGTCATTCCCTGAAGATCCAATGAATACGATCTTGATAAAATGGGCAATAATTCAGATAATGGATCATTTTCCATTATTGGGTCTCCCTTAGCACCTGTGATAGTTTCATCTCCCCTTACTTCCAATATTATACTCCTGGCATTAAGCCCATCAACATACTCATTAAAGCCTTTAGTTTCCAAATCTAATCCTGTGCGTTGAAGTCCTTTGTCCCCCACACTCTTGAAAATCCATATTATTCATCTGTTTTGCACTATTTCTAGCTCCAGTGGCACCCGAGTCTTCTGATTTAAAACTATTGTGGACAACCCCAACCATCCCATGTTCCAGACTAGGATGTATTCGGGACGCCATTGTAGGGACAAAGGGGTTTTCTAAATACACAATATTGGCTCTATCAATGCAGTTGATATGGAATGCATGGATGCATTTGGGAAGAATCTTGAGAGCCTTATTCTCTTGAAACACAATCAGACAAACTGCGCACTCCATGTTATCTATGAGCTTCTCTGCTTTAGTGAATATGCATAGAGGAATGGATCTGATCACAGCTTCATCCAGGCCATATGATTGAGTAATTATCTACCAACCTTTTGGGTCTTAGAATCCTTCCAGTGAATAAGCATCGACTTGGATATTCTCTTCAGAGTCCAAAATCCTACGTCTTCTCCTGAAAAAAGGTCTCCATCGAGAAGCTTTGCCATACTTGGCAAAAACCTTGTAGTAACTTACCACCAATAAAGCGTTTCCTAGAACTATAACAATGGCTATGAGGGTAGGAGTGATGGTGGTGGTGGTGTATTTGTGCTTGGCGGGTCCTTTAATTGTGGCTGGTGTAGTTGTGCTTGGTGGGTCCTTTACTTAAGGTTGCATCTGGTGAGGCTCCCATCCAAAATCATATCTATATTGTTAGTCTGTGAACCAGTGGATGGATGATTCTTGTAGTTGCATGTATATTGTTTGGTGTGTTGTTATTCTGCGTGTTGTTTCCCACCTAAAGGAAAAAAGGATAAAGCCCTTCTCGTTCGTCAGCACCCCGAGCCCGGAAAAGCATGAATCCCCCTTGTTCACCCTGAAAAGAAAATGCATCCATTCGAGATTTTATTTTCCCATGCTATGCCTCTCTAGGTATGCGTAGCTCAGTCCTCACTAAGCTTGTAGAAACATGGGTCTCTTGTCCATGGATACCTGTTGAAATTTCCCTTGGACAGGATTGCTCCAAAGGCAAACTCATGGCGAATTTCTTTAACCGATCTACTTCAAACCTAAATTTGTTGAAAATACATAGATGTAATTAGTTACTATGTTCATGGAGAACGAAGGATAATAAACCCACTGCAAAATCATAAATAATGCCACTACAAATTCAGAGTGAATTGATATAACTACACCAAATTGTTGAGAAAACTGCAAATCACCTTAGAGAAAGTGTATTCATGGTGTGCTAAGCTCTGCAAATTGATGGAATAGCCTATCCATTGGGAAAATAGACTCCATGGGTACAATTTTCATGTGTTTTTTAGATGGTTAACGTAAAACCAACACATTCTAAACTTCGAAATCCAACTGATATTAGATATATTGAATCACATACGCCTAGCCTCGGGACTACCAAATGTTATGGATTTCAAGATTGATCTGGGCGATGTGATCCAATTCAGATTATGGAATATGGATGGTTCCCATTCAATGCCAGGCTACCTAAAAAGATTTTCGCTCTACCTTGAGGGTATAATATTAGCCTTTTGGAGCGATAGAACTAACTCTCTCTATTCCAATCTATGTATGGGCCGTCATTTTTAGGAACGTGAATCTAGAATAATTTGCATGTATTTGGAAAGAGGAGAATGATGCATAATGTTATTAAATGCATGTAGCGTTCTTTTTTATTATTCCCGCTCGATAAAACTAGGATCTGTTCTACTGAGAGGGTCTACGGTTTGAGCCTGGTTTGGGCCCTATACATACGTTCCACTAAGTTTACTCTTAATCCCCTCATAGCCTTGGCCCTAAAGAGTCGATCTGATTTCAGTTTTTTATTATAAAAAACCTATATTAGAAAGCAACTCAAACCTTAACCCAATAATTTCCAAATTGTAACGACAATAGAGATTTTCCAAAAATTATTTTGTTTGGATGTCAAAATATAAGAAATCAAAATATAAGAAAAACAAATAGAAGCAACAGCAGGAAGATTAAACCTTGGAAAGGACGCAACTAGCATTGAATTTAAGAAAAGAAACAGTTGAAAGATTAAACGTTGGAAAGGACACAACTAGTGATCAAATTTGAAGGGTGGGTATTAATTCAATTGGAAGGGCATTTAATTAAAGAGCCCTTCAAAGATGAAGGGTAATATATATATTAGTACTTCAATTAACAAGTACAACTTAACTAAACTTTTCTTTTAAAAAATGCAAAAAGTAATATTGTTCTTCCAAATTTTTATAATTTTAAATAATTAAGTACTTCTTAATATCTACATGAAAAATAATAACTTTTCAATAAAATTTAATTGGAACACAATTCTGTAACATTAATTTTACAGTTAAGTAAAATACCATCTATTTTAATGTATTTTTCCAAGTTAGAACACACTTTATTATACAAAATAACTACTTAGATTATGAAATACTCATATTGGGGCATTTAGATGATCTATGCAACAACCATATTGGGGCATCTGCATGATATTATGCATAGTACATGACATTGCAATTATATATAGTATAAAAAAAACTAGAACCATGAGAGAGTTACTTACTCTTAACTATGTACAAAAGCAAGCCAACAAAAATTACATATAAAAACAATCAAAACCTTAATTCAAACTGGAGAGAGGGCATCCATCCAATCCCGAGAGATGTAAGAATGATGGGAATTGGGCATATAAAAAAAATAATACACAACTCATATTAAAACATTAAAAAAAATTGCACATACCAAGCAGGTTAACAGTGCTAGCATCACCGGGGCCAGGACATCAAATTTTGTTTTTACCACTTGTCATGACAACATATAGGGATGGGATGGAGGAGAAATGGAATCAAGCCTAATTTAGTTGGATCCTTGCTACTCGATGCATGTCTAACTCTTGACAATATGCCTTTTAAATTGAACCAGAACACCAAAGAAGTATGTTAATGGCTATATTTGAGAAAGTTCTAGGTGTGAATAATTAAGAGCTTGAGGCTCTAAAATAGATAATGTATTTACCTCTATGTTGAATTTTGTTTTCCATGCTGATGCAAGCTACTACCTTATTGCCTTACCAAAAGGCATGAGAATGAGGAAAAACGTGTAAAACTATGGTCTTCACCTTCAAAGATTTCCTTGCAATCACATTGGTAAGGAGTGATAAGAAGATCACAAGAATCCAATGTGTTGAATTCGAGTTGATAGTGTCAATTAAAGACTTATATGGTAAATTTAATATAAGACTTACCTATAGTTATCTCCTACTCTTTAGGTCTTGAAACATTTGATATTTTCTTACTCTTTGGGTCTTGAAACATTTGATATTTTATGGTTATCTCTGTGCCTTCACCCAATTGATATTATAAGGTGAGGATGTGTGTGCATAATAATCCTTAGTTATGAATGTGAGATGAGGATTTAAAGAGAAGAGGATGTAAAGACAAGTAATTTTTACATGTATTTTGGTGGCAAGCTCCAAGGAAAAATGTGGTGAGAAACCACAAATGTTTGGTAGGATGGAGGGATATTACATCATGATCATGCCACCCATCAAATTGAATACTTTTCCTAAGACAATTTTTTTTTTTTTTAAATTTCAATAATAGCCATTGTGGTGCTTTGGTCCAATTTTTTTTCTAATTCATTGTTTCTCCATATAATGTGCCCACCTCTCTATATCAATGCATAAATATGACTCTGCACGGTTTGTGATCCTAGTTGCATGCCATTGAGTGTTTTTTTTATAGTTGATGTGATTATGTGGAATTCATGCAATAAATGAAGTCTTCCAGAAGAGGACTCATCAAACCATCCATTTCAATTTAATTTTGAAGAAAATGAATGGACATTGGTAGCCAAGTTCACATAGGTAGTAGGAACAAACTTTTGTGCTCGTTTTGGGCCTAGTAGCGGTTCTCTATTCTTACAGCCGTAGTGATTAACACATTGTCACACCTTTCATCATAGCGCCAAGTGACTCGAGAGTTAGAGTCACATCCCGGTGGCCAATTCCTCGTAGTCGCTAGCATCACTCGTCATCTTGCACTATTGAGCAGTGAGTGTGACGTGAGTGAGTGAGTGCTTATAGTTTATGATATTTCCAATATTTTGAATGATGAGTCGAACTTTTTGTTTTGCAATTAAATTTTTAGTAATTAATTATCCATAATTTTTTCCTTATGGAGTAGCTATGGAGAATTTTTATTATACCATTTCAATAATCAACTTCTAGCAAACATAAATTGTTATCTTTATCACTATTTAAGACTAAATTCACCAAGACAATGCATTTCCATCAATTAGGAGTTATGTTGAAATATTTTTTCAAATTTGCATATTTGGTAATATTATTTTTAGCAATATACATGGGTGTCCAATCCTATCTTGGTATTTTTCCATTATTACATGCAGGTGTATGAAAATAATGAAAAACACTCACATAATAGGTAAATTGTAAGAGGAATATGCATATTAGATAAACATTGATGAAATTCAGATTGTGAATTTTCACCAAACACCAAAACACATATCATAAATATTTCGTTTAATTACTTTTTTCAATAAGGGATTATTCACAAAGTAGGTATACTTATCCTTTAAAATATGGAAAGATTCGCTTACCTTAAAATAGACATTTAATACAATATTCGCCTCCCTTTAGATACTTTAGGATAAATATCACATCCTTAAATTTTTCCCTGTTTTTTAGTCAAAGGAAAACATGTGATAAAATCCAAAGATATTACCTCCCATTTCCATTCAGGAATTGGAAAAGGTTGTAACAAACTTGCTGGGTGCTGATGTTCAGCCTTTACCTACTGACATTTCAAACATTTAGACAGATAATCCACTAGATCTGTCTTTAATTTAAGCCAAAAGAATTGCTTTTTGAGGGCTGTTATCATCCTTTGGTAACTGGGGTGCCCTGCATAAGGAGGTTTGTGCATTTCATTTAAAATGAATAGTTTTAAATCTGCAACATTAGGCATGTATATTCTTCCTTTAAACCAAATTAACCCTTTTTGGTCTACTTTGAATTCTGTCCCATTCAAGTTTACCTTGTCCTTCAACAATTTATTCAGTAAATTTTCATATTCAACATCATGGATGCTGGCTAATTTTATTCTGTTCACTAGATCACTTTCTGGTTGGATCATAGTGATCTCATATACTTTGTGAGTTCATTGACCGAGTGCATAAGCCACCCTATTTTCCTTACCCTTGATATGCTTTACTTCAAATTCAAATTCATTTAAGAAGGCCGTCCATATTGTCTGTCTGGAATTTATCCATGGTTGATTAAACATATTCTTTACACAGGTGTTTTTTGTCAACAAAAGGAACCTTTTCCCTAACATGTAGATGCACCACATATTTAAGGCATGCACCATTGCGGCCAATTCTAGATCATGCACTACATAATTTAGTTCATGCTCTTTCAATTTGCGGCATTCATAACATACCACATGCCCTTCTTGAGATAAGACTCCCCCCAATCCTTCCTTACTATCATCTGTACAAACTGTGTAGTCTTTATAGGGGTTCGCCACCTTCAAGATTGGGGCCATGGTTAGCAATATTTTTAGATTTTCAAAGCTCTCTTGACACTTTAGGGACCACACAAAATTTACTCCCTTCTTTTCCAAGGAAGTAATGGGATAGGCTATCTTTGAGAATCCCTGGATGAATCATCAGTAGTAACCAGTGA
This sequence comes from Pseudotsuga menziesii, assembly GCA_001517045.1. Classification (NCBI taxonomy): domain Eukaryota; kingdom Viridiplantae; phylum Streptophyta; class Pinopsida; order Pinales; family Pinaceae; genus Pseudotsuga; species Pseudotsuga menziesii. The sequence goes on along the minus strand of LPNX011162702.1, from coordinate 392,606 downwards.
GTCCCATGAAGGACCGAATGCCAACAACATCCTTAGGCACGAGGCATTTTAATATTTTGTGGATCTACGATGATCCCATCCTCTGAGATGAGTACATGAAGTAGGTACTGAATTTATTTCTTAAAGAATTCACATTTCTCGAACTTAGCATACAACTGACGCTCTCTTAAGGTTTGTAGCACAATTTCCAAGTGTTGTTGGTGTTCTTCCTCCGTCTTGGAGTAGATTAGGACGTCATCAAGAAATATCAACACAACTTATATAGGTACTTGCTAAAAATGTTATTCATTAGGCACATGAAAGTAGTAGGGGAATTGGTCAAGCCAAAAGGAATTACTACGAACTCATAATGCCCATATCGGGTTTTGAAGGTTGTTTTACTTACATCTTCTTCTTTAATCCTGATATGGTGATAACTAGACCGCAAATCTAACTTGGAGAATTTTTTTGATCCCCCTACTTGATCAAACATATCATTAATCTGGGGCAGGGGATACTTATTCTTGATGGTTACTTTATTTAGTTGTATGTAATCTATGCATAGTCTCAGAGTCCCATCCCTTTTCTCAACAAATAAAACCGGTGCTCCCCAAGGAGACATGATGGGTCAGATGTAACCCTTGTCTAGAAGCCCTTGTAATTGAATTTTCAATTCAGTTAACTTAGGGATGCTCGTACGGTAAGGTATCTTAGATACTGGTGCAGACCCAGGCACAATATCAATGGAGAAATCTATTTCTCATTGAGGAGGTAGTCCTGGTATCTCTTCTAGAAACACATCTATATACTTGCTTAAGACAATGGTGGTATTTTACCTGTGTTTGACCTTCATTAAGGAGCAGGTCAGCGACCCACACCGCATAAATCTTGCAGCCCTTTCTCATACATTTCTTTAATTGCATGGCAAATATTTGTCTCAAGGAAACATGTTTAATGACACCTTCTGCCTTCCTAACAATTCGATCCTTGGCCACATAAGCGAAGGTTTTATCAAAACAATTCAATATTACTTTATGCTTTGCTAGCCAGTCGATGCCAATAATCATATCATATGACCCTAAAGGTGGAACATTCAAATCAATCTTAATCGTATGATTCATTATTTTAACTTCACAATCAACAACAAACTCAGTTACCTTTCTCCTTGCGTCAGTGGCCAGTTGGACTGACCATGGTTTTGTATGCCTTACCTTGGCAAGCTGCCAGTCTTCCTTCACTTTGGGAGTGATGTAACTAAAAGTATCCCTTGGATCAATTAGTATAGAAAGACTTCAGTTAGAGATAGTACCTTCAATCTCCATAATTGCAGATTGATAATCTGCTTGTCGATTTTCCAGGGTTGCATTAATCTAGTGGTAACTTTTCCCAACCTCCCCAACAATGGAAGCTTATTGTAGGCTATGAAAAACCTTATTTGATTTGTTGAGGCATGGGCAGTTCCTTCCCAGGTGAGGCTCACCATATTCCCAACACTTTATGGGTTCTCTAGGGGCTCCAACAGACCCCTTCGGTCTAAGGTTCACAGACTTATAGTTCTTCTGTGGAAGCTGTTCATTTTTGTTATAGGAATTTCCTTGCGGATTCCTTGGAATGTTCTTGAAGGGTGGGGGATGGAATCCCTTCTTCCGTTGATTGAAATGTTTCTATTCTTTACCCTTCCAGACCTTAGAGAGGTCATTCCTCTATTTATACTATTCAAAACACAACCTTGCCTTTCTCAAGGCTTCATCCAAGGTTTTGGGATTGTCAAACTCAAGTCTGTCCTTATAAGACTGCGGCAAACAACTCAAGGACCTCTGCACTTTAACTTTTTCCTCTTTAATATACGACACGAACCGCAACAGTTCTAGGAATTTGTTAATGAGTTCCTCTATATTCATTTGGATGAGCTTTAACTCATAGAATTCCTTGGTCTTTCTTTCATAGTAGCTTTCTGACAAGTATTTATTTTTTAATAACTCCTTGAACTTTGGCCATTCCAGGTTCTTCTCCTTTATCCCTTGGGAAATCTTCATATCCCGACACAAATGCTGGCTCTTCCCTTCAGGTTGTAGATGACCATTCTCACCTTCATGTTTTTAGAGTAATTATGAATTTGAAAGTACTTCTTCATATCTACTAGACAAGCCTTTGCTTCTTCTCCGGCCTTGGATTCCCGTCGAATTTGGCTGGCTTGATATTTTTTAAATTCCCCTTCCAGATGATCGATCCTCCTTTTCCCATCCATATTAGCTCGATTCTCATATTTTTGAATTGCATTGGAGGAATTGTCCTTTCTTCCAACACTTTCCTAAACTTTCGGGTCCCTAACAATCTTAGGGTGGGGATTTTCCCCATTATACATCTCTTTCAAACCTTGTAGTAATATATCATTGATCCTTTGCTAATTCTCTTGAGCCTTCTTCAGCCGCTCATTGTCAGCCTTAAAGCTCTGAATCTCTACAATCATATTCCTCATTGTTTCCAGTACTTGTCTAGGTTCAGGGTATTCTTGTTCTGGCTGCGATGTGCATGATGCTAGTACAAACTCTTCAGAACGGTCCACTTTCTCACTTTTTGAGGCCATTGTTGTATTTCCCTATTATAGAACAATTTTACATGTGTACAAACATTCCAACACAAAGCGTTATGATTAGAACAGAGTTTTCCATAATTCAACAAAACTAGATGTTCTCAAAAGGCGACAGGGTTGAAACATGTAGCTCTAATACCATATGTAACATATCCATACAACTTGATAAACATGCATATAAAAAAAATCCCTCTCTCTCAGAAGAAATGGGCCATGAATATTCCTATAACATTCATTTTTAAATTTAATTGCTACTGTAATGGTCACTCCTCAACTAATAGGTCCTTCCCACAACTAGAAAAGTCCTTTCCGCGACTAAAAATTCCTTTCCGCAATTCCACTTCCACAATGTATATTGTAGATTGTGGGACCCCATATAAATTAATCAATTACCTTTTCCGCATTATACATTTCACCTTCCAGAAGACCTCTTCCATGTCATTGATTCCTTGCGAAATCAACCCTGACCATTGATGTACTTTTAGATGCGGGTTGCGAATTGCGGAATCGTAAAAGTTTCCAAATAAACTTCCACAATTTTCCTTCCACAAAACTTCTTCTGCACCATTGATTCCTTGCGGAATCACCCCCGATTGTCGATCTACTTTCAGATGCAGGTTGCGGATTGAGTATTGCGGAATCGTCAAAGTTCCCAAATGAACTTCTGCAATTTTCCTTATGCAAAACTTCTTCCACATCGTTGATTCTTGCGGAATCAATATCGACTGTTGATCTTCTTTCATATGCAGGTTGGGGATTATGAATTGCGGAACCGTCAAAGTTCCCAAATGAACTTCCACAATTTTCCTTCCATAAACTTCTTCCACACCGTTGATTCTTGCTGAATCAACCCCGATCGTCGATCTTATTTCAGATGCAGGTTGCATATTGCGGATTGTGGAACCGTCAAAGTTCCCAAATGAACTTCCACAATTTTCCTTCCGCAAAACTTCTTCTGCACCAATGATTCTTATGGAATCAACCCCAACCATTGATCTAGATTATATGCGGGTTACGGAATATGTTCCAAATTTTTTTCCTTCCGTAGTTCCGCTTCCGCAATGAGGATTGTGGAAGGTCCATTCTTCTTCAGAATTTGATCTCTTTGCAACTCAGCTTCCGCAAATGTGAATTGCGGGTTGCGAAACACACACTCAACTTAATAAATTTCTCTCCTTATAACTTTTATACTATTTTACTATGTGTTTCCTTAGGTTAAATCCATGGATGATTCACCTTTGGTGGCCTTACATACTTAGGTCGAGTTCTTACTTAAGTCAAGTTCAACTTAGGAAGACATAGTAGAATCTAGTAGCTAGCTACCCCACTCTTCTTAAAATACTTATCTTCATCCAATATCTAAATGCATTATACAGGGGCTTGTCTTCTCTAGAAGAGGATTATACTCAGTTGGCACTTAGACTTCCTCCAGGGGTCCTTGCAACTGGTTACTAACTGTAGACAGTAAAGGAATTCCAGTAACCCTCCATAGAGTAGTATTCACCGTAGTTAGAAGACCCTATGACCAAGGGGGAAATCTCAGACCCCTTAGAGCAGAGCATGGATTTAAAACCTCAAGAACCATATGGATAAATAAAGACACAAACTTTCATCAACAAACTTAATGTAGTTCTGTATCATTTCTTAAACATCCAAGCATAAATTCTTACACATACACACATGCCCTAAGCTCGTCAATCAAGGAATTCATACCAAAGATAGGTGACTCATCACAAAACCATATTAGACCATTTAATCTACCATTTATCAATGGAAGGCACATTCATTCCAAGTAGAGTAATAGTATACAACAACTCATAAGAAACATTTTCATCAATGAAACTAAAACTAGTATTTACCATTCCATGCACATTGAACACACATTTATACGTATAAAACATACCTTGAGCTCAATAGATTTGCAGAAACAAAATCCAGTAATGAAACCTGAATTTAAAATGAGCCACAATGAAAGGGGAACAACCACATTCCACCCAACCGTAGATTAGGCACATATATACTCTATCCTCAATCACCCCCGAGCTAAACTATGCGTACCAAGAGTGGAGACAACTAACCTCAGTTCAGAAATTCCAGGAAGGAATCGCTTTCCTGACACTTACTCAGAGTGCTCACGCAACAAGTATCCCTCTCAACTCTTTCCTAACACTTCACCAAGCGCTCACACAACAAGAGTTCATTCTTTAAACTCTTGCCTAACACTTCACAGAGTTCTCATGCAGCAAGAGTTCATTCTTTCAACTCTTTCCTAATACTTCACAGAGTGCTCACACATCAAGAGTTCATTCTTTCAACTCTTTCCTAACACTTAACCGAGTGCTCATGCAACAAGAGTTCATTCTTTCCCCCCAGCATACTCAAAAACATCCTGCCTCGTAACATATGCCACCTTATAATTTGGTTTCCTAGGTCTTACTTTGCAACCACGGTCCATTCCCCAAGGAATCCTCATCAACCACTGCATCCCCTGGTTCTACACGGTCTGTCTGATCTCTTTCGCAGCTACGGTCCATTCACCATTGAATCCCTGTCAACCACTGTGATCTTTATGAACCACCCCCTGAAAGGAGTGGGATTCGATCTTATCTGCACCTGCAAGGGACGCAGAACCAACACTTCTCCAGGGTTTGTCTGACGCCAGTAAGGCATTTTTGGTGCCTGGTGCACTTCCCTGAGGTTTACTGCTCTACATCTCCCACTCTTGCATGTATGGTCTGCTATTTAACGTGGTTGTCCCTTTCATTCAGATTTTCACTAAAGTCAAAATGTAGTTTTTACAATTGTCCTCTAGGGACTGTTTGGATAGACACCACAGTCAACCAAACTCATCAAAACATTCAGTCTAGAATTCATCACTACATATAATGTTTCAAAACATACAGTCTAGAATTTAACATTACAAATAATGTTTATGAATCAGGGGATATTACAGAAGGATATATCCAAACATCCATAGAAGTAACACCCTTGCAACAACAAGCAAAGCAAGGGTCTCAAACCCTCTTAGCAAGTTCATACAACCAATGGTGATAAAGGTAATAAACTGAAAGGCAAGAAGAATACTTGACTTTGCAAGTTTTGTGGGTGAGATGGTAATGTTGAATCTAAGTGTTTTAAGGAAATGGAAGATTTGGAAGTAGCAATGAACAAGCAAAATATTAATCTTAATTCTTCTTCTAACTCTTCTCATTAACATGCATTTTTTGCTTCTAGTTTTTTGTTTAATGCATCATCCACTTCTTCTTCTAATTAATGGCCCATTGATTTTGGAGCATCATATCATATGGCTAAGAATAAAGTCATTTTTTTTTCTAATCTAAATGAATGTAATTCCAAACAAATATTTGTTGGTGATAATAGATCTCTTAGTGATGATCATTTCAAAGATATACTATGTGCTCCAAGTCTTTTTTGCAATTTGTTGTTAATATATCAGATCACTCATTTTGGTGAAGGTAAGACTGTAGAGTTTTCACCTCTCCAACTTGTAATTAAGGATTTAAAAGATCCTAAACATGTACTAGAAATCACAATTGTTGATGATTTTAATAGGTTATTTATATTTGATAACTTTGGGTCATCATCTTTTCCATAAGTTTCTATTTCTCATAGTGATGATATGAGCAAACTTTGGCATAAACGATTTGGTCATCTAAACCATCTATCATTGCAACAACTGTGCAATTAGAAAATGGTGATTGGTCTTCCTCTAGTTTCTTTCGGACATGATGTTTGTAATGGTTGTGTTCTTGGTAAACATCATCGATACAGCTTTGAAAAATGTGCCTCTTTGCACACCTCAACCCCCTTCCAATAGCTTGTTCACAATGATTTGTGTAGTTTGCTTCCTTCTACTTCTTTCTCTATATTCAAGTTACCACTTCTTAACTTTGATTGATGACTTTTTAAAATGCACTTGGGTTTAATATTTAAAACTTAAGAGGGAATTTTTTGATATGTGTTTGGCATACAAGGCCCTTGTAGAAAAACAATATGGACATCAAATACACAAGTTAAGAATAGATAAGGGAGATGAATATGTAAACAATAAATTTATAAATTAATGCACTACACAAAGCATTCAAATGCAATATATTGTTCCATAAACACCACAACATAATGGTGTTGTTGAGAGAAGAAATCACACATTGAAGAAATTGAAAATTGTAATATTTAATCTAAGGGATTAAGTCCTCATTTTTTGGTGGAAGTCATTAATTGTGTCAATTGCATAGTCAATCGCACTCCCATAAAGGCTTTAAACTATATAACACCAAAATAATCATGGAGTAAAATTAAATATGATGTAAGCAAATTTTGTGTGTTTGGTAGTGAAGCATGGGCTCATTTTCTTGATGAAAAATGAAAAGCATTACAACTTACGAGTGAGAAGTGCATATTTGTTGGATATTCTAAAGATGTGAAATGTTATAGTCTTCTTCAACCTAAATGCAATGACATTATTATTACAATTTATGTTAAAGTTGATAAAAATCTCTTGGTCTATGAGTCTACTTTGTTGTATGTGCCATCTTTGGTCTATGGTCCATCTTCGGTGATTATGCCACCTGTTATTCCCAACTTGTTTGCTTGTGATCCTACTCTAATTTCTTCTTCATACGATGATAGTGAGGATGAAAATCCACCTCTTCCTAATCTCTTTCCTCTAGTTGGGTCCATTGAGCATGAACTTGCACTAGCTCCACCACTATATCGGCACTAAACACATTCACAATTCCAATGATCCTCTTCTCTTTTGGCTCAAGTTTCAAGTACTCATGATCCAGAAACATTTGCAGAAGCTTATGAGCATTCAAATAATTGGGATGAAACAATGAATGGAGAAAATTGGTCCTTAGTGATGAATGATATTTGGAAGTTTTTACATCTTCTAAAAGGAAGAAAACTTATCACATGTAAATGGGTGTATAGAAATAAGTATGCATCAAACAGAATTGTTGAAAGAATTAAGACAAGGTTAGTTACCGAAGTATGTTTCTAGGTGGAAGGAATTGTCTATAATGAAACCTTTGCCCCTATTGCCAAAATGAACTCCATCCACCTTTTTCTCACCCTTGTCACTTCACATAAATGGGAGGTCCATCAAATGGATGCTAACTATGTTTTATTACATGGAGATTTGCATGAATAATTCACATGGAACATCCTCATGGATATGTTCAAAATGAATTGAACTTTGTTTGTTTCCTTCTTGAATTTCTCTATGGCCTTGAGAAAACTCCTCAGGATTTCTATGCCAAAATGGATAGCTTTCTTCTCGACACTAGTTTCTAGATGTCATTCTAACCCTAATGTATATACCAAGAATGTAGGAAATCATCTCAGAATCCTTATTATTTATGTTGATGAGCTTATTCTTACTAGTAGTGTCCTTAAAATTTTAACCCATGTGAAATCCAACCTTAAGAAGAAATTTGAAATGACAACTCATGACATTTTTATTTTCTTGGCCTCCAAGTCTTGCAAACCAAATATGAAAATTTTACTTCTTATAATAAGTATGTATGTGACCTTATTCATTGCTTTCACATTGAATATTGTAAAATATCCCCTTATCCCTTCCATTATGGAGTCAAACTGAGCACCACCTACACCACTCCCAAAGTAGGTGTCACCTTGTATAGAAATTTAGTTGTCATTATTTTGTACTTGACTTCTACCCATCCTAATATTTCCTTTAATGTAGATGGTATTGTTGCCCAGTATATGAAAACACCCCATCAAGGTCATTAGAAAGTAACAAAAAGGATACTCTAGTATATTTAGCATATATTTAAGTTTGGGATACATTACAATTCAGGGGGGGCTACTTTATTGGTTGGATATTGGGTTGGAAACCTTGATGATTGGAAGTCTACTACAAGTTATTTTTTCAGTCTTAGTTTCAAACCTATCACTTGGGATTGTAAGAAACAAAAATCTCTTTCTCTTTCTTTAGCAGAAGCATATTGAAGATCCATAATCAATGCAAGTCAAGAAACCTTATGGCTTCAAGAATCCTTTCAAAATTTGGATTCTATAAACAAACATTTAACTACCCTCCAGTGTGACAATTAGAATGACCTAAATATTGTTGAAGATCCAATTCAACACTAGGACAACAAACACATTGAGCTACATATGCACTTGATCATAAAGCTTATTCAGGATCACATTCTCAAAGTGCTATTTTTTCCTATAGATGATTAAGTTGTATACATATTCACAAAATATCTTACAAAACAAAGTTTGATAAACTTCAATCTATGTTAAGAGTTCAAGAATTTTCCATGAAGGGCGGATAGGCTCTAATGCCTCCTTCCTCCTCTTATTGCATCACCTTTGTAATTCCTTCAATCCTATCCCAATTTGTTTATAGGGGGTGTTATGAAATTTAAAAACTCAGGAGTTAGTTAATATCATCTAGTTGTAATGTGACTTTAGATAAATTGTGTTCTTTAGTATGCATGTGTACTTATGTAATATGACATTCGTGATATGTTCTAGAAATAAAGTGATCTAATGCTTCATCTTCACCCTAGTCTTAACAACTATTGATCTTTGGATTAACACCCGATTGGTTCATGAACTTTGTTTAAAGTGCATGGAGGGTCATTTTCTTGATGATACATTATGAGAAAATCATATGTAAATTATTTTTCCTTTTGCATTAATGTATTGTTGCAAGTAGCTATTTGGTTGGGGTCATAGACTATCTCCATCTCTCATGGTTTTAACCACACAAAAACATTGTATGTTTATATTTGATATGTTTGTGTGAGTGATTGCTTAAGGTGTTCAACTCGTGTGGAGATACCACATTTTAGTTAAACAATTCTACAAAGGAGGAGTAAATAGGACCCAAGGATCTATATGTTGTACACAATGGATGTTGAAACAATATCACATTTTCTTGTAAAATGTCCACTTGCTCAACAAATTTGGAAAGAATTACAATTACTTCAAATGTGTGAAATGATGAGTCAATGGAGGAAAGTTTGATGCACTAGTGTAATAAAAAGGAATTCAAAGAACTCAAAGCTTTGCGTTGCTTAATCATTTGGGGAATCTATCTTCCAAGGATCACAAATCATTGAAGAAATACACATTCCCACCTTTCAAGTTTATTCAAAAGTCACATATATGGTTTCCAATTGTAGAATGTATGCCTATCAAGGAATCACTAGTTAATGGCAAGTTGGTAATTGTTAGGTCCTAGGTTTGGGTCTTTTTCGATTGAGCTAGGAAGGGACCACTAGTTTTTAACAGTGTTGGATGTATACTATTCTTATATAATCCTCATAGTGTCGAGTTCAAGGTAGGATTGGGGGTAAATGCCAATAACTATGAAAATTATATGGCTTTGAGACTATTACTTTAATGTGTGTTTGAAAGGGATGCAAAGCAAATTAAACAATTTGGAGACCCTTCACTTATTATTATATGGATGAAAGGAAATGCACAATTGCATAATATCATACTTCAATTGGTGAGCACTTAAACTGGTAGCATACACCTTTGAAAACATTTCCTTTATTCATATTATCAAGGAATATAATAAGGATGCTAACACATTAGAAAAAGAAGGTTAAATGTTATTAAAGGGGTATATGGCCATGGAAGAAATCAAAGGGAAGCCTCTATTAATTTTCTATGTAGCTTCTAAAAAATCTTGTTTCTTCTAATTGTAATTTCTCTAAATTTTAATACATTTATGTTATGTTTATATAAGACAATGATTTTTATTTAGTTTTGGTAGATTTGTCTCATTGATATAAGACACTAAGGTTTAGAAGGGATAACATATTTTTAAGCAATTTGTGGTATTTTTTTATGTAACTTATAGAAGTGATATTTTGAACAATGTAAAGGAACTTAACTAAATATCGATGTATATAAATTTTTAATTTATTTAATCTAGGTAAATTACCTTGGGAAAATGTGTTAGGGTCCTACCCTAACCCGACCCTTACTTTATCAATATAGAAGGCCATAAGACCCATTATATAGTTAGTGGTCAATTACTTAACGAAAAAGAGCCCTCTTTATTAACTAAAGGCCCCTAGTTGGTTGATCCTCATTAATAGAAGGACCACAAATAGTTACGACTTTGGCTATTGAAATACTATATATAGAGTAGTAATATATGTATTGTTTAGTCAATAATTGTCATTATATTTGAAGCTTTGTTGTTGGTGGTCTCCCCCTTGAAGAGACAAGCAAACATAGCTATTTATTTGTTCTATTATCTCTTGTATTTTTATGTATTTCTATGAATTTAAGGGTTTAAGCATATTACAAGTGGTATCAAAACCCTTTCTTAGGCCAAAGGGGAAGATTTTTCTAGTAGTTGACTCTTTCAAACGAGTTATCTTGGAATTTTCACTCCAAATTTTTTTATGTGCCATTTAAGTATCTGAAATTCACATAGTAGAATAAAGACATATAGAGGTAACTTGTATCTAAATTTCAACTTTCAGGTCATTATAAGTTTGGAGATATACTCTATTAAAGTTAGTGGAATATTTTCTAAGGTTTGGCTCTTTCAAATGAGCCACTTTACTTTTTCATTCCATTTTTTTCTCTCTAAATCTTTAGGGTTCAAAGTTTGTAGGGTTCAGAAAGGACATAAGGAAGTAACTTTTATCCAAATTTCAACATTTGGATTGCTATATTTTCGAAGATGCACGCTATGTAAGTTAGGCAATTTGAATGATCCAAAAACTAGCCTTAAACATGTGTTTTGGGCAAAATTGTTATATCTAAAGTTTTAAAATCCAAATTGCGTGTCACCAATTGTATTGAAATAATATGGACTAGAGTAATTTTGGTAATATTTTTATATTTGGAAAAAAAAATTGGATGGTGAGACATACAATTTTTCCTTTGAGAAAGACAAAATCGACAACTCTTGGGCAAATTACCCTAATTATTGCTTGGCACATCAGAATTCAGTAAAACCTATGGTATTATTGAGTAGAAATATTATACTACTAAAGAAAAAAACTTTAAATTCATAGGTACAAAACTTTTAGAGTTAAATAAGCCTCCATACTATATCCAAATCGGTGTTTATAAGGAGTTGTGCTTATTTCTAAAATTTTGCCTCAAACCCTACCTTGAAAGGTAAATTATTTTCAAATAATTGTAATCTTCTGGGGTTAGTGAGCTCATTTTTTTTCAATTTTTAGAGACATGTTTCATTGTATGTAAATAGCACAAAGATCTGTCATCCAGCAAGTAAACTTGCCTTTGGGGAAGCATACACACAAAAAATACAAGGGTACTTAAGCCACCTTGTTGTGCACCCTTGTAACCTATGTTGGTACCCCTTCAAGTAGTACCACATCAAACAACACCTATATACAAAATTTCACTTCCATGTACCCTTGGGTATATTGGAAATCCCGTAGGTATGCCTAGACCTAGCTTTAGATCAAATATACTAGTCGTTTTTATTGATATAGTACACTAAGAACAACACTCAGGGAGATCATTCTCTAGTACCTAGGTAGTCAATTAGTATGGATAATGGCACATTTGAGCCTCATTAATTGGTTCCCTGAGATATTGGGTCAATTACTACTATTGGACCCAACACATACATCAAAGAGATATAGAAACTAACACTTCCTTATCCTTAGGACCTGACAGATCTCGCACATGGTGGAACCTTATTAACCACCTCACACCAACACCCCAAACAATATGACCACTTGTTGTATTGCTAGTAGGTTGGACAAATTAGAAGATCAATACTTAGATCTTAATGACCAGATTTAACACATTCAACGTACCATCAACAATTGGGATCATATATGGGATAAGAAGTTGGACACAAAAGGAGACCACTTGGAGAACAAATTAAGTTGGCACATTTGATAGTTAGTGCTACACTTGCAAAAGAACATGGGAATGCACAACGCAATGATACACACTAGGAAGAAACTTCTCACTTAGGATTATTTAGCAAACAACAACCCCCTTATAGTCCTCATAACTATAAAGCACATTATATGGATAATAACACCTGAAAATTGTTTTCCTAAAGTATACTTGAACAAGTTTTATGGTTATAACCCATCAAGATGGATCACTAAAATGGAAGATTACTTCTTCATGGTATTACCATTGACATGATGAAACTTAAGGTGGGGGTATTGTATTTGGATCTGGAATGATGGAAATGATGGGAGTGACACCACAATGCTTGGATTATATTTATTAAATATCTCCATGAGTGGTATGAGTGAGATCCTCACTATTTGGGGAAACTTACCAAGTTATGCCAAATAGGCCCAGTCATAGAATTTATCTCATCCTATGAGCAATTAGCCATATGTATAGAGAACTTAACATATTCTTTCTATAAATAATTTTTCATTAGTTTCCTCAAGGAGACAATTAAATCACAAGTCATGATGCAACATTCTACTACCTAGTTGGAGGCATCATAGAGGACTCTAATCAGAGACAATGATTGATGCACAAACCAACAAACCCTCTTTCATTCCTCTCTAATTCCCTACACACGTAAATTATTGAAGCACAATTCCTTCTCCTCTTTGAAAGTACAAAAGTTGTCTCCATAAAAAATGGAATACCAATAAAGAAGGGGGTTCTACTATAATTGTGATGAAAAGTATGTTGGGGATCATGAACGTAAAGATTAAAATTTATTACATATTTATGTGAAAAATTCTACCCATTTTGAAGACATCATTATGGAAGGTACCCCTAAGTTTGAGGCTATTGAACAATTTCCTCTCATGCAAGAAGAAGTGGAAACCGAAGTCCATTAAGAAGAACAACTCAATCCTCTTCATGTTTATCTGGTATTTCATCCCACAATCCTTGAAACTTCTGGGTTACATCAAGCATTGCAAATTGGTAGTCTTGGTTGATAGTGGTAGCACCCACAACTTTATTCACCAACAGTTGGATGAAAAACTCCATTTTTATGTCCACTCAATGCTTGAATTTTAAATTATGATATCTAATGATGGAATGACAAAATTTGGGAGGTGTTGTGAAAATACAAAACTCAAATTGCGTGATTGTCATCTAAAAACTCATATATTGGCCATAGATATGGGTGGTTGGGATATAGTTTTGGGGTAGAATGGCTACACACATTGGGGATAGTTAACATGGACTTCAAGGAATTATAATTGATATTTACTCAAGAATCTCACACTCACACCCTCAAAGGACTTGTTGGCCCGATTTTCTGAATCTAGGCCAATAAGGAGGTTTTGTCCACACAATCAGCTTAAAGCAGCGTCCGGTATGTTTGGTTTAACAAAACCTCGCAGGTTGTGGTCCTGCTACCAGCTAGTTTGTCTCTTAAGGAGAACTTAAAACCAGCAAAATCTAACCTACTTTAATGTTTACTTTACCTATATATCTAAATATCCTAAGGTTGCTTTCTTAAGGAAAGACTTCGATTTTTAGGAAGTTTTCTAAATATGAAAACTTAAGTAAAATATATAAAAAGATTTAACAATTGCTAATTAAACTTGAAAATAAAATTAAAATTAAATTATTCTACCTATCCTATTAAACCCTATCTCAGCTGAGAGCAAATTGAAGATTATATTAATTATTAATCAATAATGATGAACAGATTGACTGAAATATAATCTAAACAAACCATTCAAATTATAACTAAAAGTCAAACTGCTAAATGATAACATAATTGAAATTTAACTTGTAAACACACGATCAATTTCAACTGTCTAAAATTAATTAATAATCAATTTTCAAGATAGTTATTTGAATTTAAGATGATGCGTATTTAAAATTCATTGTCAACATACGAATGATATTTTAAATAAACAGAAAAGGATATCATTAAAACTTATGTTTATAGTAAACATACTAATAAACAACATCATAATGAAATATTTATTCAAAACACTAGCTTGAGCTGATGAAGCGAAAAGAGATAATTAAACATCAGTGTGTCATAGCACACAGGATTAATATATAAATAGAAGTTAACAAGTTGAAATATATATATACAAAACAAAATACTAGTCACAGTATCTGTTTGCAGACGTCCAGTAAGATCCCCATCAAAGCTTCAACTTTAAATATGATATAGTACCAGTAATAAAATATATTCCAAAAGAGTTTTCTTCACACACTTCATCCTCCCGAGTTCATCAAAACTCTTCCCTTATATACTATTGAGATTAAGTTTTCCTCTATAAATGTTGCATGCAACATTATAGGGATTATTTAACCAAAAAGGGCATCTAATTACACCTACTACTAAAAATAGAGATCGACTGGCCTGAGTCGAGGGATCCCAGAAAGTTTTTGATCATTGACAAAACTCCAGCTCGCAACCAAACAACCACATATCCAAGTCATCGTATGACCACGTCGTATACTTATGGAAAAAGGGTGGTGATAAAACTTCCTGCATTGAAGTCAATCAAAGCATCTTATTAAAATCAATTTAACACATAGCTAACAGAAATAACTTGAAATTTTAAATGCATGCCTGTTAAATCTCCGATTTTACAGGCATGCGAAACCAAAATAATCATTACCTGCTTTGCGATGACATAAGAAATGAGCAAAATCATCAAGTTTTATTCTGAAGAGCGACTACTCTTCGTGCTTCTGCTAGCTTGGCTTTGAGCCTGATACTCTGGATTGTTCTTCATGTTTTAACTATTCATTATTTGTAGAGATTAATGATCCATTTTATATTTTCTCTTTTATTTTCAAGTTTTCCACAGATCTACACAATTTAACCATTCGTTTTCGAATTTTATTTTCAAATCTTTGCAAGCTTCTTTAACCCTTTTAATCTGATTGACCTCATTGCGCCGTTCAAGACGAAGTTTAATGTTTCTTAAAGCCTTGTCGAGGGAATGTTCAGCGTTCAATACTGAATTTCCTGTTCACGTTCATCTAATAATGGCGAATTACCAACCAATTCTTTTTAGGAGATACAAGAGAATTATCATGACTACCAATCTGTTCATGTTCATGATTATTTCATAGAATTTCATAAAGAGGAGATTATTCTTTGTTATCACTGTATATTCAACGAAGATAAAAAATCATTTATTCTGTTTTATGATCACTGGAAAAGACAGAATTTAGAGAATCTTTGATTCACTTCTTCAAATTTATCCATAGCCGGTTTAGACGTTTTAACCTTCTGTATATTTCTAGTAATACATTCCTATAGCTTCTATCAATAGATCAAGCTGCGAATATACAAGATGAAATTGCATCTTTACCTTCCACTACATTATTCTCTTTAATTTGTTTGGGAGGGTTTAAAATTCTTCCGAATCAGCTACTCAACAGAATTTACTGTGATCCTCAACTCAGCGAGCAAATCTTGGGTAAACAGGTAGGCCAAAACTGGGTTGACCTTAAATTGTTTTCAGTCAAACATTCATCTCACGATTTACCCATAAAATTTAATTGATGTTGAATTAATATTTTAAGGATAGAGGAGAAACGTGCTTCTTCCTGGATTGCTTATGGTATTCTATACCATATTAGTTTTGTTGCATCCCTTTTAAACCGTGTTTACTTCACCACAGCCATAAGGTTTTATAAGAATGCAAACAAAGAGTAGAATTTTAAGAAATACCTCTTCTCCTAGTTTTAACGTTCCAACCATAATAATAATCCAAAAGTGATTTATACCAAAAAACTGAAATTAATTATCACATGAGTAAAAATAATTTATCAATAATTTCTGAAGGAACGTGTCATAAACTTTCCAATTTTGTTTAACATTATAATGTGATCTATCTTAAAATTAATGATAAAGTGTCATGATGAGGGTATTTGTGATAAATTTTGATTTATAACAAAAGAACTTATAAAAGACCATTTCAAATATTATATTCATATTTAGTTTTAAAAAGTTCTTAAAAAATAAAAATAAAAATCACAAATTTACCAAAGCTTTTAATGATAAGCATGGAAAAGGCATTAGTTTAAGGAAATTTCAAAGATTGAAATGATGTAACAATATTTTATACAAATCTTAAAATAGATGTACGTCCCAATTATTTAATATGAAATGTTTTGAGATGAAATATTGAAAAATAAAGAATTTGGGATTCTAATTAATTTTCCACAATCCATTACAATACTTACAAACCAATTATGCATGATAAACTTAAGATGAGGAAGATTGTAGATAGCTTGGATGAGGACGTGAAGTATTATTTTACCACAAGGAGATGATAAATTATCAGCAAAATGACTTAATAAAATGATAATTAATTTTCACTAACAATTTTGGCACAATGACATCGCAAATCATCATCGCATAAAAACTAACAGAAGCATCAATTATGAATAACCCAAAGCCAAAACTCGAGGAAGAATAAGCTTATTAGATCATCTTTCATAAAATCTAAGTTGAAGAAAAGGTGACATAAAAAATGATAGATCAATCCAAAGGAAGCAGTGAAATCATCATGCTCAATAAAGTAAAGTAACATGAAAGAAACTAAAAGCAAGTATTAAAAATTTTATGTCGGAGGGCCTCTTTATTTTATCAAAATCAAGGGGAGTTGTTGGGGTGCCAACAAATGGCGACATGCTGGGCGAACCAGTTATCTCTGTAGATTAAAGATATATACAGTTAAGGTTTTCTTGAAATATCAAACTTCACACCACATGACATCCTCACATCACTAGCCTATATAGTAAAGTTTAAACTTAAAGTGCTGTCACAATCAAATGAATTATCGCAACTATTATTCAGAGACTTCGTAAAGATGAATGAGTTTGAAATATATGCATAGCAAATAAACCTTATCAAGAATGCTTTCTCAACAGTTAAGGATAATCGAACAACACTAGCATAAAGATATGACCTCCATATCTTAAGAAGATATCTGGATAAGTTCCCCATCCAAAAATTTGTTTTTTTCTCTCTCTCTCTCTTTTTTTTTTTGATATATAAATTATATCTTTGATTCAAGACTACTATCCTGGCTTGGTAACCAGCTATTGATAGCATCATTCACGAGAATTGTCAGAGATAAACAAGCCGGCTCGTGATGAGACCTCTTGTCCCTTGATCTTATGACCAAGAGCCATCACCCTGGTGATTAGAAATGATGTTATCCGTGACAGGGCTGATGATCATGATTAGGTCGGCTCATAATGAGACCTCCTATTCTTCAATCAAAGTTTAGTTTAGTTCTAAAATTTTTCTAATGGATGAGAAACAAATCCAGATAATACCCCTATAATAACATGGAAGGCCTAAAGATGACTAATGCCATTGATTTATAAAGATTATGAGAGAAAAGTTTCCCAACAAGTTGACTTGCCTAGCTAATGATATCATTCTCAAAATAAAGTCCAAGAATAATAATCGTGAGTTCAACTGACTGATTAGCTAAGTTCATAAGAAATCTTTCAAGGCTAGGAATGATTCAATCACAGTAAGAACATTTGATATGGCAAGAAACTCCTTACAATGGTTTCCCTTAAAGATATTAGGTTGATTAGTAAATAAACATATGAACACCCAGCAGTGTGCCATCTACAATATTATTTATCTACAATGCTCCCTTAAAAACAAAGAAGAAAACAAAAAGCTGAAAAATATTAAATTTACTACTGAAACCAATCAACCAATAAAAATCACTAATTGAAAAACACTCAAAAGGTAGAATCCGATCTAATACAAAATTCAATCAAAAGGTATGTATTGAAATCCAAAAGAAAAGTTTATCGGAACTTTAACTAAGAGTCGAAGATGGTCAATAAACTCAAAAATCAAAATTCAAGATATGATTACTTTCTATATGATGAGCTATACAAAATAACGTAAAAATCATAAGATTATGACATACGTAAGAAATAACGACAAATCTCCTAAATGACATATAAAAATTGACCACAATATAAAGATTTAAGTTTAAATAAATGTCAATATAAAATAAAAAATAGGAGACACAAATATGTATGTCAAAATGGTGATTTTTACAAAAAGTATCATAAACCTATTATTGATGTAAAGTTTCGAAAATATTTGAATATTGCAGAATCATTCAATTAAAATATTTCTTCATTCTTTTAGGACTCATTTAATTAATCGATGAGAAGATTGAATAAGTCGGATCCTTTTATTCATAATTATTTACAAAAGGAAAAATGAAAAGTTTAAGTTGCAAAGTTTCATGAGAATAATTACAAAGTGAGTAAGATGCAA
>LPNX011162702.1:203235-364377 GCA_001517045.1 Pseudotsuga menziesii | reverse complement strand
GTATTCTTCCTTACCATTCATTGAGCTCCTCTCTGTTTCGAGAATAATTTAATATTCTCTACTAAACATGACCAACCACGTGAAGGTGGAAGCTCTTATGTCCCCTCCCCCCCTGACATCACTCTCAACTCCCCAAACCCAATGCCTATACTTGCAAATAACAATTTATTTCACTATTTCACAATGCAAATAACAATGCATCTACAATGCAAATTATTTCAATCAATAGTTGAAAAATGCTTTCATTAAATCATTCTTTATAACATTCATTAAACCATTCAATAGCTACAAAAACCATTCATTAACTCATTCATTAAAACATTAATTTAGTAAATGGCAGACAAAATTTATTAGTAAACAATTCAGTAAAGCATTCACTCATAAAACAGAGGAAAAAGCATTATTTTTTTTATTTATAAATAAGAATTACTGAAAATTTGTTTAGTCACTTCCTTTTTACTTTTCTTCTCTTTAAATATTTAGTTAGAGTCACATCCTCGGGAATCTAATCATCGGTATCCCTACTAGTCTGCTCAGAAGGCTGAACTTCAGGCGAGGGGTGATGAATTTCTGCAATAATGTCAAAATATTTCATTAATATATTTATATTTTGATAAATACGAGTAATTCATTAAAAAAACATTACGAATGTGTTTTTACCTGCCATGTGCACATCAACATGTTCAACATTATCTCATACTGGCCCAATTTGTTCCGTGTTATGATCTGCAGCTACATGCTCTGTAGTTGAATTGTGTAGAATTAGAATTAATGTTCATCATCTGCAATGGTCTATAAAAAATAGTAGCACATTAATAAATTCATTACTAGGATGAGAAGCATGATCTTCGTTTGGTTGGTCATGTACTTCATCCTCGACATGAACCGGATTGTTACTTTCTTACACAAAAAGGAATAAATAATTTACGTTAGTTTATTTATAAGGAACAAATTGCACGAGCATTAATAAATTATCATTAAACTATATAGTACATGTAGGTACAATTATCGAAATAATTTATTTAGTCAAACTTGAAGGTTGGCTGGAGTGGAATAATGAGTACGGGCCTCCTCCTAAGGCCGGGTTTAATGGTCGTGCTGCGAACACACCTACCAGCTCTTCATCTAGCGGAGAAACCAGAACCCTACTCTTGGTTCCAGCTGTCTAATTTTCCAACATGTTCTGCACTGTGTCTGGGGACGGTATATCGGTAATTTCCGGTGAGGAGAAGATGTTGAGCTCTTGCTTCCATGGGTCAACAGAGTTGTCTGCCATGTCTACCAAACCTACTCCCAAATTCACAAAAACCTCCAAATTGAACTAAACTGTCCAAAACGAAACGAGCCGCGACAATGCCCAAATACACTTGTCATTTTTTATTATATATTATATGTATTTTATTATTATTTTATATTATATGTATTTTATTTTTATTATATGTTATTTTATATTATATAAATTGCCATAATAGTATTAGGATATTTTTATTGGCTTCTTTTGCTTGAAAGTTGAACTGCCTAAAAGTGCACAGATCTCATCTAGGACCCTTTAAGATTCATAATAACAACTATTGTTATAGGATTTTATTCTCCAAATGAAACACCAAAACCATACTTATTGGTTAAAATTTGTGTAGGGATGTTTTTCTGATCTTTCCCATAATTTATGATACTAATGGGATTGTATGCAAAAATTTATGTATGCCCTAAGAAATCTTATGTATGCCCCTCTTTTAGTTACATACAATTCTCCACTCTCACTTATTATTGCTTGCATTTCCTTTTCCCAACATTGCCTTTTCCTTTTACTGGCCTAACCCCTTTTCAACAATAATAGTTGCAGATTTAATCAAGTGTTTTTCTACCGAGGTGGCTGAGTCAACCGAGTTGAGCCCCAACTAAGCTAATTTGGCCTTTGGAATGAATGGAGTGACAAGTTTGGTACCGAACCAGGCAAATCAGGGTATGACTGAATGGATCGGTAACAAAATGGTCAATTTGTCCCAATCCATACTAAATTGACCAAGTGAATGTGGGAATGCACAGGCCACACAGATGACACTTCAATTCAAAAAACAAATTAACCTAGAAATATAAACATCTAGACTCTAAACCTAGTTCATTGTCGAGTCAATTAGGTTTTTAGGATTCCTATACATCATAACACCATTTGGAGTAAAACACAACTTGCTTTGTGATGCAGGAGCATAGGCTCATGGAAACGAATTCATCCATGGCTTGATCAAAGTCATATGAATTGAGAGACCTAGGGTCTCAACACTTGTAAATTCTTTTTATCTTGATTAAAAATTGAATAATCTGGAAGAGGGCACTTGTCCTTTCCACTTGTAAATGTTTGGATAAGAGTTGTTAGTTTGGAAGTGAGTCATTGATGACTTGTAGGGTTCAGTTGAGTTTATTAAGGACTCTTTTCCTTAATTATAGGATCTGTAAACAAAATTAGAATAGAACTGGAGGTTTATTTAATGCAGATCCAAATCATTTAGTTAGGTAGCTTAGGTTAGCTCGAGGATTTTTTTGTTAGCTCATTTTGAGGTGAGGCAGCTCGCAGAAGCTTGGGTAGCTCGAGAAGGATAGAGAGGGAAGAGAGAAACTAAGGGTTTGCCTAAAATTCACTTTCTGAACAGGGTTTTTGTAAAACTAAGGTCTGCATAGAGTTATGGCAGTTGGTGCCTGCATCACCTGCCAAGCATGTAATATCTCTCATGAAATGGACCAGCTCAATGAGTAACCTTCAAGCGTGTAATATATCTCATGAAATGGTGCATAAAATAGTGTAAGCATGCTTCAAATGATGCCTCAATGAGTAACCTCCTGTAGAGTGGATGTTTTAACCTCTGTGCACCCACGTTGAGCTAATGCAAATCCAAAAGTTCTATACTTTGGCTAAAAACACAGTCTCCATTTTAATGCCAACACAGAGCATACGATGGCATGCCAATGGGCTGTGGCACCATTGCTACAATGGCGTAGCCCGTGGCATAACACCCCAAGATCTAGAAGCTTTCCTGAATTAATTTACAAACAATAAAATTAGAGTATCATGCATACTCCCAAACCCAAACCATTATTAATGCACAAAGTAAATCCCACAGGATGAAAGCCACGAATCGAACCCAGTAAGTCAGCAATTCAAAACGCAGCATTAAATCTACTACACCGTCCCAAATATTTACATAGTATAATCTTTTATAAATGTCGAATGAAATCATATATACCAAATCACATTGCAGTCCTTACATAAAAGCCAACGCGCAATGTATTTACATAGTGAGGCACAAAGCCTCTTTTACAACAGTCAAACTATTAAAAATGTTGAATGGCAAAGTCATGAGCTATGGCACCATTACAAGTAATGGTGCAGCCATGACCCAAAGATGCCAAACCTCCCAACAAGAGTCCATTAAAAAACAAAGCAAGCTACATTATAAACACCGAAGGCAGAGTCAACAAGTGCCACACGAAACCCCAACCTAGTAAAATTTTCCAACTTAGAAATGCCCAGAACGAGAGGAGGCAAGTAAATATTGCTAGCATGCTTACCATGGCCGTGAAGAAGAAATCCCAAATAGATAGTGTAGCCTGTGCAAACCCTGGAGCGCCTTCGCGTTCACCTGCAGACAAACCAACGATGGCATGAAAAGCATGACCATGCCATGGAGAATACAACAAAGAAATGCATTTTTACACAGAGTTGATCTAGCTTACCTGCGAATTGATGGGGTCGTCTCCCTTCTCCAAATGCACAGAGGCCACACTAAACCAAAATTCCAAAAACCATATTGCACAAGCAGCTCGTGACCATTAACGCATGCATAAACCCTCAGTTGGTGACCATTAACGCATGCACAAACCCTCACCATAGTTTATGGAATCAACATTATACCATATACCAACCAAGTCATATGTTAAACCCTCTATCCTATCGTTTCTCCACCCTTTAAATATCAGCGCAGACTTAGTACTTAGGACATGGTATTTATACCATAGTCTCCCAACCTTATGGTACGAGCAATATTTAACACTATCATATAGTATTTACAATGTTTATCAAGCCTATCTGTGCAAAACTAGATAAATTAGAGAAATTGCATAATAAAATCTATAGATGCGCTACAAAATGAATGATCACTATAATAGTGACTCACATATATGAGAGGGGGTGAGGCGCGAAGCCCTATTCTAAGCTCATGACCTGAACAACAAGTTTCTCATTTGTAAGGTAAGAAGGTTTGTAAATTGAATCCTTGAATAACCCACTAAATGAGGAAGGGTCTGTCTGCATTTAGGCTTGTCCCACAAAGGAGCAAACATCACAGCGCACACAAAAAACCCTTGTCACCCAAAAACCCTTGTCACAAAAAACATTATATATTATATGTTTTTTATTTTTATTATATATTATTTTATATTATATGTATTTTATTTTTATTATATTATATTTTATATTATATAAATTGCCATAATAGTATTAGGATATTTTTATTATATCGTAACTTGAATAAAGAATCTTCACATTAATGAGGGAAGAACCATCTACATAACGACACATCCCTATCTTGGATAAATGAAAATATATCTTTGAAGGATGATTGAAAGTTGAGCATGTGAGCTTGTGAGCATGGTGGTGATGATGATTATGATTATGATGTTCATGTCGATGATGACAATGATGACGATGTTGTTGATGATGATGTTGATGATGTTGCTGCTGATGATGATGATGCTAATGATGACAATGACAATGATGATGATGATGATCTTGATAATGATGATAATGATTGTGATGATGATGATGATGATGATCTTGATGATGATGATGATGATGATTATCATCATCATGAGGATGACGATGAAAATAATGACGATGACGATGATGCTTCTGCTGATGATGATGATGACGATGATGATGAAGATTATGATGTTGATGTCAACGATGACAATGATGATGATGAAAATGATGATGTTGATCATGACAACGATGATGACGATGATGATGGTGGTGATGATGAAGATGATGACAATGATGATGTCGACAATGACAATGATGATGATGAATATGATGACAATGATTATGATGATGATGAAGATGATGACAATGATGATGATGATGACAATAATGATGTCGACGATGGAAATGATGATGATGATGATGAAGACGATGATTATGATTATGAAAATGATCATGATTATGATGATGATGATGATCTCGATGATGATGATGATGATTATCATCATCATGAGGATGACGATGATGACGATGTTGATGATGAGTATCATCATCATGAGGAAGACAACGATGATGAAGATGATGCACCATTTGTATCATCATCTGTGTCAACATTGTAAGGATTTGCCATATCGTCATCGTCATCATCATGAATTATGCTCATTGTGTCATCGTTAGAATAATATTCAACGACATTGTCTGCTACATCATCTGATTCAACTATTCCTTGGACATCTTTTGTTGGATCATCATCGTCAGCTAACTCAAGTTGATCATGCTCTTTGTCATCGTATTCTTCTTCCAGAGAACCCTCTTCATTACCATCATCTAGGTTATACTTCACCGGCCTTCCCCTTGGATCGTGTCTCACAACAAATGACCAACCCGCTTTACCTGGAACCTTTGAGTAAAATACTTGTTCACATTGTCTTGGAAGCACATAGGGCTCTGTTCTTGGCTCAAACAACCTTGTGTTTACCATGGTAAATCCATTATCATGTTCAATAATAGTTCTATCAGGATCACGTTGATTCAATTGTAACCTGTACCATTTGACAACGAATATAACTACCTTAAAGGATTTAAAGTCACATTGTATAATATCTTCCAAATACCCATAGTATCAATTTTCTGAGACTTCTGGATGTCTGTCAGTTCTAGATGAAACATTGGTAACCTCAAAGATAGTCGAAACCCCAGAATCTGATGTTTTCTTTGTTTCATCTAGTTTTTTGATACGATATCTACCTCCATTGTAGACCATAGCCTTATGGTGTTTTACCTATAATAAGCAATACACGAAAAAATGACACAACCAATCAGTCCTTATGCAACAATACATGGAAAAAAATAACATGTACGTCAATAAGTATCAAACAAAATAAAATATTTAGAGGGATATTTGATTAATTATACACTTGCCATTTTATCTTTTACACCATATGCCAAATCGATTTCCCTTTCTGTTAGATTGTTATCTCCATTGCGTTGTGATTCTTTTAACAATGAAGCCACACCTTCCCATGATATTCCATGGCCTGATTGTGCGCATCGTTCAATCCATACCTTCATCCAGTCAATATTGTTTGCGATGTATAAATGAATTGCATCCCATTCTCGACCAACTATTTAATGACAATAAAGAAAGGTGTAAATCTCCTGAACAAAGACATATATGCTCTTAATTGAAGCAATTATGACTAGAAAATACAATTAGAATATGAAGAATATAATAAAAATCCGGTAGCTAATAATTACCTTTCAGCTTCCTCAATATACCTTTCCCCTTTAGTTTCTCCCCTTCAAATTTGTTATTGGAGTTCAGATCACAAATGCGACATAAATTGAGCTTTGACACTAAAATAGGAAGATATTCACTAACATACAACATGTTTAGGTATACCATATATCCTTCCATCATAGAACTCTCCAGATGTGCTAATTCTCTCACCAAACCCTTCATAAATTTCAAGTGCCTCTCAACCATCCACATGGACCTTGAGTGCATAGGTCCACACAACTCAATCTCCTCAACTTGGTGTATGAGGTAGTGTTCCTGTGCATTGAAAAATGCCGATGGTAGATGCTTCTGCATTTCACACATGAGACAAGGAATTTCTCTCCTCCAATACTTTATATCTTCTTTATGGATTTCTTTAGATGTCAACCATCTACAAGTGATGCAAACCAATAACGATATTTAATAAAAATAAACATTAAATTACAATATATGCTGAAATAGTGCACAAAAAAAATATATAAATTATTATACGGAGAATTAAAGAAACACTAAGCACATGCAAGTAATCGCTAGTTACCTCATGTATTACTAAGATTATATATAACTTGTTTGACATTGTTGTCGAAGTTGTCCGGGAGAGAGAGAGGTAGAACATACTGTATCAATATACAAACCACGCCATTTATTAAAAAAAGAGTATACAAACAAGAAAAAATTATATGGACATAACAATAATAATTACCTTGATGAAGACATGCCAATCATGTGTTTTGACCCCCGCAAAATCACCTTTTTTAGTTATGATATTCTTCAAGTTTGCACAAAAACCAATGGGAAATTTAATTTTCCGCATTACTTCTTTGACAACATTGCTTTGTTGCTCCGTAAACATCCATGGAATTGAGTTTATATTAACTTGTTCTCCGTTGGTATGAAATTGGATGACGTCTTTCATTGCATGGTTTCTTTCTTGAATGTCTTTGCACACTTTCACAACTTTATCTTTCTCCCTCCTTAGCTCTAGTAGTCGCCATAAGGTTTCAGTAACATTCTTTCCAATATGCATTGTATCGAACAAATGACCAATTTGTAGGTGCTCATAGTAGGGCAACCTGTTGAACTGAATAGGATAACTTTTCATTCCTTGTGGAAGACCGTTAATGCTTTCATGATCACGATGGACATCATGAATATTAGTTTATAATTAATAAATTACATCATAAATCAAATATGGCCACTACAACAAACAACTCACAATAAAAATTAAAATACATAACAATTTATATACGATGATCCATAAGTACCATGATGACGATTTCTATTGTATTGCATATTCCAAAGGTGAGGTGTCATTCTCGGTGGTTTTAATGCAGTCTCCTGCTTCCCATTGAAAAGATTTCTTTCAGTTGTTCTATACCTGTGATTCTTAGAGAGGAAATGCCTATACTCATCAAACACCTCCTTTCTTAAGCTTTTTGAACGTCGAGATTTTATCTTAGGACCACAAACTGGACATCCAAATTTACCCTTTGTCCGAAGACGTACAATATTTACATATGGAATATCTATGTCAAATATAATCATTTATAAAATATTATAACTACTCCATATCATTAAATGCAATTAAAGTGGAACTTAAAATTACAAACCACAAAATGAAGTTAACCCAGGGGCATCGTGTATTGTCCATACAACCATTGCATGGAATTGAAATTGCCTTTGTCGTATTGGTCTAGATACGTCATACACAGTTATGCCATTCCATAACTTCAGTAGCTCATCTATAAGAGGTTCGATGTATACATTCATATCTTTGACTTGGAACTTACCTGATTCATTTGAAGTACATATAAAATATATCATTATGAGAACCATTAAGATATACAAACCATGCACAAGAGTAAAATAATAGATATATATATGAAATTAAGAAACATAATACGACAAATGAGATGCCACAACTACATTATAAATAAAACAGTTTTCGACAAAAAAACCTGGAATAATCATCGACAACATTATGTGCTCCCTCTTTATTGACAACCATGGAGGGATGTTATTGTTGATAACAAAAATAGGCCACACCATGTAAATGGATTTCATCTATGCAAATGGATTAACACCATCTGCTGCCAAAGAAATCCTAAGATTACATGGTTCTTCTTTAAAGCGAGGCCACTTTTCCTCAATATCTCTAAAAGCAGTACCATCTGCAGGCATTCGGATAACATCATCTTGACTTCTGTTCCTGGCATGGTAATCCATAAATTGCGCTATGTTTTTGCACTTGAACAGTCATTACAAACGTGGAATGATGGGAATATAACGAAGAACCTTCCGAGGCACCTTTTTTGTTACTTTACCTGTACGATATCTACTTACATGACATTCCAGACATTCTGTTGCAAATTCATTCTGATTATAATATATAACATGGTCATCGGGGCATGCATGAATTGCTTCATAATGCATTCCAATCTCTTTCATGATGGAAGATAAATCTCGAAATGTGCGAGATAAAATATTTGATGGTGGTAACAAAAAATCAGCTATCAAGCTACAATTTTTTGTTTGTTTGTTAATGTAATAACTAAATAATATTAACGAAACACGCTTCATCCGTAAGATGATCAATAATGAGTTAACAATACAATTATTAGAGGAATGCAAATAAACTTTATCACGATCCTATATATGTGATGGATTATTTTAGATACCTTAGCATACGTGTGATTGTAATGTTTGAAAGACCATTCATAACCTTCAAGTTCATTATCAAGAATATAGTAGAGAGAAGATTTGTTTTGGATCATTCATAAAAGGGTTCATATACCTTATCGAGAAGAGGTATATCGTGAACATCATCAAACTCGTCATCATTTTCATTATCAACATCATCGTCATCCATTCTAACGTTAAATGAATCATGGATCAATGTATTTGTACCATCATCTTCAATTACATCATTGGCATGATCATCTTGTTCAATATGATCATTCACTTGTTCTCCATTAAACATACATGCTCCATGATCCTGATCCTGAACTTGTTCTGAAAGCACTTCCTCTGGACGACATGCTATAGGGTGTCTTTCCTTTAATATAAATACATGGAAACATCAATAGATATACATTAATATATGAAAAAAAAATACATACAATTACCGAAAAAATGAATATAATAATGTTTATAATGCTAAACCTACAAATGGACGATATTCGTTCCCCCCCTCACCGTGTCCATGTTGCCTGTAATGTTTTGTGGCTGTTGAGATCAATATTCTTCTCCTCTTAAATCCCCTACATTGAGTACACGGACAATAACATTTGCCATCACCCCTTCGTTTCGTTGCATCCCATAGTCTAGCAAGCAATTGTCGGTTGTCTTCGTTTGGATCTGGAATATTTAATCTATTTGACATTTTGTCATAAACTTCGTTAATGAATATAACTGGTTGTCTTAAAAAATCAAGTTCCACACATCAAGGTTTTGTCAAACGGAGAGAAGTTGAAGAATACAAAGTTCCCGGCAAACTGTCTATCTGTTTAAAAGTAGTCATTACGCAGTCGAAGATTGAGGTAAAAAGGAAGCTGCGTTGGAGAGTTGAAGATCTCGATGTTTCGAACCCTACTATGGGATCATCATCAGGAGAACTTGAAGCTTATGGTGAGAGAAGGGTGGCCCAAAAGGTATTCATACTTGTTTTTGTGAAAAACTAGAAGAAGTCGGTTCTAGGTTAATAGAGGTAGTTTTTAATTAATTTTAATTAATAATCAACTTTATTAAAAGTTTTTAATTTTTAGGGTTTTTTAACCAAAGGTTAATATTAATATTTAACCTTTGTTCTTGATAATTATATTAAAGTGTTAATTTTTTTTTAAATTAAAGGGTTAAATTTTAAAATAAAATTTAAATTTTAAATTTTTATATAAACTTATAAGTTTAAGAGTTGACCAAGTTTAAAAAGGGGTAAAGGTTAAACGTTTTACAAGGTCAAGGGCAAAAGAAAAGGTTCAAACAAGAAATTTTAATTTTACAATAATAAATTATAATTATAATTTTAGTTAATTATAATTATAATTTATAATTTATTGAAAATTTTATTTGAAACCTAAATTGTTAAAAGTTAAGAACAAGGTAAAAGATTTATATTAAGAATTTTTAATTAATGAAAATTTTAATTTTTTAATTATAAGTTTTAATTATAATGATAGATTTTAATTTTAAAATTTTGAATTATAGATTTTAATTTTTAAAATTTTTAAAAAGTTATTTAATTGTCACTTAAAAATTGTTTGCCAAAGTTTTAAGGGGTATTAAAAATTTTTAAGGGAAAAATCTATGAAAGTATGAAGAAATATTAGGTTTTTAGTGTTTTGTTATAAAAAAAAATTAATTTTTATTTTGATTTTTAATTTTATTTTTATATTTATATTTTATTTTTAATTTTTTTTAAGGATGGGGGTTCTAAGGAGAAATAAACCTAGGAACCAAAATTAGGGTTAAAAGTTTTTAAGAGGAAACCTAGGGGAGGGCTAAACCGAAGAAAGCACACTAAAACCAGGGGGGAAAACCAAAACCTAAGAAGGAAAAACATTAAGACGACAGGAGGAGACAACACTAGGGCAACTCAATATAATTGGTTTTCTTTACTATGCAAGGAGTGAAGCAGTGGTTTCCAAGAATCACTAATCTTGGTGCCATCATCTCTGTTGAGACAATTCTCATTGAGGTTGATTTCGATTTTCTCCCTAATTTTTCGTTTGACCAGGTTGTCTCTTGATATCCTGGTTATTTTTAAGCTTAAACAATGCTGTTTTTTCCTCCTTGGACAGGTTAGGTCTTGGTGGTTTCGCGTGCCTAAGAATCATGGCACACTCTTGCCTAGCTACCTCATCGTTCTCTTCAGGCAGATGCGTGACAATGTCTTCAACCAGTATCTTTCCCGGTGTGATGGTGAAGTTTAGGCCCAATTCCAGAACCTTGGTATCACTGTCATCTAATGTCACATGGGAAAGATTGACCACATTGGATTTACGTTTGCTGTGTGCTACCATCCCAGGTCTCTGCGCATTGAGGAGGAGTGTGTATTTTCGCTGCTGTTTGGTGGAGGCTTTTCTAAACTGGCATTCGCTTCTCATACTTATAGCCGAGTCCACCCGATCCCAAAGTTCTGTGTCAATCAAATCAGCAAGCTTTAAATGTAATTTGCAAGCTTTTTCAGACAGATGGAGGATATCAGATCGTGTTTTCTTAACTCAGCTCTAATGAGTGATAAGCTGAAATCGTTGAACAGAGATTGATTTCTAGATGTGTTCAGGCGGTGATTGACTACGACGAACTGTGGGATGATCTTATTATCTCTATAGTTTTTCAAAAAATCAAGGTTTGCTGACTTCTGGGCAATTTTGCATCAGGTGGATTTCAGTAGCTTCAGGTCACTCAGGGCATCCCTTCCATGGAGGGACTCAACCTGTTTAAAAGTAGTCATCACGTAGTCGGAGATTGAGGTAAAAAGGAAGCTGCATTGGAGAGTTGAAGATCTCGACGTTTAGAACCCTACTCTGGGATCATCATCAGGAGAACTTGAAGCTTATGGGGAGAGAAGGGTGACCCAAAAGGTATTCATACTCGTTTTTGTGAAAAACTAGAAGAAATCGGTTCTAGGTTAATAGAGGCAGTTTTTAATTATTTTTAATTAATAATCAACTTTATTAAAAGTTTTTAATATTTAGGGTTTTTTAACCAAAGGTTAATATTAACCTTTGTTCTTGATGATGATATTAAAATGTTAAATTTTTTTTAAATTAAAGGGTTAAATTTAAAAAGAAAATTAAATTTTAATTTTTTTTATAAAGTTATAAGTTTAAGGGTTGACCAAGTTTAAAAAGGAGGTAAAGGTTAAACGTTTTACAAGGTCAAGGGCAAAAGAAAAGGTTCAAACAAGAAATTTTAATTTTACAATAATAAATTATAATTATAATTTTAGTTAATTATAATTATAATTTATTGAAAATTTTATTTGAAACCAAAATTGTTAAAAGTTAAGAACAAGGTAAAAGATTTATATTAAGAATTTTTAATAAAATTTTTAATTTTTTAATTATAAGTTTTAATTATAATTATAAATTTTAATTTTAAAATTTTGAATTATAGATTTTAATTTTTAAAATTTTTAAAAAGTTATTTAATTGTCACTTAAAAATTGTTTGCCAAAGTTTTAAGGGGGTATTAAAAAATTTTAAGGGAAAAATCTATGAAAGTATGAAGAAATATTAGGTTCTTAGAGTTTTGTTATAAAAATTTTTTAATTTTTATTTTGATTTTTAATTTTAATTTTATATTTAAATTTTTTTAAAATTTTTTTAAGGAGGGGGTTTTAAGGAGAAATAAACCTAGGAACCAAAATTAGGGTTAAATTTTTTTAAGAGGAAACCTAAGGGAGGGCTAAACCGAAGAAAGCACACTAAAACTAGGGGGGAAAACCAAAACCTAAGAAGGAAAAACATTAAGATGACAGGAGGAGACAACACTAGGGCAACTCAATATAATTGGTTTTCTTTAGTATGCAAGGAGTGAAGCAGTGGTTTCCAAGAATCACTAATCTTGGTGCCATCATCTCTGTTGAGACAATTCTCATTGAGGTTGATTTCAAATTTCTCCCTAATTTTTTGTTTGACTAGGTTGTCTCTTGATATCCTGGTTATTTTTAAGCTTAAACAATGTTGTTTTTTCCTCCTTGGATAGGTTAGGTCTTGGTGGTTTCTCATGCCTAAGAATCATGGCACACTCCTGCCTAGCTACCTCAGCGTTCTCTTCAGGCAGATGCGTGACAACGTCTTCAATACTACAAAGTAGATTTTTAACCGGTATCTTTCCCGGTGCGATGGCGAAGTTCAGGCCCAATTCCAGAACCTTGGTATCGCTGTCATCTAATGTCACGTGGGAAAGATTGACCACATTGGATTTACGTTTGTTGTGTGCTACCATCCCACAACCGCCCGTTGAAGAATAAAACTATTCTTGAAAACGTCCGTTGAGGAACAAATAATGTCCACAATCATCTGTCACTTCCACAACAAACATGTCAAAATATTTAAAACAATTTATATTTATAATGGACATGCGTTGGATATTCTACGCCTTGAACATAGTTACCGTTGAAAGTATTGGACCATAAAATTTAAAATCATGTAAACCTTATAAAAAAATATATATACAGACTGTCGGATATCCGACTCTTATAGGTCGGATATTCGACTTGTGTTTGGTTCATAGACGTCGAAGATCTGACAGAGAAGTGTCGAATAACTGCCACTACACGAGTCA
The DNA here is from genome assembly GCA_001517045.1 of Pseudotsuga menziesii. Taxonomy (NCBI): domain Eukaryota; kingdom Viridiplantae; phylum Streptophyta; class Pinopsida; order Pinales; family Pinaceae; genus Pseudotsuga; species Pseudotsuga menziesii. The sequence goes on along the minus strand of LPNX011162702.1, from coordinate 350,557 downwards.
GAAATCCGACGCCTATCCGGCACGGAAGTGTCGGATAACCGCCACTACAATAGTCGAAATTCCGACTCCAAAGTATCGGATAATCGATGGCAATAGAAATATTTTGTTGTCGGCATTCTGTAGATTGATTGCTGTCCAACACATCCATGCGAAATGTCGAATGACGTCAGATTCTGTCGTCGGATTTCGAGTTCAAATATTGTAGTGGGAGGCCATGTTTGGGTCCTAACCTAACCCCTTACTTTATTAATGCACAATGCCATAAAGCCCATTAGATAGTTAGATGATAATTACTTAATAAAAAACGGCCCTCTTTGTTAAATAAAGGCCCCTAGGTGGTTGACCCTGATTAATAGTGGGACCACAAGTAGTTAGGATTTTGGTTATTGAAACACTATATATAAATTAGTAAGAGATGTAATGTTTATTCAATAATTCTCATTGTATTTAGATATTTTCCCTTGGAGGTTGGCCCCTTGAGAAGCAAGTGAGCATACTTATCTATTTTATCTATTCTCTCTTGTGTTTTTCTATATATATTTTTTAATTTTCTGGTTTAAGCATATTACACAAAGCTTTAGGCACTTGTCCTAATTTTGAGGATGATACCTAGGGTAAACCCTATATTCTTTACGGAACAAGGGAAATTCAACAACATCACTTGAAACATTACCACAATACGCTCATTATGAGCTCAACATGTTTCTATACCAAACAAGAATCCCAAAAAACATTGCTAGATTGCAATCAAGAATCACAAAAGACAATAAACTACAAAATAGTTCCTCTGTTAGGGACCCCCTTAGTTCCTAGCCATAGTATTTCCCCTTTACATATTGTATATGCTCATAAGAATTACATCAACATATTATCTCATACTCCCAACCTATCATATATTAATTTTTTTTCCAAAAATACATCTTATACATATATCAAAATCCTTTTCCCAACTTGAATATGTGTTCACTATTAAAAAACAATAAGATATTTAAAAACACAATGCTTCACTAGGATATTAATAAAAAGAAGCATGGTAGTATTAATCCTTTGTTCCCTTAACCTCCTCAAAGACATGTTGTTGACTTTTTTTTTTCAGAGGAAAAAATACCAGTCTTTGTTATTCAATTGAATCAAAAGACATCATTTACATATCAATATGATGACTGATAAACAAGTCCATCTCAGTAAGAAAAAAGACATATGCAGAGCAACAAAGGAAAAAACTCTGATCTATGCAGACTTTCCTCATCAGCCCTGAATAAATCAGGTCATAAATACTGATAATAATCTGAAGTGAACTTTAAACAGACATTTCAGAGCAAAAGAATAGGCTGGCAGAATGAACTCTAACAGAACATCAAGTGAAACATCCTCAATTGCTGAAACATAAGCTAAATAAAAAGAATCAGCTACAACTAAAATAGATCAAGACTGCCTTGGTTAATAACCAATCCATCCAATGTTTCTGTAAAAGAAACAGAGCCCATATCCAATAGCAAAGCTTTTTTTGAAAGTTCATCTGCCAACGAATTATGCTCATGAAAAGTATGTTTAATGATCACAAGAGGGGCCAAATGAATCATATATCTAATATTGGAACACCAATGCATCAGAGATGGAACATCAAGTGCTGAAATGATGTTAAGCCAAGAAATAATAACCTTGAAATCACCATAGATCAACTGCAAAGGGATTCCCATCAATAAGCCAACTCTTAGAAGAGCCCAAATTGCCAATAATTCTACTCTGGTATTTGTGCTACTTCCACACCCCATAGAAAAACTGAAGAAGTGAGAGTCATTGATAAAAATCACAAAACCAGCACCTCCAATTTCTTTCTGCAGCAGCTCCATCAAAATATCCACAAGGGTAGATTTTTATTGGAGCAGGACCAGGATTACGGGATTTATAAGAAATAACCGGCACAGGGTAAGAATTGGTCAATCCTTCAATCCTGGAAATCAGAGTGGAGAAGGATGGCTTCTTGTTTTCGAATAAGCAATGATTCCGAAGAAGCCATATTCCCCAAAGGATGAACAACGGAATGAATCTGAAGGGAGTAGATTGCGTTGTAGAGGAGAACCATTGATCCAAAAAATAATGGACAGAGTTAAAAACTGGGAAGGAGCACTTGAATTTAACTGCAAAATAATTGAAGATACTAGCAGAAAAAGAATAGCTGAAAAATAAATGGTGAATATCTTCCAGATTATCTTCACAAAGAACACATCTACTGGGGCCCATGAATCCTCTGCTTTGCAATTGGTCCCATGTTAAAATATTTCCTCTAAGAATCAGCCAAATAAAGCATTTTAATTTCAAAGGGATATTCAAAGTCCATAAAATTTTCAGAGCTGAATCATTAATCTCTGAACATATATCAGAAATTATGCATTTATATCCTTCAAGAGTAGTAAGAGGACCTATATACTTGTTATGAGACCAAGAAATAGAATCAGTTTGATTATTGAGACGAATGCAGCCATATTCCAGACCTCTTATAAAATTGTCCCATGCTATTTTCCATTCATCAGAGAGGTCAAGATCTTCTGAAGAGAACTAATAACCAGAAGAAAAAGAAGTTTGGTTACAAGCTTGGGCAAGGTAGCTAATACCAAAGTCTTCTAAGTAATCCCTTAAGTCTCTTGGTAGAACAAAGGAAGAACCCATACCAATGACAGGATCTGCTCCCAAACTGATGGACTCTCCATTCCCAACTTTCCAAATGATGCCTCTGCCAATCCAGAGAATGGTGGAGATGAACCCCCTCCAAATAATAGAGGCATTCCTTGTAGAGAAATTCTTATCCTTGAACCAAATATGGAGAGGTTTATTTTCCAAATATTTAACAGCAATGAGAAGATTCCAGATACCCTTGCTATTCATAGCTAACCAAAAAAATTTCATTCTCAAAGAAATACTGAAGCTAGGAAGATGTTTAATTCCCCAGCCACCATGAGAAGTGGGCCTAGCCAAAAGATGCCAATCCATAAGGTGGAATTTTTTAGTCTTTGTTGAAGAACCCCATAGAAATGAAAAAATCATCTTTTTGAGCTTGTCTAAGATCGAGGTTGGGATCGGAACCAACGCCATCCAATAAACAGGCATGCTTGATAAAACAGAACGAATGAGAAAAAGTCTACCTCCCAAAGATAGGAATCTATTTGTCCAATGAGAAATTTTCTTTTCAAACTTAGAAACCAGCCAGAGCCAATCCTTTATCAAGTAACCTGAAGGCTTTAGATAGTAACCAAGATAGCCAAAACCTTTTCGAATATCATCCACTTTGAAGGGAAGAATGTCTGTAATTCTGTGAAGAATGTCCATACTCAAATCATTATGAAGAAAACTAGATTTGTTCACATTAATATTCATACCTGAAGCCTCGCATAAAATATCAAGAATGGCTTTGAAGGCTTGCCATTCCTCGAAAGAACCCAGGCCAAATAAGATCACATCATCTACAAAAAGTAAATGAGTGAGAGAAATATGATATGAAATTTTGATTCCTTTAATCCTTCCATTTCATTTTGCGTCCTCAATCAACAGACTAAGCCCTTCAATGATCAGAATGAACAAGAGAGGGGATAGAGGGCATCCCTGCCTGATTCCCCGAGAGGCAGAAAAAAAGGAGGATGGAGAGCCATTAACTAGCACAACAAAGTTGGCTGAAGAAACGCATCCCATAATCCAGTTAACCCCAACAAGGGGAATCCCAATCTGAATGAGAAGAAGGCGGATGAAAGTCCAATTAGCTCTGTCAAAAGCTTTAGATAAGTCCAATTTTAGAATAAGAGCACTCCTTTTTCTGGAATTGACAGTATGAAGGACCTCTTGAGAAATTTCTATGGGTTCAAGGATTTGACGGTTTTTTAAAAAACCAAATTGTTGAGGGGAAATAGCTTCATCAAGGAAGGGCTTAAGTCTCATAGCCGCAACTTTAGAAATGAGCTTATAACAGAGGTTACACAGGGAAATCAGGTGGAAGTCAGCAAAGGAGACAGGCAAATCAACCTTTGGAATGAGAGCCAGGAATGTAGAATTGAGAGCAGGAGACACTCTGCCTGAGAGTCTAGATGCTTCCACCACATCAACAAGAATAGGGCCCAAAAGATCAAAAAAATTCAAAAAGAACTCAACCGACCATCCATCCGGGCCAGGAGCTTTATCTTTTTTAAAGAGTTTTAAAGCCTTTTCAACTTCCATGATAGTGACAAGACTAGTAAAGGCTGATATCTTCTCTGGACTGATAAAGGATGGAAAGAGACGAATAACCTTAAGTTGAACTTCCAGATTAGTCAAATGATCATCTTCAAACAAGGTCTTAAAATGTCGAACACCAAGGTCTTTAAGACTTTTATCATCTAAAACCCAATTGCCCAGCTCATCCTGAAGACTCCATATTGCATTGTGATTTTGCGGGCTGATGCTATAGCATGAAAAAACTTAGTATTAGCATCCCCTTTTTGAGCCCAAGTAATCCTGCTTTGAAGTCTGGCAGAATTAATTTCATGATCAATCAGCTTTTGAAGATCCTTTTTGAGAGAATTCAATTTTTGTTGCTGTTCTAGATTTAAAATTGCTGAATGAGAGGAAAGGAGAATAGAGTTTATTTCCTTTTCCAAAGCAACAGAATTGTTTTTCATCTTCAAATATTCTGCTTTAGTCCAAGATTTGACCTTTTCCTTTAGAGTTTTAAGTCTAATATGAAGATCCTGCATAGCATCCAAAGAGGGGTTTGATAGAATACGGGGCCACTCAGAACGAACCATATGAATAAAATCTTCATTGTCTAACCAGGATTGGTTAAACTTAAAGGGATAGGCACAAAGACTATGGTGATCAGTCCATTCAAGAACCACAGGGAAATGGTCAGATATCCCACATCTGTGAGCCCAAACTCGATACCTTTGAAGCAAATTGACAAGTTGTTCTGATATTAAAAATTGATCCAATCTTTTTGAGATACCATCTTCCCCAATCCTTCCATTCCTCCAGGTGGGACCAGCACAGGGAGAAGCCACATCCACTAAATGATGGTCAAAGAAAAGTTTAGAGAAAAAAGGACCCAAAGGGTCAGGATGTGCTTTGGAGCCCCATATTTCTGCGGCATTCAGATTTAGATTAAGATCTCCGGCTAATATAAGATTAGGGAGAGAAAGAAGACCACCTGATGCTACAGCATTCTAGAAGGACTCCCGATTGAGATAGGGACAATAGCAGTTTGAAATTGAGAGATTCAGGGAGGAACCCCAGATCAAAGCATTTAGCAGAATACCAACAGCAGTATGAAAAGCTTTGCACTTAACAATTTTTGGATTCCATCCAGAAAGAATGCCTCCAGAGAGACCGTTAGAGCTGAGGGCACAAAATTCCCAGCCCGGGCAAATTTTGGAAAAAGCAAATAAAGCAGGATAAGGACTAGTCATAGTTTCCTAAAAAAGAACAACATCCGGAGAAAGAGATAACAGCAAATGTCGGAGGCTTTTTTGCTTGGCTAGACCCCCCAAGCCACGAACATTCAAAGAGAGGATACACATTAAGAAACCAATGAATCAGGGGTCTAAGATCTAAGGACCCGATGAGAAGGGGAAGATTGAGAACGCTCTGCTGCTTTTAATCTTTCAGAAAGAGGAGTATAGGGAGCCTGAACTGAATCTGTTGAATCAAGAGGGGGCTTTGATGACTTTTTATTTCTCCTTATAGTAACATTTTCAAAACGAATTGAGTCTAGAGGGAGAATGGAAGGGGAAAGAGGTGTCTTATCTGAGAAAATATTTAAATATTTTTTCAAAGAGGGATCTGCAAAGGAGGGGGATGATGCTGGGGTGATAGAAGGCAAAACAGAAGACTGGGGTCTATTCTGACCAAAAGTGCAAAGAGGAGGAAATTCGGCCTCAGAAAACAGAGGAATGGGAGAAATGTCATTCGGAGGGATCGAAGAAGGAACAATATTTAAAGGGGCATCAAAAGAAACTCCAGAGTGATTTGGAGCTAAGGGAGGGCACAGAGCAGTGGTAGCAGGGGAAGACTCCTGACACAGAATATCAGTCAAAGGAGGATCCAACCGGTCGGGCTCCTTTGGAGGAGAATGGGAAGAAATAAAGTCTGAAGGCAAAGGAGCTTTTCTGCTGCTGATCACTGAATCAATCAGATCCAGATCAAGGTCTGATACTTCCCCAAATAAAGAAATAGCATTATTCAACTGACCAGATGAGGAGACAATTTGGACCGGAGAAGTACAATCCTTAGATGGAGAAAATAAAGGGGAGTTAACAAAATAATCTGTTAAAGAGCGCTTAACAGTCCCACAACGGAAAGAAGGACAGTCACGACACAAATGGCCAGTCTCCCGACACACACTGCATCTAAAGGGAATGCCCTGAAAATCCAAACGTTGAACAAACAAACAATCGTGACAGAGAATCTCTACTTCAGTTGGAAGGCCTTTAGTGATATCAAGTTCAAAAAGTATTTTCTCCTTCCTTTTATCATAAGAATTCATAAAATCATCCTCTAGCGCCACAAACCGACCTATAGTGTTTCCTACTCCTTCCAAAAGAGATCGATTCCAGAGCGGGAAAGGAAGCCCTAGGAGAATTTCCCATAGATGGCGCTTTTTCACTCTTTCTCTCACCGGATTGAAGTTTACATGCCAATGATCTAGCACTAAAGAGCCATTACCCACTCTCCATAAACGGCTTAGAACATCAGAGGCATGAGATTCCTCTAAAAAAACAAAAACGATCTAGCCCCGAACCAACAAGCTGATAGTTGGAACATAGGAAAGAAAGGGTTTCCAATAATCAGAAGCCCAAGAAACCCAGTCTCTTTTCTCCATGGAAACATATTCCAGCCTACCAATTAAAGCACGTCGACTCAAAGCTTCCACCCTATCCATATAAATATCCCGACCAACCACATAGCGAAGTTTTCCTTCCAAGGTTTTGTAGGCCTTTGCCTTTCTACGCCTCTGATATCGAGCAGGACCATGATCCAATCTTGGGTCGGGAGACCCATCCTGGGTCTCCACCATCAGAATTAAGAAATAAATTTCCCAGAAAGAAGACCACAAAAGCAACAAAACCTCAATCAATAGCAAACCATCCAATATCAAACCCAGAGCAGTAAGCAACAGAAAAAAAAAGGGCACGAAATCAAAAACCTTGATGAAAAATATCATATATCAAAACCAGCACAGATTGGATCAAACCACATATGGAAGCTAGACAGTCGAACCCCAATATACCGAATGCAGTTCAGAAAATCAAGTTGATCCATAAATAGAACAAGACCTCATCAAATATAGACCATCCAAGTTCGAACCTCGGTCAGAATGAGCAATCATACAGAAATTGCTATATATGAGAAAACCTCTAGCGACTGAGCAACATATTCAATATCGGCACAGAAATAAATCCACATATAATAGTAGACAGACCCCAATTAATAACGAAAAATAGCCAGAATGCCAAGCGAATCTCATACAAATGCAGACCATACATTATCGAAACTTGGGCAAATAAGATCCATAAAAGGCTATATATCAAATAACCTTAATATAACATCCGATATATACTGGCTAAGAAAGGATCATTCATATAAAGCAGAGAGACAATCAAACCCCATAGAACCGATTACAATCCCGAATGCATAGATCAAGCAAAATAGGGATAATCGAAACCCTAGCTAATGAGCAACATATTCAATATCGGCACAGAAATAAATCCTCATATGATAATAGACAGACCCCAATTCATAACGAAAAATAGCCAGAAAGCCAAATGAATCTCATACAATTGCAGACCATACAATATCGAAACTTTGCCTTTTGATAATATATCTACAATGAAATTCCTTTATCTATAAACATGTTAATAAGATACTATATTAAAATATGTAGGAGATATTCTTTATCTCTTCAAAGTTAGGTCGTAGAATGAAATTTCCAAAGTTCTTAAGCCTTGCATCTACTTAATCACAACTTGAGAGTCCCTAAAAAATTGTATTTTTTAGGCCTTGTTTTCAATTGCAAGCATACGTAATAGTTTCAATGCCATAATATTTGCAAAGTTCTTTGATACCATGCACATACCTACTATGAATTTTATAATATGGGTGTCCTTGAGGTAGATTATTCCCCATGTGCCACATATTTGTCGATATCCCCAAGCCACTTCATCAAAATATCCCTAGGAAACTATTCCGTCAACCATTTCCACTGAAATCTATTTGGGAGGATTCTCAATAATTGTATGTTGAAATATCGTTAATATACTTATTCTATGAGTGGCACATTATATAGGTGGGATTATTCTATATTCAAATGAACTTGAATTTCTGGAAACCTAGATACCACATACAATATTCAAAGGAAAACATTTGAAAGATTTAGTAGACTGGTTTTCACACATCATTGCATACAATCTTCAACGATATTTCCTCTCTAGGCATCCCTTAAACATGTAACAACTCCATTCACCTACCACACTTGCATAAACTATAAACATTGTAAAAACACATTCATATTTGTTTATTCATTTTATTTGCACTTAGAACATTTTATGGGACCTTTCCAACTTCCTCTCTATAAATATCATGTGTTAAATATTTATCCATAAGAGTAAGCCATGTGAAAATGCATTTTTAAGGGAAAATTGGATTTCCATTTCAATTTCCACCACTGTACAGGATCATGCCCATCCTCTCCTTCACATAATAACTTATAACTAGGATTTGGGGGATAATCAATTTTGTAGTGTGTTGATCCCTTGTCACCACCCATTCATCTTCAAACCCTATTTGTTTTGAATTCTTCCATTCTTGTCTTCATATAGAAGACAAATATATATATGCCACATGATATAAATAGTAATACTCCTCGTTTCTTAGAGCACCAATCCATTTTCAAGAAACCTATAATTTATTCCACAACTATCCCATGGATCCTCTCCTATTCTCTCCCTATGACCATTTTTAACTTTCCACACCAATCAACTACCAATCAAAGGGAAAGCTAATGCTACAACTTTCATATAATAAATGCATTCTACCATGATTTTGTGGGCTTACTAATAATATAGTACTTAATTTAGTGTAGCTCTATATACTTATGAGAAACCATTTGACAGCATTACCCATGACCATTTATTAAGCTCCAAACACTCTTAGTTGCTAAGTCTTCAGAGAAATAGTGAATATCTTTACTAATTTATCTCCTTGTTCCTTAGGTACAAATATCCTGTTCCATTTAACAATGAGATCCATTTTTTCTCTATCGTCAGACCATATAAATATGAAACTCATTTTCCTGATCTATTGTAATTCCCCTTCACATATGAAGGTTATGAAATCCAATACATTGGAATGGATTCCAACATTGAATTCACTAAAATCAATCCCTCACCTCTTGATAACCATCAATTACACCACCCTGACTAATTTGATTTAAGTTTAGCAATCAAGCAATCCCATACTTCTTCATGTAGCCATTTTGTTTAATATGGATTGTTAAATACTTCAGATTATCTTGTAAATTTACCTTCTGATAAGGGAACATATGAGAGAATAGTTCAATGATATCCTTATTAACACCCGCAAAAGAGAGCATAGATTTTCCATCATTGAACTTCACTCCTATAGTTTAGTAATACAAATATACGAATTCCTTAAGTTTTTGAATCATCACTTCTAGATACATTGCAAAATAGAGGTATAATATTCACAAATAATAAATGAAACAACCATAGGTTCCTATTTTAAAATATAAAGTTCTCTTGGCCACTATGAGAGCCCAACTCAACCCTTTTAATACAATAAGAAATAAAAGAGGAGAAAGACAACATCCCTACCTCGGTCCTCTTCTTGGTTTGAGAAGGTTGATGTACATCCATTAATAAAAATAGAGAAAGACACTATAGTTACATAACTCATCACCCAATTAATAAAATGTACACAAAAATCTAAATCAATTAACATAAGCCTCAAATACAACTAACTCACCTTATCATAAGCTTTTGACAAGTCCAACTTCACCACTGTTTTTGTCAATTTTAGTCCTAATTGTATGGAATCCTTTATGGGAAAACCTAATGGCTTCATGAATCTGTCTTCCCTCTAAAAACCCAAACTACTTTGCTGAAGTTTATTTAGTCAAAATATTTTCATCCTCATGGGTATAACCTTGGCAATAAAGATGGGCCCAAATCCTTAAAAAATATTTGGATTATCATATTTTGGTATGAGAGCAAGGTAACCAATATTGGAAATATCCAACATCTTACAAGAAGGCATGATTCCTTAATCACTCTCATCAAACCACCCTTTATGACGATAATGTCTTATAAAGAATTTGATTGGCTAGCCATTAAGTCATGGGCTCTTGTCTTTCTGGAAACCTTGAAGAACCACCTAGATCTATCCTTTTGATACCTCCTCTAGTAATCTTACAATATCTTCATCCTCTACAAATCTAGGGAAAAATGATGTCATTCAGACCACTTCAACAATATTAATCATAGGATATTCTTTGTATTTTTTTCTTAAATATTCAACTCTTGTTAGCAATATCCCCGAAGATGGTATGAAACATCATTCTTAGTCACCTTGTTGACATTATTAATATTTTTTAATTATTTGCAAATTGGTGAAACAACTTATTGTTTTCATCACCCTTATCGAACAATAACACTCTATTCATAAGCCTTCAATCTACTCCTCTATTTTCTATGATTTACCTCTTCCTTTATTCCAATTAACAACTTCCTTTTTGAATTCCTCATTAGGGAAATCCACCATATCTTAAATATATAGTGATTCCAATTTAGATAACATCAACTAACTTGTGGTTCTCATTTAACTTTTTTTCATGTGCCCATTTGATTGCAACTAGTTTCAATTTTTTTAGATTTTTTGCAATTTGTCTTGTAGTAGAGTCTTAGAACATGTCATCATAAGGATCCCCATTATCCCTAATTAGTCAAATAAAATCTTCCTCCCTCTCCATGTGGAATTAAATTTGAACATGATGAGAGGTTTTCTCCCAACTTTGACAATTTCCAACTAAAAAGGAAATGATTATATTCTCCTCCTGAATGCACCCAATACCAAATTTTATCCTAATCAGATATAAATTCTTCAAAAACAAGAAATATGTCTAGTCTCTTATCCATCATTTTCTCACTAGCTCTTGTGTTCCTCCAAGTAGGATTGAGTTTGACAGATTCAATATCATAAAGGCCCTATTCCTCCAACTTCCTAAAGAAAAAGTAGATAAATTAGCTGATGTGGATAGCTAGACACCAAAACATAAACCCTTCGCAATGAAAAATTAATATCTCCCTCCATGATAATATTCTCCAATCTCAACAAAGTCAAATTGAAAACCTTTCCTATAACATAACCCTCTATTAATAGGGCCCATATATATTCATCATCATTATATTCTTTCCCATGTCCATAGAGTATAGCTTTGTAACTAGGATTGAATCAATAGAGAGAACAAAATAGAACAAGAAATAACTCTTTTCCTCCAACATGTGATAAGCCCCTCCTAAGCAAACCATAGAATCATTAAAGATAAAGTCCCAACCCTTGACAAAATTCACTAAATCATCCACAATTTTCCTCCCACCCCCCTTCAATATCCATGATAATAATATGTTCGGTTTGTTTACATCCACAATTCATTTTAGGGTGAGACTTTTTGTGGATTTGAGGCTAGTCCTCTACATGTTAGAAAGAGATAAATCATGGCTCGCCCAATAGTGAATGTTGTTTACCTGCAAGAACTTCTTTAGCTACTATTCGTTGGAATAATGATAAATATGAGTTTTTTCCTCTTCCAATTTGTTTGCACCCAAACCCTATATCCTCTTTCAATCTCCCCACCTATGCCACCAAAAATATATTTATATGGATAAAGTAAATAATGCAATGTCCCCTTTTCTGGGTTTTATCCTCAATTATAGAATCAAAACCACCTAAAGGGTTTCAAAAATCACTGGAAGAGGGAAAGCCCTCTTCCTCCTTCCCACCCAAAGGCTCTAGTCAAGACATTAAAAATATAATAGATATATGATATTCACCCAAACCCCATTCGAGCCAAAGCCTCATGTGTTACCGTCATTTCCCAATCTGACCCCAAAATCTATAGCAACCTCATTAATTGAAGATGTAGAAGATCCATGGGAGTTAGGTAATTTATTGACTTACCTCTTGACATCTATAGAAGTTCCCATAGAAGTACACCATAATATCCATTTGAGCTAAGCATAGGAGAAGTAATAATGATCTTCATATATGCATGCAGAATAGCATCCAAATCACTACCTTTTTGCATCTCCAACTCCAACTTAGGACAATCACAACCTTTTGAAGTTCCATCTCCCCTTATCCCTATTTCACCCAATGGTAGATCATTTATAGTATGAAAGGGTTCCTCTAGACTAACCTCATTATCCTTTTGCACTAATCCCTTTTCAAAAGCCTTTTGAACCCATGATTTTTTCTTGAAAGGCATGCCATACTTTGCTAGTACGTGGTCATAGCGATGACATCAACGACATTTAAAATGAACCCTCAAACAACCCCACTATTGAGTGTGATTTTTGGTGCCCTTCGACATTCTCATATCTATAGATAAACATTCCCTTAGATCCAAACCAACAAGTATACAAGCAACAAACATATGACCTAACACCACAAGTTTCCAATTTCCCTAAATACCTCAAAGGACCAAAATTCATTTGGTAGACCTGAGAGATTCACCCACACCAATATAATATCCAATCTCTCCATTTTAGCATAAAATAAGGGCAACCTATGCTTTAAAATAAGTGGTGACAACTCCTGTTGTCAGTGAGTAGTCATTTTTCTCTTGACATCCTCTTTATAATGATATACAAACAACATACACCCCCTATCCAAGATGTAGTGCTCGTCAGGATATAAACTAATCTTGTTTCTCTTTACTTTCACAAAAATTCTTGTATTGATGCTTCACAAACATTTATCCCATGGAATCTACCTACTAGAACCTTCGAGGCCAAATTTAAAACATTATTCATCTTAACATCCTCATCCATAACTAATTTCATACACTTGCATTTTTTTTTTACATGTTTCCTTTTACTTTTGTTAATTATGTAATCCCCACCACCAACCAAGTATCATGAATCCCACCTCCCTCTAGCAACTCACATTTTGATACATTTTCTATACGCATCTTTGATACTTGTACATCACATCCAAAAAATGAATCCTCCTCAGGATGGAACTAACCTAGACATCCAAGCATGGGGAAGGACTCCATCATGGGATCATAATCAAAACTTGAAACTAATCCACTATACTTACCAACTAAAATCATGAAAAAAAATCACTACCATGTAGATAAGAGATGAGATGGACCTTACCATAGTGATTTCCACCTTAAGGAAAAAATCCACTATAATAACATTCATCACTACTTTACCCCCTTTCAAAATTGAGGAAAGTCTCAACCCCTTTCTTAACTTAGAAAGGAAGTGAATATAATGCAAAACTAGAAGTTTGCTTTTTATGCCAGGGAGGATCCCCTTCTAGAGATTTATGGACACCTATCGCCACATAACTTGACCTCATCTCTCAAGAGTTGTCACAACGAGTTGTAATCCACTATGAAAAGTGTTTTAAATCACTATCCAGAACAATAGTTCTAGATAAGCCCTTCCACCTACCCACAAAAATAGATTTGTCCATAGTCCTTAAACTTTTTGGTTTATAGCTTGAAGACTTCAATTATTCATTTGCTAGCATATACACATCCTCCTCCTTTTGAAACTTTGGTGTGGTCCAAATCTAATGTTCCTCCATGGGATCATCCTAGTAATCCTCCAATTATAGATCCTCAACAAAACTGCCATAAAACCCCTAATCCATCCTCTTGGTCTAGTACCTCACCCTAGCTATTTTCAATATTTTCAAATATAGTATATCAACATTCTTGGTAATTGTTTTACGTATATATATTTTAAATACTTTAACATCAAGGATAAACATACCTTCGGATGGAAGATTGTCCATATCTCGACAAAGATAGAGAAAAGTTTTATTTTTTCTCATAAAATTAGTCGAGATTTTCTTGACCAAATGCATGTTAACACAAGAAATAGTGTGCTTGAAGACAAATGCATGATAATGTAAGGAAAGTGATTGGTTTAGATGAAAGTGATAGAAACGGTTTAAATAAAGGAAATGTGTATTTTTTTAAGTGAAGATAATAATTGTTAGATGTATGGATAAAGTTGTGTATAGCTTATCCATTTATGTTTTTATTATTATTATTTTTAAGGAAAAGCAATGAGATTTTATTTGTAAAATTAAGTAGAAATTTTTTAGATATTTTTAAATAATTTAATGAGTGAAATAATTTAATAAGCGAAAATAAAATAATCGAGTAAATGATATTAAACTAATGCAAATATATAGAGGAAAGAAAAATGGCATTCTAGTATAAGTGGGAGGATTATATTTTTCTATGTCCATACTTTTGAGTGGTGAGATGGCTTTGAATCCTTTCTTTGTGGGTTTGTTCCTCTTCAAGGCTCACTCATGTCCAATGTTTTTCAATTTCTTCAACGATGCTCTTCTCACACCTCCATAAGCATATTAGCCATTCCTTTGTATGATAAGAAAAAGCTCTATCCATGATCAATATTCAATCTAAGACTTGAGATCGTGATCAAATCCATCAAAATCTATGGGAACTAGATCAAATCCATCAAAATCTAATCCAAACTATCAGTCCCATGTAAGCAGGACCTTTTTATAGCGTTCTTCAACCTTCTATGATTCTTACTTAAAGAATAGGTCCACAATTTAGAATCTCGAGATACCTTGCTTTGGGTGCACCAAGATTGATCAATGTTATGATATTTCAAAATGAAATTTACTTTCCATAAACATGGTATAATGTGCTTCCAAGTTAGGTGTGATTTGTATTTTATTACTCCATCAATCACGCTCAAGTATTATACATGAGTGATCTAATGATTCAATATCTCAACGATTATAGTCACACTTTCATGGCTTGTCACCTAACTGGTTGACAATCCCTATTTATAGAGGCTGCCATGCAATGCCCATGTAAATTATGTTTGCCATAATGAATTTCCTTTAGTGTCATGGATTGGTTTCCCTCTTGAGGGTTTTTAACCATGTAACAGTAATGTTTCCATAGTTTATTGATTTGTGAGTGAATTCCTTTAAGGTGTTCCCCCTTTGTGATAATACATGTTTTCCAAACATGGTATCAGAGCACATGCAAAGTTACACTCCTTTTTTTATTAAGACATTGATAGCATGCGACAACAATGGAAGTAGTATTGTGTAAATTGAAGCTTGAGTTCATCCTTTGCATGATTGTCTGAATGGTTGTCTTGCATGTAGAAAGTGTTCTATTTATGATACTTATGAGCATTTATGGGTTGAGTGGAACACTCCATTACATTTAGGATGTTGTTAAAATGAGGATATCTTTTATTTGACATCTAAAAAGGCTTTAGCTTGCTTACACTTTTCTATTCAACAATTCATAAATGTAGTAAAAGTTTGATTTATATATTTTTTCCACGTTATTCTTAGACTATTTGGTTTTTGTAAAAATAGGAAACCATATTCATCTATGTATATTATTTGCTTTACACCTCAAGTGACCTTAACAAATTATAACAAATATTGGGCTTGTCTTTACATATTTCTCCTATTTTGACTCTTATTTAAAGTTTTCAACAAATTTTAATGTTTTGTATTTTTTGAAGATTTGCTTTGTTGTTGGTCTTTGTTTCAAGGCTTCTATCTCAATCTTGACCTCATTGTGCTCTCTTATGCTCATAATTTATGTTCTAATTGTCGGCTAAGTCCTTGTTGTGCCTTGATTCACATGCAATTGTTGTGGTAGAGTCGAAATGCAAGTTCTTCCATTGTGTGAGTGATCCATAATCTTTTTTTACAACCTTCTAAATATTTTGATGCTCTTGGGGTTGCCATCCTTTTTAATGGGATCTTCCCTCAAGGGCCTACCTTTGTAATGGATCCCACTGAAAGGAGTCATTACTTTGGTGACACAATCTCGGGCCTCCATTTGCACCCTTCCACGTGGAACCTCCTTAAATGAAACATCATTATTGGCCAAATTCTTAAGGTGACAATTTTCTTTGACACATTGCCTAGGAAACCTCTCCATCAACCACAAACCATGAGATGACCTCCATGCATCACAACACCAACTATTGATTGACACTCTTTCATGCATCCACCTCCACATGGGATCTCCACGTAACACTGGATGGGGGGGGTTGGGTTATATTTTCATGCTATATGCACTGGAGTGGTTAGTTTTGAGAAATTTGTGTGTTTTCAACTTCTTGTCTCTCTGTTTGCTTAAAAACCCCTCTTTAATCCTCATTTTTGTAACTTATAGAGGTAATACCTTTTCCATCTAGAAACCATTTTATAACATTTTTTTAAGTTATATATTTCTTTGAGCATTACCCATTGACATTATTATATTTTAGATTGGAGGCCTTTATTAATTAATTTGCATATTATTATACTTTGGCCTCATAATGGTTTGGTGTCTTAATTTTGCTACATATTCTTCTAGTTTTGAGGATATGAATTTTTGTATTAATGTTCCTTCTATTTTAGAGGAAAATGAAAATCATTGGGGTTCAGGGACCACACAAAATCCTCAATTTGTGCTCTAATGTTAATAGCCCTACCAAAAATCTTCACACTGCTCTCAAGCATACCCTTAATGCTTAACTTTTTCGTAAATATCAAAGTTGCAGTTGTGAATCNGGGGGGGGGGGGGGGGGGGGGGGGGGGGGGGCACATTGTTGGTTCTACCAATCCCACCTCACAGTTTCATTGTTTAAGAAAACAAATTTAAAGTTAATGTGGGTCACTTTTCTCTTTTGTCTCAATTATGGACCTCTATTTCATCTTTTGGGATCATTTTCTATGTCAAATGCTAAGAAATTCTTTACAAGAAGAATCTTCCATCATAGCAAAATGGAAAACAAGGAAGCATCTTCATGTTGTTTTTAGTCCTCATAGTAAAATGTGAATGCATATATATGTTTGAGTGTAGGGTTTAGACTACACCCTAAGGTTTGATTCCAATTCATTCAACAAGGGTTTAAAATTTAATCAAGATTTGGAATTAACCAGGATTTAAATTTAAGTAGGTTTAAAATTAATTCATCCATCATTGTAGGAGAGACAAAGGTTTTGAAAGTCATAAAAAATAATTTTATAAAATCAAACAAGTGTACACAACTATTAATTATAATATTTCTACACTACAAGGCCAAGACAAAGTCTCCTTACATCTCATCATGGGTATTCATGTGTCATTGATTTTAGGCTCATATGGGAGTCAACCAACAAATGGGAGAAGGGAGTACTATAGCTGGTCCCCAATGAGTGTTTGTTAGTGGAAAGTTAGCACTTTGAAACTTGTGTATCCCTGTTTACCCCCTCCACGTGAACCAAATTTTCTAAAACTAGAGGGGTTATAAGGGTGAAACAACAAACTTGAACCCATGACTCAATGGATATAGTAAAGAGGTGTTGTTGATTTGACTTTGATTTAAACAAAACAAACAATACCAAACGACGAAGGATATAAAGACCAAACAAACAATTATAATCATCTTTTCAATCAAGTAAACTTAATCACTCTACAACCATCTACCATTATATTAATAATAACAAAATTAAAAAAAATATTTTACAAACCCCTAAGTCTCACTTTGCAAAACAGATTTTGATTTTTTAAAACTGCCTCAAAAAGCACCAAGTAATAGCAAAGTCAAACCTGATCGATTACAATATACCTGCCTGAGGCAGGTATAAAAATAAACATATAAATAAATGTACACATTTTTTGAAAATACATTAAAACTTAAATAAATAAAAATGAGAAGAAAATGTTTGAGAAAAAGAATATACCATTTAAAATTGAACGCCACATCTTTGTGGAGAGAAATTATATCTTTGCTTATTAGAAATATCTTAGATTTTCTTCACCAAATTCATGTACCACATAAAACACTAAAACTGAGGGCAAATCCTATGCATGATAATGGAGGAAAGCGATTCGTTGAGATGAAAGCGACAAGAAAGGATATGGCTTAACACCATTCGTAGCATTCCAATGTATGTGAGCTACACGTCATAATAATCTTTTAAGAGCACTTTGACATTTACATTCCACGTGGATGTTTTTCATATTATTTCAAATCACTCTCCATCTATTCAAGTTATATCTCTTCAATTGTGGCTCGGAAAATAAGTACATATTTTTTATTTGGACCACACAATAATTACATATTTTTTATTTGGACCATATATGCATTATTACATATTTTTTATGTGGACCATATATGTATTATTGAAGAATAAAAGACTATTATATTTATATAGTTTGTGGTTGGATTATGTTGATAAGGATCAAATGGTTAAGAGATAATTATGGAATCGAAAATAGTATTACCAACATTTTTTTGTCATCCATTTATCAACTATGAGTGATCCATGCATTGCTACCAGTTATCCATTCATCAGCTAACTACCAATTATTTTTCATACTTTTTTTATAATTGTTTATTTCGAATTTTGAACAACTGCCATAAAATCAATTTTGACAATACACTTGTCTCATGCTCATTCGTAGATGAAAAAACATAGGTCATAATCCACCCCAAATCTCAAATAAAAACATCTATTGATGTAACAAATTATTTATATATATATAATTAATTTATATTGAGTTTTTAATTAATTAGTTTATATACAGAGAGTGTTTTTTTATAGAATGTTTTATATTATAGAATAACTATGATTTTAGTAAATATGGGAGGATATAAATATGTAACATAGGTTTTTTTAATTGATTTTGTAATTTGTGAGTAAAATAAAATAGCTCTAGCTATATTGACCATGTGCACAAAATAATTAAAACACTTTCTTATTCTATTGTAACAAAATCCTTTAGATTTAACTTACAAAACTAAGTAGACATATTTTGAGCTAATTTTACGATATTTAATGAGTGAAAAGAAAGAATTCAAGTAAACAACATTAAATTAATACAAATACATATGGGGAGTCAAAGGAGATTTTATTATAAGTAGAAACATTATATTTATACATCTATACTTTACCTTTGAAACCTTTGCCTTTGAGTGGTGAGATGGTTTTGAGTATTATTTTCATGGGTTTGTTTCTCTTCAAAGTTTTGGACATTTGGTTGGCATTGATGTCAAACTTAGTAAAACAACATTGAAGTAAGGACGCCAAAGTGGTCTCTTTATGACGTAGTCATTAAGCCTGGCCTTTATGGGATGAGATGGCATGTAGTTGTTTTGACATGCCCACTTTGAGTTTATACAAATGGGGCAAGTGAAGAAGCCACTAAATTGATGATGATGTGTCTATATAACCATGATGGTGTGAAGTGTAAAGAAGCCCCTTAATGAAGACATGAAGTGGTCATAAAGACAAATCTAAGGGCAGTCTCATGATAATGATGCTAAGAAAAAAAATGGACATTTAACCCATAAAGGTATCCCAAATGAAAGAATAAGTTCCATGATCATTATAGCCTATTCCAAGATCTTTCTGATAATAGGTGGCTTGATTCCTAACTTCCCTGTGGTCGAGAAGATATGAAGTTTTCTTTGTACTAGGCTAGAATATTTGTTAGGGCTGACCTAATTGGGCTAGAATTTTGTTAGGGCCGTACTAACATGAATGTAGTTAAAAAAGTGGCGCATTACTATAAATATACCTCGAAAGTGGCACATTTTACATTATCCATTAAGAGATAAAGTCTAATCTGCGCAAACAGAAGAATATGGCTAGAAGAGGTTAAGGGGTGCAAAAGAAGTATATGAAGTCTATAATTGAAGAAGAAGATGTGCTATATCTTGGAGAATCTATGTGATGTAAGGTTTCTTATGGACTAGGGTTTATCTTATGATCTTGGCAAAGACATGGACTAGGATATATCTTTTGATATTGGAAATGACATGGACTAAGTTTTATCTTGTGATATTGGTGCATGGATTATGGTTCTTATGACATGATCTAGGGTTCTTGCCTTGAAACGACCTAGTGTTTAAAGATGATGATAATGTTAAGGGATTGGAGGAGCCAAATAAAAGATGAAGTCTCTGGATAGTTGTTTCTAAGGTTTTTTCAAGAAGGACTTGATGATAGTGACATTGACAATGAAGAAAATGACAATGACAGTGGAAGATTGAAACTCTTATTCATATCATGGTGGTAGGGTGGTGCAAGGAAAGGAAGCTGGTGCTTCCTTCTATTTGGTGTTTGAGAAACTGGGGGGTTGTAACCTCATTCTAGTTGGTGCTGGAGAAACCAGGGAATTGGACCTTCCTTCAACTTCGAGTCTGTAAATTAGGGGGGTGGTGCCTCCTTCCAGTTGGTGTTGGATAAGCTTGGAAGTTGGTGCTTCCTATGAATGTAATCTGGTAATCTTGTTAATACAAGAAAACAAATGATATATTGTGCACCATGTATGATTTTATGTGTTGATCAATGGCTTGTTAATGGTTATTATTACATGATGTGCTTAAATTTTGAAATGGTAAAAATTGCTCAATACCGATTCACCCCCCCAGTATTGGTGATAATTCCACACAAGGTCCTCCTCTCAAACCTCCATAAGAAAATTGAGCAATCCTTTACATGACAAGAATAAACGATATCCAAGATTAATCTCCAATCCAAGACTTGATATCTAAATCAAATCCATCCAAATCTATGAGATATAGATCAATTCCATCCAAATATAATCCAAACGTCTATCAATACCATGTGAAAGAGGCCTTTTTATAGGGTTCTTGACCCTTTTACAATTTTTAATTTAAGAATATGTCAATAATCCAATATCCTGAGATATCATCGCTTTAGGTGTGCCAACATTGATTAATGTTCAAATATTTAAAGCTAGGATGTTAGAAAAACAGGAACGCAGAGCAATAACAATAAATAAGATGCAAATGTTAAACACATAAAGCATTACAAGAGAGACACCAATATAACATGGTTCACCCAAGATGGGCTACGTCCACACATAAATTTGTCACTCCTTTATTATTATACCATCTTTCAAAATGAAGGGATACAACCTGCAACACACCCCCTGCACTTCCTCTTCACCCTCTCACAGTCTCTCTCATACAATCATAGAGATCGCTTTTCACAATGCTGCAATACAATACATAGACGTATTACAATGATTTCCTTTTATAGGGGAATTACCGTGGGAAAATATCACGAGTCACCCAATACCATGGGACCATAAACTATTGGACAACAAACATCCCAAAAAAATTCTTTCGGGGTTGAAGCCTCTGAGCCCTCCTGATGAGACAAGTGTCCAGTAAAACTAGGGTACAAATACGTCTAAACAATAACATCTCTAAATTTGGAAGATCAGGATCCACAATCAACATAGGAGTTACTTTCAATACAACTGTGCCTAATGTTCCTTTAAGTCAATTGACTTTTGCACTTTACTAATTTGACAATCACAATCATGTCTTATACATGAGTAATATGATGATTCAACATATCCTTGATTATAATGACACTTGACTCCTAGCTTGTCACCTAAATGATCCATAGTCTCTATTCAAGGAGCATATTTAGAGATGTTCATGTAAATTATTTTGTGTGCCTTTAGTTTCATGGCTTAATTTCCCTCTTTGAGAGTTTTTAATCATGTAAACACTAATGTCACCATCTTTTACCAATGTGTGAGTGAATTCCTTTAAGGTGTTTTCCCTATGTGGTTTATAGATGTTTTCCAAACACTATATCATAACATATGTGAAGCTTCACTCCTTTTTATCGAGATATTGATAGAATGTGACAACTGTGGAAGTGATATTATGAGGATTGAAGTTTGAGTTCCTCCTTTTCATAATTGTGTCTACTAATTAACGTGCATGCACAAATAACTGTTCTATTATGCTACTTCTGATAATTTTGGACTAATTGGGTCATTCCATTCCATTCAAGGCATTCTTCCAATTAGGAACACCTTTTGTTTACTAAAGATATTTTATTTGGGCTCTCCTATGCTCATAATTTATATTCTAGCTGTGGGTCAAGTACCTCTTGTACCTTGATCAATGTGTATTTGTGGTAGAGTTGGGATGCAAGTTTTTCAACTATGTGAGTCATCCATGCTCTTTTTAAATGGCCTTCAAAAGACTCCAACTCCCTGTTAAGTTTTTCATATGATGTACTAGATTCAATAGCATTCAATTTAAAATCACAACAACATATCGAGAATTACTGATAGAAACAAAATCACAAGATAGACACAATATTTATCCTAGGAAACCCTCAAGGGGAAGAAAACCCAGCAAAAAATTCCTCTATATAAGATGTATAAAAGACAACCCAACACAGTTGTTCTCCTCCTTCTTTTCTCTCTCTCTCTCTCTCTCTCTCTCTCTCTCTCTCTCTCTCTCCCTCCCCTATGCACTACACAAATGAGTGAGTCCGTGTTCAAATAAGAATCATAGCTCCTCTATTTATACACAATAAGTCAATTGACTTTTACACTAGACAAGTCAGCCCCAATAAATTTTCTGGGCCGACTTCACATAGGAATACTCAAAAACAATATATTATATTATTTATTAGGGTACTAAAGACCCGAAACAAGAGGAGGCTTAACCTCATGACTCTATGATGACCAAATACACTAGTAACACCCCGTCAAAGGAATGATAACATCTCCCTTGGGTTACAATAGTAAAATATATTTATATTATCCTTTGAAGTTACAATATTTCAACGCTCCCCCTTAACAAGAAGGTTATTCTACTAAAAACATTATCATAGACTATAGGAGAACAAAGAGACAATTACAACATTACATCGAGGTAATACATCTATACGTCACATGAAGTTTTTCACAATCAGTAACTTGGAATAGTTACTCTTCATCTTTTGCATCACATGATCACTTGATCCTTTTGCAACAATGCTTTTATATTTCGATCCTTCATAGCAGCACTTCAACCTTCTGATCCTTTGCAGCATCACTTTGTTCTTCTGCAGCAGCCTTTGGATCTTCTCGATCCCTTGTAGCAGCACTTCGATCCTTTTGCATCAACATTTTGATCCTTCTTGATCTTTTGCAGCTGCACTTTGATCTACTTGACCCTTCGCTGCTGTACTTCGATCTACTTGATCCTTTGGCACCACGATACCTGCAGTGCACATGATCTATTTGTGGGATGATCAATCCCTATCACTTTAGGACATAAGTCCAAGGATGATGCAATCCATACCTGATCCAATTGTAGGATGATCAATCCCTATCGCTTTAGGACATAGGTCCAAAGATGATGCAATCCTCACATGATACAATTACGGGATGATAAATCCCTATAACTGTAGGACATAAGTCCAAGGATGATGCAATCCTCACATGATCTAATTACAGGATGATCAATCCCTATCACTTTAGGACATGAATCCAAGGATGATGCATTCCTCACATGATCCAATTACGAGATGATCAATCCCTATCATTTTAGGACATAAGTCCAAGGATGATGCAATCTTCACATGATCCAATTATGGGATGATCAATCCCTATCACTTTAGGACATGAGTCCAAGGATGATGCAATCCTCACATGATCCAATTACGGGATGATCAATCCCTATGACTTTAGGACATGAATCCAAGGATGATGCAATCCTCACATTACTCCCCTTTCCTAGGAAGTTTCATATCAACCTGCTCCCCCTTTGTTCGAGGAGGGTTCATGATTTGTAGTCCCATCATTTTTGCTCCTTGTAAGGAAAGTCCTTTCAAACTACACCGAGCTTGTCGTGGAAATACTCGAACTTCATTCGAGATAGAGGCTTGGTTAGTATATTAGCAACTTGCTCATCGGTACCCACATACTGGAGCTAGATGGCTCCCTTTTGTACCATATCCCTTATATAAAAATATCGAATTTCTATATGCTTGGATTTGTCATGGAACGCTGGATTTTCTGTCATCTTTATACAACTTTGGTTGCCACAAACAATTACTGCGGTGTCTACCCCCATGTCAAATATTCCCGACATTAGCTTCCGAAGCCATATTGCTTCACAACAAGCGGAGAAAGCTGCAATATACTCTACTTCAGCCGTGCTGAGAGAAACATTGGACTGTTTCTTACTAAACCATGAGATCATGGAGGATCCTAGGAAATAACATCCACCTAAGGTGCTCTTTCTATCTATGGCACTTCCTACCCAATATGAATCCGTATACCCATACAAATTGTAGTCATGATCTCTCCCATAGTATAGTCCCAAATCAATTGTACCTTTTAGGTACCTCATCACATTCTTTGCAGCTATTAAGTGAACCCGTCTAGGTTTAACTAGATAATGACTCAAGGTGTTCAAAACAAAGCATATATCTGGCCTTGTGTTCATCAAATACATTAATGACCCAATAATTTGTCTATAGTGAGTCATGTCCACTAGCTCGGATGTCTCATCAGACAACAACCTTAAGTTGGTGTCCATGGGTGTGTCCATGAATTTACAATCCAACATATCAAATCTTTTCAAGATTTCTACTGCATACTTTCCATGATTCAAAAAAATTCCTTCTGGGCTCTGCCACACTTCCAGCCCTAGGAAATAATGCATCAATCCAACTTTATTTCATCTCGAATTATTCAACTAACTTCTTCTTGGAATACTTGATATGTTTCTCATTTCCAATTAGAAATAGATCATCCACATACATTAATAGTATGGCTGGTTCATTATCTATAATCTTCATATAAATATTTAGGATCAACTTTACTCTTGGTAAAGCCCATGCTTATCAAGAAGCTATCTATTCTGCCATACCAAGCTCTAGGAGCTTGCTTCAGTCCATACGGAGCCTTTTTCAACTTACATAAATGAGTCGCTCTGTCTTCAACTTCAAATACTTGTGGCTGTTCGATGTAAACCTCTTCCTCAATCACACCATTAAGGAAGGTTGTCTTTATATCCATTTGGTGTAAGTCCCATTTCATCATGGAGGCAAGTTCCATGATAGTTCTGATGGAAGTGTACCTTGCCACTAGAGTAAATGTCTCTTCATAGTCGATCCCCTCTTTCTGAGAGAATCCTCTAGCCACAAATAATGCTTTGTACTTTTCAATGCTTCCATTTGCAGCATGTTTTATCTTGTAGATCCATTTCTAAGAAACCACACTCTTGTTTTTTGGTTTGGGAACTATATCCCAAATGTCATTCTTAATGATTGAATGGTATTCTTCCTTCATTGCTTCGACCCATTCTCTCTTATGTGCAGATTCCTCATAACTATTGGATTATTTGTCTACAAGATCACACAACAAAGCTACATAACTGGAATATGGCTTTGATCTTTTGCTGGTTCTTGTGGACCCTTCTGGAGCTCCATATCTTTCTGCTTCTTGTATGATTTCTCTTATCCAAGCAGGTTTTCTCTTTAGAGAGATATCCATAGTAGGGGGCTCCTAAGGCTCTAGTATGTCATGATCTTCTGATGCTACTATTTCAAGAGTTGGTTAAGCTTATGTTCTTCTGGGAGGTACATCTTCTTCATGTACTTCTTCAAGCTGACACCTTCTAGATTTCTTAAGAGTTTCCTCTTCATCGAAGGTTACATCCCTAATAATCTCGATATGATGGAATCCTGAATTGTATATCCTGAAGGGTTTGGAGACTTCACAGTATCCTACAAATATTCCCTTCTTGCATGAAGGATCCAATT
Organism: Pseudotsuga menziesii; assembly: GCA_001517045.1. Classification (NCBI taxonomy): domain Eukaryota; kingdom Viridiplantae; phylum Streptophyta; class Pinopsida; order Pinales; family Pinaceae; genus Pseudotsuga; species Pseudotsuga menziesii. The sequence goes on along the minus strand of LPNX011162702.1, from coordinate 324,703 downwards.
TGGTTCTCTTCTCTTTCGGAATATGTACATATACTGGATAGCCAAATATCTTGAGATGGCTTACTTCAGGTTTCTTTCCGGTATAGATTTCTTCAGGATTCTTGAAATCAAGAGCACTGTGAGATAATCTATTTTGCACATATACAACTGTTTTTGCAGCTTCAACCCATAGGTGCATAGGGAGGTCTTGGTCATGAATCACGGTCTTCGTTGCTTCCATGATAGTTCTATTCTTTCTTTCTCCAACACCATTTTGTTGGGGATTATAGGGAGTGGTTAGTTCCCTCTTGATTCCTGCCTCCTTAGAGAATGCTTCAAATTCCTTTGAAGTGTATTCTCCACCATTATCTGATCTCAGTGTCTTGATTCTCTTTTCTGACTGGTTCTCTATCAAGGCTTTGAATTCCTTGAATTTCCTGAACGCTTCAATTTTATTATTCAAAAAGTGTATCCAAGTATTTCTTGAATAATCATCAATAAATTTGACATAGTATTCATATCCACATACATCATAATGGATTAATTCCAATGTACCTTTAGTCTTTGTGTCACTTTTCAGAAAGGGTTTCTTGATGTTCTTTCCCTATGCACATCCCTTGTAGGTTCCTTCATGTTCAATCTTCAGATCTGGTAAGCCTATTACCACCTTGCTCACATAGGGCAATGCTTTGTAGTTGATGTGAGCAAGTCTCCTATGCCACAATTCACTTGAGCTGGTAGTCTCATGGACAAGGGTTGTCTCTGGATGTCCTTTGAGCTTGTATAGTCCTCCTTATTCTCCTCCAATGACTACAATATCTTCAAGTGTCTTCCCTTTGGACCACATGAGTACTTGTCCATCTATAAAATCAACTCTATATCCTTTCTTGTCTAGAGATGAGATGGAGAGTAGGTTCTTTTTCAAACCTGGTACATACAGTACTTCCTTCATCTTTATGGAGGTCCCAGAGTCAAGCTTGTAGCTTGATTCACCAATACCTTTTATGGGATATTGATAGTCATCTCCCAATGATACATTCTTGGGAGAGTTCTTCTTTTCAAGATTTGACCGGGTTGTCTTCTTTCCTGTCATGTGCTTAGAGGAACCACTATCAATAATCCATGTATTTTCTCCAGGTGTTATAGACCCAGAGAGTGCAGAGAATAACACATCTTATTCTAAATCTTCACCTCTAGTTCTCTTTCAAGCTCATTCTTCATCCTCATCTTCAGCTAGATGAGCATGATGTATTTTGTTGTTTTTGTTCTTTGATAATGGACATTCTTTAGTAATATGTCCTAACTTATGACAGATGTAGCATTGATAATTTGAGTAATCCTTTTTATTCTTCTTATGGAATTTCTTCTTTGAAGGCTTATGATTACTCTTCTTTGATTTTGAGTATTTTCTTTCCTTAGTATGGGTAGCTAGAGCTTGATCATCTTCTCTGAGAAGAGCTTCTCTATTGGCTACTCTAGCTTCTTCTTGTATGCAATCTTCCCATACTATGTCAAACATCATACTTTCTTTTCTGGCACACAAAGTTTGGATGAATGAGTCCCAAGGTCTAGCGAGGACATTGAGAGCAGTCATAACCAATTCATCCTCATCAAGAGTATCTCCAATAGCACTTAGCTTCTCTTTGATCTTGGAGATTCTTGTGAAGTAATATTGAACAAATTCTCCTTTGCCTATCTTGGTTCCTTTCAGTTGAGTTCTTAGATTCATCTTTCTGTTGATGTTCTTCCCTTCATACATTCTGGAAAGTGCATCATACATTTTCTTAGGTGTCTTCTTAGATGACACTCAAGGGATCAAGTGATCCTTAATGGAATCAACAATGATCCTCATTGCTTTGATTAGGTCTTGTTTATGCTTCTCCTTATCTTGAGCTTCTTTATGTTCTTCAATCTCATCATTTATATATTTCTCAAGACCATTCTCTTTCAGAATGAGGCCAATCCTATACTTCCAAGCCAGGAAGTTTTCTAGGCCTTCTGATTTGTCCTCAAAATTAGTGCTTGGGGCCATCTTGACCAGTAAGTCACTCAAAATTGAAATTTATCAAAACATGAGATTGAACTTACCAGTAGATGCGCTTGGAGGAGGTGAGTTGGTTGATCCAACTACTTTTTGGAGATCCCTAATCTTCAGTCTTCAAATCCTACTTGCACGGTTGCAGCACTACAGATTTTCTGGTTCACTGCCAAACTAGGGTTTGGATTTCCTGAAGATCTAGCCACCAAAAAACTTCGATCCAGGGCTCAATAGATGCGCTCTGGGAGGGTACAACTTTCTATGCAAGCTAATCTTCAATCCTCCAACTTTTGCAGAAAACCTAATTTCTTCTGGAGAGGGAGGAGGGAGAATTTCACCTTGTGAGAGCTGCTCTAATCAGGTTAGATTTGATACCATGTTAAGTTTTTCATATGATGAACTAGATTCAATAACATTCAATTCAAAATCATAGCAGCATATCAAGAATTACTGATAGAAACACAATCATAAGAGAGACACGGTATTTATCCTGGGAAACCCTCAAGGGGAAGAAAACCCAATAAAAACTTCCTCTATATAAGATGTATAAAAGACAACCCAGAACAATTGTTCTCCTCCTTCTGTTCTCTCTCTCTCTCTCTCTCTCTCTCTCTCTCTCTCTCTCTCCCTCTCCCTCTCCTATGCACTACACAAGTGAGTGAGTCTGTGTTTAAATAAGAATCATAGCTCCTCTATTTATACACAATAAGTCAACTGACTTTTACACTAGACAAGTCAGCCCCAATAAACTATCTAGGTCGACTTCACCTAGGAATACTCAAAAACAATATATTATATTATTATTAGGGCACTAAAGACCCGACACAAGAGGAGGCTTAACCTCATGACTCTATGATGACCAAATACACTAGTAACACCCTGTCAGAGGAATAATAACATCTCCCTTGGGTTACATTAGTAAAATACATTTAGAATATCCTTTGAAGTTACAATATTTCAACACCCCCCTTGGGTTGGAACCCATTTTTGTGGGATCCTCCCATGTGGAGAAACCTTTGTAATGGAGCGCACCCAAAGGGGTCTTTACTTTGTCGACACCGTTCCCTTTAATTTGGGCATCCATCAACACTCTTCCACGTGGACCCTCCTTATATGAAATATAAATTTTTAAGGGAACAAGTTTCTTTGATCAATTACCTAGGAGACCCCTCCACCAACCACAAGTCACCATGTGGTATCCATGTATCACAACACCAATGAATGTTTGATAGCTCATTAGGCACCCACCGTCATGTGGGTATATCTCTAGCTAACACATTAGCAACAACGATACACATTCCTACAATGTGTAAGACAACCATGTTTCCACATTATAACCTTTTCCACATAATCAATACAATCATCCTTCCAGGTGACACCCTCCTAGACTATTACATCCCACATTTAGTTACCTCACTTTGTTATCATTTTGGTTTTTGACATTGATTTTCAGAAGTCCATAACTTTATCATTTTAAGTTAGATTTAGATACAATGTTTTTTTTGTTGTGGGATAATTTTTCATTCTATTCACACTAGATTGTTAGTTTTGAGAAATTTGATTGTTCTCAATTGGTTGTCTCTCAATATTCTTAGAAATCTCCATACAATTCTCAGTTTTGCTCTAGAGGGAATATCTTAGTCATTTGAACACTTTTTTTAGTGTCTTTTTTTTAAACTCTATATATTTTTGAGCATTATTGATTGAAATTATTAGATTTTATATCAAAGACCATTTTCCAATAATTTTCATATTATTGTACTTTGGCCCCATTGTTATGTTTTAGCTTCTTTGTTTGACTACAAATTATTGAATAGTTTGATAAACTATGGGAAGAAACCCAATACTAATTGAATCTAAAACATAAGAAATAAAAATGGCACAGTCACATAATACACAAAGATTTACCCTAAAACCCCTTAACTAGGAAAACCAACCTAATTGAGGGTTTCTCCTCTCTATATATCATTGCATTGAATTGACCATTCATAATACAATTTTTAGTTATTTTGTGGCTTATAAAACCCTAAAATGTTAACTCGAATTAGATTATAATCCTAATTCCTTAACCATAATATGTTTACAATGGGTTGAAATTGTTGGCCAAAATAATACATAATTAACAAGAAATTTTGTTTGACCCCTTCATTTAGGGGCCAACCCTTGTCGGGATATGACTAAGTCTACCTACAAAGAATACAACACATATACAACATTCTCCCACTTATTGAATACTTTGCATAAAATGGGGGAAAGGAGAAAGCATTCATATAGTCAACTACTAGAGGAAAAAATGCCCATTGATTCTCTACAATAAGCAAATTTTTACTACTAACAAACTTTGTCAATGAATTTGCAACATTCTTTAAGGTACCAACCTTTTCTAGCAACACTTTGTTCTTCCATCCACGTCTCTAACAAAATGGCACGTTACTACACATTGATATACTTTGTCTTGGAATGATAAGTAGGATTCTTTGCTAGAAAAATTACACTTGAGCTGTCACAACCTATTCTTGCCATTTTTTGAATGAAACCAATAATTGAACACAATCTTTGCAACCATATAAATTCCTTAATTCCATGAGTGGCTATCATGTACTCAACTTATGTAGTTGACAATGTAACTACAACTTGCCTATTTCTCATTCAATTTATTGCTCGATCAAATAGGTTAAATATATAACCTCTAATGGATCTTCTATGGTTAATATCTCCAACCTAGTTAGCATCAACAAAGCCATGCATATCTACCTCCCTAAGAGGTATAGGTATTCCTTGGTAGAATATTGCATAATCTAAAGTGCCACACAAATTTATGAAGACCCTCTGTACAATTGTTGAAAGTTCTTCCAATGGCTTTGAAATTTACCTATTCAAAATTTCCACTTGATGGGAAATGTCTGGTCTAGTATAAACCATGGCATACATTGGACTTCCAAAAAAACTATAATAGGGAACAAATGACATATCTTGTACCTATTATTGAGTCTAGGGACATTGCTCTACAAATAACTTTGCACCTATAGGAAATGGATCTTTCCCTATCTACCTTCCAACATATTAAACATCTACAACAATGTCTCAACATATTTCCTCTAATTCAACTATATTTTAATGTTTGCTTGATATATATTAGTTATGTAGGAACTTAAGGATAAATGGTGTGTAGGAGTTTATCTAGAAGTCCCTACATAATGACATCTCATTGTGAAAACATCTTTTAATTTCCATGCCAAAAATAAAAATTGTAGCACCAATATAATTCTTATCAAACTTAAAAGACAATTGAGCTTTGACATCCTTAATGATTTCCTTGTTTTTCCCAATTGGAAACATATCATCAACATACAACACCACATAAATAAAATGGTCACCGAAATGCTTGGAATACTAGTGATCAATTTTTCTTTTTGAGAAACCAAGTCGCAATATATAATTATCAAACTTTTGATACCACATTCTCGGGATTGTTTTAATACATATAGGGTCTTCTTCAACTTGCAATCCAAGTCCTTCTTTCCCTTCATCCCAAAACCTTTTTGTTGTTTCATGTATATTTCTCTTCAAGCTTACCATGTAGGAATGCTATCTTTACATCCATTTTTTCTACTTCAAGATTAAAAGAAACAACAATATAAAAAATAAATCTATTAGAATTTACCAATATGAGAAAAATTCCTATTGGTAATATCCTTTTGCTACTAGGAGAGCTTTGTAATTCTCCACCTTACTTTTTATATTCAACTTCTTCTTAAACACCCATTTGCTACCAACAAGTTTTATTCCATAAAGTAACTCAACTAGATCCCAAGTCTAATTTTTATACAGGGCATCCTTATCTTCAACAATGGCCTTCTTCTAGAATTTACTATCACCTGAATCTAGTGCATCCTTTGAATCGATGATAGATTAAACAAAACTAAAGTTAGAATCAGTGGAGTATACCTTGTTGTTTTTCTTCTTTCCCAAACATATCTCCTCAAGGTTGGAATATAAGGTTATTCCTCTTCTAATTCATTTTCTTCTACTAATTCAAATTCTTCACCCTCCAATTCAAACTCCAGTTCCTTTGTTTCTTCTTCCCTTGGTAAGGCTTCATGTTTGGGAATAATTAACATTTATAAATACTGATCCTAACTGTAAAAAATCTTCTTTGTTACTGGATTCCAAAGTTTATAACCTTTTATACCACCTTCCTAACCTATAGAAAAAAAGTTCATCCTTAATATCCAACTTACTCCTATTTTTCCTTGGATCATGCACATGAGTATCCCAACCAAAAACTCTAAGTCATTTAAGAGGGGGTATTTATCAATCCACACTTCATGCAATATTGTTTTACAATGTTGACATAGGAGATCAATTTACAAAGTAACATACAATACCCACTACCTTTTCCCAAAATCCATTTGATAACCCTGCACCTTTGAGCATACTTCTTTCTTTTTCCATCAATGCTGCATTCATTCTTCCTGCAAGTTAATTTTGGTAAGGTATGTGTAAAGTAGTCTTTTTCCTTGATATTTCACAATTCTTACGGAATTCTGAACTCATTTCCATGGAACTTTCCACCATTGTTTGTCCTCAACACCTTTATTTTGTTCTCTGTTTGGTTCTATACGAGAGCCTTGAACTCTATAAATTTACCAAAAACATTAGTTTTATATTGGAGAAAATATACATGTCTGCTCCTTGAGAAATAATCTATGAATGAAACATAATACATAGGTTTACCTAGTGATGGAACACTAATAGATCAAAACAAATCAGTGTATTTCAACTCTAATATTATTTTTTCTCTTGTAGCATTAAATGGGAATATCACCCAATTTTGTTTACCATACAAATGCAATGTTGATTGAAATCAAAATCTTATGAGCACTCAAACATACATTCAACTATACCTTTACCATGTAATGCTCGAAGGCCCTTCTCTCCATTATGTCTCAAACTTTGATTCCATAACATTTTATTCTCTCTTGATATGAAATTGATCAATATAAAATTTGTCATATATTTTAGTGCTTTGTGGGGAAGATATTAGATGAATTGGCTTGTAGGGCCCATTTTAGGGGTAGGTCTCACTTTGTAGATTTGGGGTCTAGAACCTTTCAAGGTCTGTTTGAGGGTCTAAATGATTTTTTTGGGATAAAAAATTCCATGGATTTTCCATTTCCCTTTGCACAATGCTACACTTTGAGAGCTTTCTAAGGGTCCAATAATTTACTCAAACAGAGTTCATATGAAGACGTTATTGCCTCCTGTAAGTTTACCTATCTAGTTGACCACCATGGTACCCAGTGGATTTAACATCAGCTCTCATTTATTACACATGTGGATATAGTAATGTGTGAACTTTCAATAACATTTTAGAAGGTCCAAAACCCTTACCCTGATAAGGAATTGGGGCATACCAAACCCCTAAAATTAACCCTAGATAGCTATCAGGATATGTTACATACCATGCCATTAGGAGAAGAGGGGGTTCCATTCTAATGATCTTATGGTATTGTTCCATAGTTGAGAAACAACATGGGAGTGGATATTAGAGAAGAACATAGGAGGTAGGAGATCCTATGTAAAGTCATAAGTAACCCCATAGAGAGTACCCATTTCTTTGTATTTGCATTATTTATAAAAGAGCAAGGCATAGTCCTCACTTATAGTTGGGTTTTTCTCCATAGTGGTTTTTTCAAGGGTATATCTTATGCTATTGTGTATTTCCTTGCTCTATTTATATTTCCTATAGTTCTATTTATTTAGGATTAAGTGGAATTAAGCTAATATAAAGAACTAAGTTGTAAGATTCATTGTGACAAACTTTTCTAGTGGAATATCCACAACAGTTTACAAATCATATTGGTATCTGAGAATTTTTCTTTGGGGTTTTGTGGGAAATCATAGGATCTAGTGGAGAAATAAAGAAAAATTCTTCAAACTCTAGCCATGGCGGGGGAGNTCATATTGGTATCTGAGAATTTTTCTTTGGGGTTTTGTGGGAAATCATAGGATCTAGTGGAGAAATAAAGAAAAATTCTTCAAACTCTAGCCATGGCGGGTGAGATTAGTGGAGCAACAAACAAGTATGAGCAATGATTTACAACACTGTAAATACAAGTCGCCAATATTGCATGCAACATGTCAATTCTTATGCCATATTTGGAGAGAAAGTTTGGAACTTTGAGTGATTTTGGAGGCTATAACTCATATATCATAATAAAGGGAAAATAATAAGAAAAAATATGACCCAAAAAAGGATACAAAGAATGATCCCAGGAAACAACAACCGAGTTCCAATACCAACGTTCCTTCTCAGTCCTTAATTAAGATGGAAGCGAAAGTCGGTATCAAGCCATACCAAAGTGAGATTGATGATTTAATTTGAATAATTGGTTACAACGATTAGAGGTCTATTTTAGTATCCAAAACATATATGAGGAGCATAAGATTTCATTTTACCGACTGTAGTTAGAGGGATATGCATTAACCTAGTTGGAAAGGCACACACAGGCACTTAGGCTGGAGGTCTTAGAATTTTAATGGTTATACAAGATATTTAAACATTTAGAATCATTTCATCATAACCATATAATTTATGCCACTAAAATAATACAAGCACAAAAGGACAAAAGAACACAAGAATTTTCCCCCGGGAATCCACAAGGGAGAAAACCCAACAACTTCTTTAGTATAGATTCTGTCACCAAGTGAAATTACAACCAAGATAAGATGAACCCACAAAATAATATCAACTATATCTCCTCTCCAGCAAGCCTCTTATTTCTTTCTCTTGTGCACGTGATTGAGTGAAAAGTGTGTCCAAATGAGAGGATAACCCTCTCTATTTATACTCATCAAGTGAGTGACCCAATAATCTAACCGGAACGACTTGTTACTCAAAACAAGGATGACTTACCTAAGGAGACTCAAAATAACATTTATATAATATTCTTTTGGGTACTATTGACCCAAATTACAACATAAGGGTTACATTGATTGTTTCAAGTACATTTACATGACCAAGTACATCAATAACATCTATCGAAGGAGGTACACCAATAATAAAATAAAAGTACAATAATAATATATTCCAAAGTTACATTCTTCAAAACCCCTTCTTAAGAAGGAAGGTATTCTTCTGTCATATTCATTATCCCTTGACATCATCAATGGTTCTCATCATTCGACACTAGAAATCATCATTAGATATCAACTTTGGACATCCTCATTGGATCTTGTCACTAGACATCATCACTGGATCTCAACTCTGCTACTGCAACTTGGTACTTGGGCCATTGAATTGTGGCATCTCTTGGATCTATACATCATCATAATCTCTATAGATCAAACCGCTTTTCATGTTGGATGCAATCAATGCCTAGATCCACACTAGGACCTCAACATTCTGGTCCTAGACCAGGTTCTTTAGGCCTAGGATAAATGTTGACCGAAGTCAACATCTTGGTAATGTTAGGATTTATAATCATCTATTTTCCATACTTAGTCTATTAGAGTATATTTTCCTAACTTAGGAGTCATTAATTAATATTGGGTCCACTAGTACCATTGGGTCCACTTGGGATATTGGTGCCACCAGTACCAGTCACTAGAGTGTGGGGAACACATATATAGGTTAACTGCATTTGACTTCATGTTCATGCATCAATTCATGTGCCTCTAAGACCAATCCCTACAATTTAGGAGCCATTGGGAGTTCCACCACCAACCTCCTTCAGTTGTTGGTAGTTAGTAACTAGTTAAGCTAAGTTATGATCCAGTTACATTTAGTTAGATGTCCTCCAATTTTGTTAGCGACAGTTTTGAATGGTTGCATGGGGTTAGCCACATATTCTCACCTACCTCATCAATTTAACTAGTTTAAATGTCCGAGAGAGTGAATTAGACATATGGATTTAGACTAGTGAGCTCCGATAACGATTTAGAAACTTATAGTTAGCCAATCAATCATGTTGAGTTGGTAGATTCGAATCTTATCCACATGATTCAAATTATCCTTTATGTAACACCATTGTATAGTGTTGGAATTAATGAAATTTATACTGTAATTATATTGAGAAATACTTATCCGTTTTCAGTGAAATTTGTCTTGATCAATGTGTATTTTTCATTCCATTACACTTCATAATAATACAATTCAATTGCACTCATTTCCTGTAGATCAATGGCACAATAATTCAAACATGGTATCAAAGCCTATTAAGAAAAGCAACAAGTCTGTGCAATATCCATTGTACACCAGAAGCAACTGGGTTTCCACATAAGTCCCGCAAAGTGTGCATTGCTAACTCTGGATTCGTTCAGAGAAGTGTCTACGGGCATGACAGACCCTAAGAAAGTGTACATGTCAAGATGGAAGGATTGATTCTGATAGATTGCAAATTGTTTTTGGTTTTGCAGTGATATTTTGTAGGTACAACTTCATATGGATTAGAGATTATTGGTTCCTCTTCTTACTCCATTCACAAGATATTTAGAATGGAAATTGAAGATGATTTCATCTCTAAAGAGACAAGGTCTCTATGATGTATCTATTGGACTTGGTAAAGAGTCTTATGAATATGAGAATGACTAGATAAATGATAGTTATAGAGATTTTGGAACAATATGTCTGGCCTTTTCTCCAAGCTTGCGCTACCTTATTGATTTTGTTGAATACCCAAAGGATCTTTGGACAGAATTGGATAGAACCTTTGGAAAGCACAATGAGGATCGTTATAGAAATTTGGAGAGCACACCCAGTACCACAAGAGTTATTTATTCAAAATTATATGCCTCTACTCTCTCTGATGAATTTTTTCAAGATGAAGAAGAAGCAGAATCTTCAATACAGTCAATTCAAATTGAAGAAAGTCTCCTTTGAGTGACTCCTTCTTCTGTTGCTCCGTAAGTTTATGAGATATATGATATATCATCTTCTCATATAGATGATCTGGGAGAAGAAATTTGAATATCTATTATTGAAGAAAAAATATCCTTCCATTCTATGCAAACATTCTCCAATGATTCTTCTATTTTAAATTATGTGCAAAGTTTGCCAGTGATCGCTTCACAAAATGAAGAGGAATTTGATTTGTCTCTCTCTAATGTTGTTGTTGGTATGCAGAAAAGTAATAATTTGAATTTTTTGAAAATAATATCAGTTTGTAGGAGTGATCCATTCACTCTCATTGATCTAGAGCTTCCAACAAATTCCTACATGATTGCATGCACCAATACTCAGAGTTTTGTTGAAGAAGGAGAAAATTGTGCACCTACCATCTTGGTGGAGCACTTGGAACCATTGTTCCACACTCTTGGATATGATATGAAATTATTTGGATCTGATATGATCTTATTTGGTTCGAGTTTTAAGTTTCAAGATCCTCTAGTCATGCGTGTAGTCATTCTCATCAATTTTGGTGTGAAAAATCAAGTACCAAAAGTCTCTTTCAAAATTGTTGTTGGGGATTTGATGTCAGTTTTCTCTCATGAGTTTGCTGATATTATAATTTGTGAATATTTGGATATGTTCGAAATAATATCATATTTTAGGAGTGATCCATTCACTCTCATTGATCTTGAGCTTCCAGGAAATTCTTACATGATTGAATGCACCAATACTCAGAGTTTTAAAGAAGGAGAAAATTGTGCATCTACCATCTCGGTGGAGCACTTGGATTTGTTCCACACTCTTGGATATGATATAAAATTATTTGGATTTGATATGATCTTATTTGATTCAATTTTTAAGTTCCAAGAGCTTCTAGTAATGCTTGTAGTTTTTCTCATCAATTTTGGTGTGAAAAATCAAGTACCACAAGTCTCTTTCAAAACTGTTGCCGGGGATATGATGTTAGTTTTCTCTATGAGTTTGTTGATATTATATTTTTTGGATCATTAGTTATTTTTGAAGATATATCAAATTATGGAGCTCAAGGATTCAATATCCACAATCCCACAACTTCTCTACCTTTCTATTTGATCACATGCTCATCTCCTCACAAAACTAGTAAAGATGGATACATTTTGCATTCACCTAGACACTTGCTCCTAAAACTTGGAGCTAATTTTACCTCACATGGTTTGACGTAAAGTCTGCCATATATCAGTTTCTTTGGTTTTCCTCACATGGTTTGAATTCTCAAGCACTTTTTCTCTCTCATCAGTTGATCTTAGTTGCTCTACATGGGTCCAGTTTTCATCTTGCAGTTGTCTATGTTCCTGATTCAGTTGAGCATTTTATTCTTCTTCCAAAGAGGAAAATTCCTCCAGACATAGTCATTAGTTTGGAGAGGTTCACATGCATAGCTTCAGGATGTTGCTGCACATAATAACCATACTGTTGCATAATGCTACAAATTGCAACATATTTTTTACAAGTTATTTCCCGAAGAGGAAGATCTTTCTCCTAAGAATAGCTTGTATTTCCTGTTCCTACTTATTTTGAGGGGGGCGGGGTTTCCCATGAGGGTTTCCCCTATTTCCTATAACAAATATAAAATAAAATATTATTTAGATTAGTTAATTATCTTATGAAAGGCTGTAACCCTTCAGTTTACATGCTCAAAGCCGACAAAGGCGAGCTTCCCTTGTAATTATCAACATCATCCAATATATTATTATTATTCATATTTCATTACTACAATGATAGTCGGATTCGACTAACGGACAACCAGATTCAGTTGCTCCATTTGGTATCAGAGCGGATTTGCTCCTACACTGTGAGCTCTGACTCAGCTCATCAATTCTTACTTGAGCTCAGACTCGGCTCATCAATCCCTTTTTCATCTGCTACTCATCCATAGTCCTTCATTTCTCCCAACCATCATTCTACCTCCATTAATTCCATCCCACCACTCTTCCATTCACTTCAGGCCACTTCCTTCACGCGGTATTCTCCCTCCCGTGCTCCATCCCATCAGCTACCCATCCGCTTCACCACCAAAATATCCACACGCTGCTCCTCAACCCCAGATACTACTCGTCAATGCCATCCACTCCACTTCTACCATCCACCCCCACACCTACATCCTCTTCTCCCCCTGAGCACCACCCATTCCACACCCCTGCCATCTCCCCACCTCCCGTCAAACCGCCTCTCGCTCAACGCTTGTCCCTTTTCGCTCTAGCCCATCCTACCAAATCCCCTCCACCGCTGCATTCCCCTACATTCCCTCATCACCGCTCCACTTTCTCCTTCGTCCATCGCTTCTATCACCCACCCCCTCGTCTGCATCCTCTTCTCCCCTTGCACATCTCCTCGCGCCACCCTTCATCCCTCCACACTTGCCCTCTGCCGCCTGCACATCTCCCCATGCACTCGTCGATCTCTTCCCGTGCGCGTCCCTCTGCACTGGTTCCACTCACCCTCAGCCGCCACCTCCCTTCACCATCACGCACCACCGCCCTCCTGCTGCGCGTTGCCTTCCAATTTCCACCGCATCATTCCTCCATCCCTATATACTCCATGCTGTCGCTCAACGTTCGACCTCCAACTCCACGAGCTGCCACTCCACATCGTCGCTCGCCGTCGACGGCCTTCAAAAACCATGACCTGCAAACAATATATTAAAACATAATATATTATAATATATTATTTCTATTATATATTATATTTAAAAAAAAAATCAAATATTATATATTTATTATAATATAAATAATATTATAATATTCATAAATATATATATATATATATATATATATATATATATATATAGTTGATGACAAATATAATAATATGAATTAATTAATTAATTAATATATTATTAGCCAAAATAGTGTTGAAATACACACCTCCGCATACAAGGTCTAAGACCATGGCGGAACTAAAAGAGCAAATCGAAAAAATGGAGAAGGACATCATGTCCCTTGTCGCTGACCTAAAATGCTTGAAGGAAAAGATGCAAAATAACAATACATTACTCAAAGAAGAGCTTGTGTTGGTACTAGAAAGAAGGCTCGACGACAAACTTGACATCCTGAACGAAAAACAAAAAGACTTGGATGACAAAATGAGTACCATGACGCAAAACATAAACACCTTAACACAGAACATGAGCACCATGACGCAGAACCATAATACATCAATCGAGATGTTACAAAGGCTCATACCCAGTCCGGGCCAAGTCAGTGGTCCACACATGCTAGATGCCTCATTTCATGTTGCCACCTAGAAAACACTCACAAAGAATCAAGAATAATTGCAAAAAGAAATAAATATTAACAATGCGATGCTTAAGCAAGAGATAGAAACACAAGTACCGCCAGATATGGAGGCATGATTAAACAACAAAATAGATGCTATAAGTAAAATAGTAGAGAATAAAAAAGCTAAAAAGCACTGCCAACAACGAAGCAATTCAGATATGTCACTTTCATCATCTAGTAGTTCCGAGCCACCATCAAACCATAAGGCAAAAGGAAATCAATGTCGTCCTTACAAAGTGCACCCACCTAAAGCAAAAACATAGTTGTCGAAATACAATGGGAGTGAAGACCAATATGTTGCTTGGCTAAACAAAGCAGAAGAATACTTCGACATTTACAACATTCAATCTAACGAGGAGAAGGTGAAATATGCGTCAATGCATATGGAAGGGTATGCCTATAATTGGTACTTATGGTGGAAGAGAGATAATTTTACTTACACCTGGAACTTGTTCAAAAATGATTTTTTTAATAGGTTTCAAGGAATCAAAGAAGATGAAATTTTCAGTAAACTTACCAGACTACAACAAGTCAGAAACATTGAGTAATTCACACATCAGTGGGAATCCTTATCGACATGAGTATTTGGGTTGTCTGACAAGAAAAGACTCGAAACCTATTTAGGAGGTCTTAAACCATACCTACAAAAAGAGTTGAAGTTGCATGACATACCTAATGTAGAAGTAGCAAGGCATAAAGCAAAAGCCGCAGAACTCAAATTGGAAGGAATTAAAACAAGAGGCGATAACCATTATTGGCAAGAAAAAGAGACACAATGTAGGTACTGTGTAGATGCATGGTCACCCGTTCATCAATGCCACAAACCTCAATCATATGCCTATGAAATGGAAAATAGATTGAAGTTAGCTAACAGTCACGCTGATAATAGAAAAAAGAAGAAAAACATATGTCGTCGATGTGGTGATGATTGGACCCCTGGTCATAAATTTAGGAACAATGAGACAATACAGTGTAAAATCATCAATGGAAAGGAAGTGCAAGTCTCTGCACAAGAGACTTCGTTCGATTCTAATACCGACACCAAGTCAGAATGAAGACTGACACTAGGAAAATACTTAAGCTTTGAGGACAAAGCTTCCTTAAAGGGAGTGATAATGTAACAAATATAAAATAAAATATTATTTAGATTAGTTAATTATCTTATGAAAGGGTGTAACCCTTCAGTTTACACGCTCCAAGCCTATAAAGGCGAGCTTCTCTTGTAATTATCTCCATAATCCAATATATTATTATTATTCATATTTCATTACTACAATGATAGTCGGATTCGACTAACGGACAACCGGATTCGGTTGCTCCATTTCCTCGGTTTATTAATAAGATTTTAATTCTTTTAGATTGTAATTGGTGACTTTTGGCCTTGTTTCTAGGGACCACAGTTGCCCAAGTTAGGATTAAGGGGGGGGGTGTTAGGATTTATAATCCTCCCTTGTCCATACTTAGTATATTAGATTATATTTGCCTAAATTAGGATTCCTTAATTAATATTGGGTCCACTAGTACCATGGGTCCACTTGGGCTATTGGTGCCACCAATAACAGTCACTGGAGTGTGGGAAATACATCTAGATGTTAATTGCAACTGAATTCATGTTCATGCATCAGTTTATGTGCCTTTGAGACCAATCCCTACAATTTAGGATCCACTGGGAGTGGCACCACCAACCTCCTTCAGTTGTTGGTAGTTGGTAACTAGTTAAGCTAAGTTATGCTTCAATTGCATTTAGTTAGATGTCCTCCAGTTCAGTTAGCGCCAGTATTGCATGGCTACATGGGGTTAGGCGCCTATTCTCACTGATTGCGAGACTAAATTAGACATATGGAGTTAGAATAGTGAGCTCCGATAATGATTTAGACACTTCTAGTTAACCAGTCAGCCATGTTGAGTTGGTAGATTCAAATATTATCCACATGATTCGAATTCTCCTTTATGTAACACCATTGTATACTGCTGGAAATAATGAAGTTTATACTGTAATTATACTGAGAAAATCTTATATGTTTTCAATGAAATTTGTCGTGATCAATGTGTATTTTTCATTCCATTACACTGTATAATAATACAATTCAATTGCACCCATTTCCTGTAGATCAATGACACAATAATTCAAACAGGTAACTGTCCAAGTGCCTCCATTCTGAAAGAATGTCTTTCAGGACTAGGATGGGATTTAGTCTATACTGAATCAACTTCTTGGTGATTGACAAGGTGCATGCTCCTACGATGGAAAGTGATTTGAACAACTCCAATCTTGTCCCTAAAGTACTTAAACTTCACTTTCGTTGTAGGATTGGTCAATAAATTGGCTATCTTCTCATCCTTGACAATATATTGGAGCTTCACTTTTCCTCTCTGCACCATATCCCATATATAATGATATCAAATCTCGATGTGCTTCAACTTGTCATGGAATACTTGTTTCTTGAACAACTTAACACACCTTTGATTATCACAATAGACATAATTCATCTCTAACTCGACATCAAACAATCCTATCTAAATCCACATTGCCTCACAACTTGCTGAACAAGATGCAATATACTCTACCTCGGTTGTACTTAGTGATACACTCATCTTCTTCTTGTTGAACTAAGAAATCATGATAGAACCCAAGTTGAAGTAGAAAAATGAAGTGATCTTCCTATCTATAGCACTACAATCCTAATCATAGTCAACATATCCTTGTAGGCAGATCCTTTGATCTCTCTGATCCGGCGAATTAGTCCTCTTCAAAGTTACACTGATCCAAGGTAAATGAATATGGTACAATGGTTCAAAGAAGCGGCGGGCGAAATAAAAACGGACGACAAAAATATAAGCATCGGAGGTCGGAAGAGCATCTCCTTTCGCAACATCGAAGGTCGGAAGAATATCTCCTTCCATAGCATCGGAGGTTGGAAGCAAAGATCAGAGGTCGGAAGAAGATCTCCTTCTACAGCATCAGAGGTCAGAAGAAGATCTCCTTCTGCAACGTTGGATCTCATAAGAGCTTCTTCCTTCCGCAACATCAGAGCTCACAAGAGCTTCTTCCTTCCGCAACATCGGAGCTCACAAGAGCTTCTTTCTTTCGCAACATCGGAGCTCACAAGAGCTTCTTCCTTCCACAACATCGGAGCTCACAAGAGCCTCTTCTTCTTCCTTCCGCAACATTGGAGCTCACAAGAGCTTCTTCCTTCCGCAACATCGGAGCGATATCGGAATGGGAGCTGCAACGGTGGAGATACAAAGGATATCGTAGTTTACGACGGGTACAATCTTGATTAGAAGAATAACGCTTTCGACAGCCGCAACGGCAGAAGCCCAAGACTTACGGAGCGACGCAAACAATGACGCGAGGTTTGAAAAGTCAAGGAGAAAATCGGGAGACTTTGCCATCTGCCATCCGCAACTGCGGAAACTAAAGTAACAATACATTCCGACTCGATCACATATGGTTCCACTTTGGCACAACTCTATTATATACATATAACATTAACACGGAGGTCAGATCCTTGGCATGGCGGGAACATCCCTCATGCGGAACATTATGATGTGGCAGGATATTTCATCATGTGTACCGCTTATTTGTAACAGTTTGGCGAAGTTTTTTTGGCAGTTATAATATTCGATCCGCCGCCACAGTTGATATGACGCTGAAAGGCATATGAACAGCCTGATACAACGGTTTCGGGAATGTGAAAACAACCTGTTATGATAAATGAGTTGGAATTTGGCAGAAGGATGTGAACAGTCGCATTTTATTTTACGTTTTGGCTCCTTTGTAACGACGAAGATGAGATATAAAGGAGAGGAACCAGGGATGGTTCCAGGGGGGAGAAAAAAATAGTTCGTTCAAAATGCAGTACATTGTTTCTCAGTTATGCGAAGCTTGGAGAGTTTGCTGTAAAGGATTTTGATGCTGTACTGTGGAAGTCGTCATTCTCTGTCATACTTTGGCTTTCTTTGCCTTACAAAGGTTGCTTGTAATTTTCAGAGAAGGGTCTTAAAGACTTTGTACAGCATTCTTTTTACAGTTTCTGAAGTTGTTTCTAGAACCATTTTGTACCATTTTAAGAGATTAATTGGATCGGTTCCCATTGGAGAGGGACCCGAAGACGTAGCCCAGTGAAGGGGGTGAACTCCGTTATCAACCTCTGTTTATGACTCTCTGTTTATGTGTTTTCTTCTTGGCATCTGTTTATCAGTGTTGTTTTCCATTATGAGCATTTAATTTCTGTTAATGCTTTTCCATTAATTAACCTGTTGATCGCATTCTTTTACAACAAACTTTTA
Organism: Pseudotsuga menziesii; assembly: GCA_001517045.1. Taxonomy (NCBI): domain Eukaryota; kingdom Viridiplantae; phylum Streptophyta; class Pinopsida; order Pinales; family Pinaceae; genus Pseudotsuga; species Pseudotsuga menziesii. Next base: position 306,183 of record LPNX011162702.1, on the reverse strand, counting down.
ATACACACAAGTTGAGGTCCTGCGGATCACTCTCACATATCTGAGTCCATTCTCAATTGTACCCTTCGGGCACCTCAACACATTCTTTTCCACAATCATGTGAACACGTCTCGAATCCACCATGTATTGGGTCAAAGTGTTCACTGCAAATAAAATATTTGTCCTCATGTTCATCAACTACATCAATGAACCAATCATATGCATGTAGACTATGGCATAAAATGTCTTTGAATTAGTACCACACAAAAAATTCAAGTTCAATGCCATTAGTGTGGTGATAGCCTTGCAATCTATCATCTCGAATCTCTTCAGGATCTCTACCGCATATTTTCCTTGGATCATGAAAATATCATCTGGATTATACCACACCTCAAGACCTAATAAATAGTGCATCATACCCAAGTCTTCCATCTCAAACTATGTGGCAAGCCTCTTCTTGATTTCTGCTATGATCTCCTCATCACCTGTCAAAAACAAATCATCTATCTACAACAATAGTATCACTGGATTCCCATCCTCAATCTTGTAGTAAATTTTGGAATCCGGTTTACTCTTGCTAAAGCACAAGCTCGTAAAAAACCCATAAATCCTTCTGTACCATGTATTGGGTGCCATTTTCAAACCGTACAAGGACTTCTTCAATTTGCACATATGTGTCTCAAATCCTAGTGGTTTTTCCACATACACTTCCTCTTCTACTATGCCATTGAGGAAGGAAATATTTACATACATCTGATGTACCTTCCACTCCATCACTGGAATTATTGCAAGAACATCTCTAATTGAAGTGTATCTGGGTACATGAGAAAAAGTATCCTCATAATATTTTCCCTCTTTTTGGGTGAAGCCACGAGCCATGAATATTTCGTTGTGTTTCTTGATGCCTCTTTCTACTTCATGCTTGATCTTGTAGATCCACTTGAAATACACTATGGAATTTCCTTCAGGTGTCAAAACCACATCATAGGCATCATTCTTTATGATCGACTGGTACTCTTTGATCATAGGATCCTTCCACTCTTTCTTCTCGGCTGCTTCTTCATAGTTGCAAGGATCTGCATCAATGATGTCACATAACAGTGCCATGTAACTGGAGTGTGTACAAGTTATCTTTCTTTATCTAGAAGTATTGTCTAGAGAACCATACTTATTTGCATCTTGGATGATCTCTCATTCCCAAGTTGTTCTTTGCTTATAAGTATTCACCTCTTAGGGTGGATTTACCGGTCTCTGTGGCTCAATAATATCATGATCATCATGTTCTTCTGAAGATATTTCTTCCATCACAATGTATTTGATTTTGGGAGCTTCAGATTCCTCTTCTTGTACTTTGTCAGAGTGAATCTGCCTCGATCAGTTGAAGTCTACATCCTCATCGAAGGTAACATCTCTACTAGTATCTATATTCATGAAGTATGGTATATAGATTCTATAATACTGCAATGTGTCACCGTATCCGATGAATATGTCCTTATTCCCTGAAGTATCCAACTTTGTTTTGCTCTATTTGGGAACATGTATGTAAAATGGAAAGCCAAATATTCTAATATGGATGACTTCTGGTTTCTCACTTGAGAACACTTCTTCTGGATTTTTGTTCTCTAACACACGGTGTGGTGTTCTGTTCTAGACATAGGCTGTTATTTTGGATGTTTTGGCCCATAAGTGCATCGATAGATCTTGATCATGGATCATGGCTTTCACAGCTTCCATTATTGTCCTATTCTTCCTCTCTACGACACCATTTTGTTGTGGATTGTAGGGAGTGATCAACTCCCTCTTAATCCCCTATTCTTACATAAGTATTTGAAATTATTTGAAGTAAATTCGCCACTGTTATCTGATCTCAATGTGTTTATTTTCTTTTAAGTATGATTCTCTACAAGGGCTTTGAATTCTTTGAATTTACTGAACACTTCATCTTTTCTTTTTAGAAAGTAAATCCAAGTTTTTAAGGAGTAATCATCAATGAAATAAACATATTATGCATACCCAATTAGAGAGTTAGATGACATGGGTCCACATAGATCTAAGTGTACAATCTCCAACATTTACTTTTCTTTGGTTTTACTTCTTGGAAATGGCTTCTTCATATTCTTTCCTTGTGCACTTCCTTTTCATACACCTTCATGCTTCATTTGGAGTTCTGGTAGGCCTGTCACCACTTTGCGTGTGATCGGTAATGCCTTGTAGTGTATATGTGCAATTATTTGATTCCATAGTTCACTTGGTTGTATTGATTCATGAAACAATGCTTGTTCTGGATGACACTTCGATTTGTACAAGCCTCCCTCTTGGTATCCAATTACTACTACATCATCAAAGGTCTTACCTTTGCGCCGCATGAGAACTTGGCCATCAAGAAATGAAACTTGGAATCCTCTTGCATCGAGACTTTGTATAGATAGTGTATTTTTCTTCAATCGAAGTACATAGAGAACATATTTCATCTTGATAGACTTTCTTGAGTCTATCTTGTAGGATGCTTCTCCTACCTCTTTTATGGGATATTGATAATGATCTCCAAGTTTCACCTTGTAAGGTGAGAATTCTTCTATCATATAGGTGAGGTGATTCTTGAACCCAGTCATATGCTTGGAAGCACCACTATCTACAAGCCAAACATCAGCACCATGAGTAACCATACCTAAGAGTGTTGAGATCAAGACATATTCTTTGTCACTGAAGGAGTCCTTTTTGGATTTATTCTTGACTCGTTCATCATATTTGGTGATGTGAACATGGTGTCTCTTCTTCTTTCCTTTATTTGCATTGATTTTACCTTTGGGGAATTTTTTTTCGTAAAATGCACCTTCTGCTATAATTTTAAAGGTTTTATGTAAAAAACAAAAGGATCATTCAAAGAATGACAAGCACAATAACACAAAGAGAACATAAATATTTATCCTAGGAAACCCTTGTGGGGGAGAAAACCCAACAAAAATTCCTTGATATAGAATTCAATCAAGTACAGTGTAAGACCCCAAGAATAAGACTAGTTTCTTCCTCTCTCTCAGTTGGAATCCTTCTCTCTCTAGTGCACTTGCTTGAGTGTTGAGTGTGTCTAAATGAGGGAGGATCCTCACTTATTTATACTCATCAAGTGAGAGACCTAATTACCTAACTAGGTTGGCCTAGTTCTCTAATTAGGGTCGAGCTACCTAGGAAGACTCAAAATAACATTTATAAAATACTTTGTGGGTACTATTGACCCGACATACAATGGAGGTTTTACCTCAATACTTGTACATGGCCGATTACATCAATACATCTCCTGATGGAGAACTAGTAATAATACAATAAAAGTACAATAGAATATCCTCCAAAGTTACATTTCTTTAACACTCACTCTTAAATAGGAAGGTATTCTACAACATCAACAACAACAAAAAATGTACAACTGGCTATGTTAGGATTAAATAATCCTCCCTTGTCCACATATAATATATTTGATCATTTTGCCTAGCTTAGGGGAACTTTATCACTGTACTAGAGTATGGGGAACACATATAGAGGTCAACTACCACTTACTGCATGTTCATGCATGAGTTTAGGTGCTTCTAAGACCAATCCCTACATTATAGGAGGAACTCTAAGTGCCACCAATAGCCTCCATCAGTTGTTCATGGTTGGTAAGTAGTTATTATGGTTTAGTCTCAAGTTACATTCAGTTAGATCACTCTCCGTTAGTTTAGTGCCAGTTTTGCATGGATGCATGGGGAAGTGGTTCCCTTTTCCACCTACCTCATTAGTTTAACTGACTATCGGATTGATTTAGACATCGGGATTTAGACTAGTGGATCCCATACAGTGATTTAGACACTCCTAGTTATCTATTCAGTTGGTAGATTTGAATCTTATACACATGATTCGAATTATCCTTATTGTAACACTGTTGTATTATTGCTAGATTAATGTTGTAATTTACTGATCAATACTTCTCAGATTTGTCTCAAATTTGTCTTGTTCAATGTACATTGTTCTTACTATTCCATTGCACAATTCTACCTTTCAATTGATCTCATTGCATGTAGATCAATGGTTTGATAATTTAGACATAGTATCAGAGCCTTGTTCAGGATAGAAACAAGTCTATCTAATCTCCATTGTACACTTGAAGCAGCTGGGCCACATAAATATTGCAATTTGTGCCTTGCTAACTCTGGATTCATCTAGATAAGTCTTTGCAGGTGTGATGGACCCTGAGAAAGTGTACATGTCGAGGAGGAAGGATTGAAACTGAGATGATTGTGAATTGATTTTGATTTTTGCAGTGTTACTTGCAGGTACCCACGTAGCTTATTGAGGAATTTACTAATCAACATACATATTGAGGGATTCTTTAGCTCTTGTACCCATATCCTTACACCCTTCAACTATGCTGATTGGAGGGCAGACATACAAGTCTCCTTGCACAATCTTAGCCTGTTTAGGATGACAATGGGTAGAGTGACAAAGCTCCATCACCTTGCTGAGAAGAACAATTTTTTGAATTGGTTGGATGAATCCTTTGACTTCTTGTGCACTCATATATCTCAAGATCTTTTGTTCCACCTTGAGGGACTAAGGAATCCAAAGGAATCTTGGGAGAAGCTTGAATCTTTGTTTTGAAAAAAATATGAGCTTTGAGGGAACATATTGGAGAATGATCTTGTTGCACTGCAACCCAACAGTTTTGAAACTATTCAACAGTTTTTCACAAAATTCAAGTCACTAGAACTGCAATGTAAACAATGTGGAATAGAGAGGAAAGACGAGCAACTCATTCTATCAATACTGATAAAGCTTGGATCAGAGTACTATGTATTTGTCTCTACATTCCATTCTGGAAGAGCTTCCATTCCTAATTTGAAGATGCCTTCTCTAGATGGTTTTGTTGAGTCCTTAATACAAGAGCAAGCTAAATTGGTTCAAATGGGAGTGATTTAGACCTCCAAGAATTAAGCAGTCTTAGTGACAGACTCAAAAAATGCGCAAGAAAGAGGGAAGCACAAAGGGAAATCTCCCAAATACATTGATTCAAAGCCAAAGGAGAATCATAGATCTTCCGAAGGAGCGTCAGGATCCAAGAAAAATAAGAAATTTGAGAAGACTATATGTCCATAATGTATGAGAGGATTTCATCGTGAAATCCAGTGCATGAAGAAGAAAATTGACCAGTTGTCAACACTTCTTAAACAAAACAATATTGCTCTTCAACAAAGAGTAAAGAAGTCTGACACTAGACGATCGAAAAAATATCATGAGAGGTGTCATCCCTTGAGGGCTGGCCTCACTTGGTCAAAGGCTTAGTTGATAGATTCTAGAGCATCCAACCACATGGTTGTCTCCAAGGAATACTTCACCACTCTCAATATCACATGAGGACCTACTATTCATATGGGTGATGACTCTCAGATCCCAGCAGCATGAATAGATTCTATTAAAATATAGCATGGAGAGTTCATAAATGTACTCTATGTGCCCTCCCTTCAACAAATTTCTTATATGTATACCAAATGACTCACACTGGCTCACGAAAGTAAGTGGCATTTGGCCTTGACTCAGTAGAGATCACATATATCTTAACTGGGAATATTATAGAGAAAGGTATTGCATATCATGCCTCCAAGGCATATTAATTCTCACATTTTATGCTATACTCAGTTCCATTACAACCACTACTTCTATTCGAAGCAGATAAAGGTATCAAAACTCCTTTACTTCCATTTACAGATACAGATTTATTGTCTAACATTTCAGATTCATATTTAGAAGAAGAGGAAGACTATCATGATTTTGATATTGAATATCGAGATCTAGATCCAACATCCACTTCATCTCAATATCCTAAATGGGCTCAATAGCTCATTAAAGTAGTCGGGGATGTTACTGGGGATCCAGATGATAAAAGAAGAATGAGGTCATAGTATTAGAAAGAGTATGTTGCACTGTACCACACATATCCACTTCTCCCTAAGAGGTGCTTCATGATGTTGGGATCAGATCCTTAAACATTCAAAGAATATTTCCATGATCCAAGGTGGCAAGCACTTATGGATGGGGAATTTGAGTCGCTACAAGACAAAAAAACTTGGGAACTTGTCTCCTTACCTCCAGGGAGGAAACTAGTTCAGTGCAAATGGGTCTATAAGACCAAGATAGCCTCTGATGGAACCAAAACCATGTACAAGGCTCAGTTGGTGGCCAAAGGATACTCATAGGTTCAAGGATTGTACTATAGTGAGACATTCGATCCAATAGAAATAATGGACTCCATCATACTTGTCTTGGCAGTTGCAACTTCAAAGAGATGGAAGGTACATCATATGGATGTGAAAAGTTCTTTCTTTCATGGTGACTTGAAGGAAGAGATTTACATGAAAAAACATGAGGGGTACATTGAGGATCCTTCCTTAGTTTGAAAATTGAGAAAATCATTCTATGGGATCAAACAAGCCCCAAGGGCATGGTATTCCAAAATGGATTCCTTCCTCATGTCACAAAAATTTGAAATATGAAAATCAGATTGCAATGTTTACATGTAGAAGAAAGAGGGATCCTTGCTATTGATTGTTTTGTATGTGGATGACTTGCTCATTACTAGCAGCTCTGCTACTAGATTGAGAAGGATCAAGTCAACTCTGAACAAAACATTCACTATAAATGATATAGGACTATTAAAACAGTTCATTTGTCTTGAAGTAAGTAAAAAAAAATTGGGAATCACGATCTCATAGTACAGATACTCATTAGACATGCTTAGAAGATTCCACATGGAAGAATGCAAGGCAGCCCCTTTTCCTTTCCTCTCTGGCATTAGGCTAGAGGAAGGTGACTTACACCATTGGTAGACAACACTCTTTTCAAGTAGCTCATTGGGAGCCTTCTATACCTCACACATTTGAGACCAAACATATCCTATGTTGTGAGTGTTGCTACTAGGTACATGCAGGAGCCACATGAGCTGCATTGAAAGAAACAAAGCGTATCTTTCACTATGTGCATAGTACTAGAGATCATGGGATCCGTTATGTAGCTGATGCACATCTTGATCTCATAGGCTTCATAGATTCAAACTAGGATGGAGATGGGAATGATAGAAAATTCACTTTGGGATTGTGTTTATGTTGTGATCTGGGCCAATTTGTTGGTCCAATAAGAAGCAAGCAACACTTGCACTCTATTCCGCAGAAGCATAGTATAGGGGAGCTATAAATGTAGCTATTCTGGTAGTTTGGATGCATGAAATATTGACAGAATTTGAGATTTTCACTTCATTTTCAGTGGAAATTTATTGTGACAACCAAAGTACCTTAAAAATATCCAGTGATCCGGTTCAGAAGCAACGGGTGAAGCACATTGAGGTTCACATGAATTATATTCAGGAACCAGTGCATGAAAAAACTATGACACTACATTACTGTCCTATAGAGGAGCAGATTGCATATATGTTTACCAATTCCTTCATAGAAAGAGATTTGTCTATCTCATATATCTTCTCGATGTAAAGGCTTGATTCATTGTTCATGATCCTGCTTATTTTTTGAGGGGGTTTTTTCCCATGAGGTTTTCCCCATTTTCCTTAGTTTATTAAGCAGTTTTTATTTTTCATTAGATTGTATGGGTGAATTTTGGCCTAGTTTCTATGGCCCAAGTTGTCCAAGTTAGGATTAACGGGGGGGTTTGGATTAAATAATCCTCCCTTGTCCACATATATTCTATTTGATCATTTTTCCTAGCTTAGGGGGACTTTATTACTATACCAGAGTATGAGGAACACATATAGAGGTTAAATGCCACTTATTGCATGTTCATGCATGAGTTTAGGTTCCTCTGAGACCAATCCCTACATTATAGGAGCCACTTTGAGTGCCACCAACCTCCTCCATTAGTTGGTCATGGTTGGTAAGCAGTTATGCTGAGTTAGTCTCCAGTTATATTCAGTTAGATCACTATCAGTTAGTCTAGCACCAGTTTTGCATGGTTGCATGGGGAAGTGGCACCCCTTTCCACCTACCTCATCCTTTTACCTGGTTTAACTAGTTGAATTGACTGTCAGACTAATTTAGACATCAAGAGTTAGACTAGTGGCTCCCATGCTGTGATTTAGACACTCCTAGTTAGCTGTTTAGTTGGTATATTCAAATATTATCCACATGATTCGAATTATCCTTATTGTAACACTGTTGTACTACTGTTGGATTAATTAAGATTAATGTTGTAATTTACTGAACAATTCTTATCATATATGTCTCAAATTTGTCTTGTTAAGTGTACATCATTCTTACTATTCCACTGCACAATTATAGCTTTTAATTTCTCTCATTTCCTATAAATCAGTGGTTCAATAATTTAAACAGGATGGTGAACCTATATGCCATAGGAAGTTTTGGAACAACACCAACATCAAGTGTCTGGAACATCAACATAAACGTGGAACATCATCAACATCAACATGGAACATCGTCATCAACATATGCATGGAACATTATCATGGAATCATCATCATGGAGCATCATCACCATCATCATGGAGAATCATCATGGAACATCATCATCATTATCAACATTAATATCATCATTAGTGTGTGACTACTAGAACATCATCATCATCATCTAGAATACCATCAACATGTAAATGTTGGAACATCATCATCATCAACATGTAAATGATGGAACACCATCTGCATGTAAGTTTTGGAACATCATCAACATGTGAATGATTGAACACCATCATCATGTGAATGATGGAACACCATCATCATGTGAATGACGAAAAATCATCATCATTAGCATGTGAATGCTGGAACACCATCAACATGTGAATTCCAAAGCATCACCATCAACAACATGTGAATGTTGGAACACTATCAACATGTGAATGATGTAACATCATCATCATCAGTAGCATGTGAATGCTGGAACACCATCAACATGTGAATGTTGTAACACTATTGGACATTTAGACCATCTCTATGGTGGGAAATTTGGTAAACCAAATAGGCCTTGTCTGGGTTACTAATCCTTTTGGACTAAACAAGCCTAGCTAGATATACCAATTTACCTAGTCTTAAGGATCTGTCTGACTTACTAATACTTTCATACCAAATAAGTCTAGTTAGAGATGCTGAAACCCCTTAGGATCATATAGGCCTTGTCAACACAGGTTGACATACCAATCCTAGACTAATCTACCACACCACTTCTATAGGAAATCACATCATCATCATAACTCCTTCTTATGAGGGAGGTCCTTTCATACTACACCATGTTTTCCTCGAAAGTATTCAAACTTTATTTGAGACATAGGCTTAGTCAATACATCAACAACTTCTTCCTCTGTAGGAACATACTAGATCTTTACATCTCCCCTTTTCACCATCTCCTGGATGTAGTTATAGTTTATTTCTATATGCTTCGATTTGTCATGGAACACTGGGTTTTCTGACATATTGATGCAACTATGGTTATCGCAGTAGATATTGGTCACATCCATCTTAGTATTGAACAATCATGTCAACAACTTGCAAAGGCACACTACTTCACTACATGCTGAACATGTTGCAATATATTCAACCTCTGCTCTACTAAGGGAAACAATGGTTTTATTCCTATTGATCCATAAGATCACATCTGATCCCAAACTGAAACAACATCCTGAATTTCTCTTTTTGTCTTCAACACTACCACCCAATCTGAGTCTGCATAACCGTGTAATATGATCTCACTATCATATGCATTTCTAAGGTCACAATCCAATGTACCCTCACATGTTTTGCTGCAACCAAATGAACATGTATGGGTTGCACCATATATTGAATCAAGGTGTTCACAACAAAACATATGTTTGGTATTGCATTTTTCAAATACATCAATGAGCCAATAATTGACCGGTACAGTGTAACATCTACTATCCCTAAAGAATCATATTTTAAGAGATTCAAGTTTGTCACCATCAGAGTATTCATTGCTTTATAATCCATCATTCCAAATATTTTTAGGATCTCAACAGTATATTTTCCTTGATTCAAGAAAATATCATATGGGAATCACTGCACCTCGGGACCTAGACAATAATGCATCATACCAAGGTCTTTCATCTCAAATTCTGCAACAAGATTCTTCTTACATTCACTAATGAGACTCTATTCACCTATCAAAAATAGATATTCCACATACAAAAATAATATCATAACACCATCATCTACAACCTTATATTAAAGGATGGAATATGATTTGCTCTCGGTAAATACCAAACTCATCATGAAGCCATCAATTCTTCCATACCACAATCTGGATGCTTGCTTCAACCCATACAATGCTTTCTTCAACCTACATACACGTGTCTCTCTATCCTGAGTTTAAAAACCTTGTGGTTGTTTAATGTACACTTCCTTTTCTATCGCATCATTCCAAAAAGACATCTTTATGTCCATTTGGTGTAACTTCCATTTCATCTTGGCTGCCAAGGAAAGGATAGTGCTGATTGAAGTGTATCTAGATACTGGTGAGAAAGTCATATTCTATTTTTCAATACTGCTATCTAGTGAATGCTTTGTTTGGAACCACATCCCAATCATCATTATTAACAATAAACTGGTATTCCTCAATCGTGGCATCCATCCATTCTTTCTTCTTTGTTGCTTCTTCAAAACAGGTAGGTTCTTCATCAACAAGGTTGCACATTAAGGCCACATAACTGGAATATGTCCTTGGAATCTTGCTTCATTCTAGAGCACCATACTTTTTTGCATCTTGAATTATTTCACAAGCCAAATATGGTCTTCTTTTGTGTGAGATAATCTCATGGGGTGACTCCATAGGTATTTGAGGCTCTTCCATGTCATGGTATTCTGGTATATTATCTTATTCAACATCTAATTGCTAATATGCTGGTCTCTGCAACTCTAGGAGCTTCATGATCCTGATCTGCATGGTTCTTTCTATATTTTCTGAAAGTTGCATCCTCATGAAATGTAACATCTCGAGTGGTATCAATCTAACAATAACATGGGATGTAGAATTTGTAAGCTTTTGATTTCTCACTATATCCAACAAAGTTCCCCTTCTTTCCGGAAGGGTCCAACTTTTATATTTTTTCCTTGGGAAAATGTATGTATACAGGACAACCAAATATATTCATATGGATAACTTTGGAATTCTTACCGGTAAACATTTATTTTGGAGTCTTGTTCCCAAGAGCACTGTGGGAGAATCGATTCTGCACATTGACTGCGGTTCTAGCTGCTTCAGTCCATAAGTGCATAGGTAGATCTTAATCATGGATCAAGGCTTTATTGCTTCCATGATGGATCTATTCTTTCTATCTATGACTCCATTATGTTGAGGATTATAGGGAGTGGTGAGATCCCTCTTAATCCCAACTTCTTTATAGAAATCCTTGAATTCATTTAGTGTGAATTCTCCTCCATTACATGATCTCAATGTCTTGATATTATTTTTAGAGAGGATCTCTACAAGGGATTTAAATTCTTTGAAATTACCAAATAAGTCATCTTTACTCTTCAAGAAGAAAATCCAAGTCTTGCGGGAATAATCGTAAATATAGGAAACATAATAAACATACCTGCTTAGAGAAGTAGTTGACATCAGACCACATACATCTGAGTGGACAATATCCAAGACCCCTTTTGATTTATTGTTGCTGCTTGGAAATGGGTTCTTATTATTCTTTCCTTGTGCACATCCCTTGCAATCTCTTTCATGATCAATCAGGATCTATGGTAAACCTGTTACTACCTTTCTCATGATTGGAAATGCTTTGTAATTAACATGAACAAGTATTATAGGCCACAAATCACATGGGATAATGTAATGATATGAGGTCTGATATTAATATAATATCACTAACTATTTCTGCAAATTAAATAAAAATTCTGATATGACACTTGCAAACACAGTAAAATTCCAGACTAGGAAAATGAGGCATTTTCATGAGAAATTCATAAGTATGGAAATAGGAAGAGGGAAGCAATGAAAGTAAGTTTTATAACAGTTAATTCATCTTCCCTAACACATTTATACTAGGTACGATTCAGGTTTAAGAGTTCTCTATGCAGAAACTTAATCCCCCGCTTCTGTGTCACCCAACCGTGAAACTAGGAAGACTTATTCAGTCCTTTTGATTAGGGGATTTGGGAAAGCAAAAATGATGTTGTATGAAATTTATACAGCATAAAATGAGGTTTAGGATATTTCAAGACAGTTCTGGAGAAGTTGGGAGAGTTTAGGGGTGGAATGGGAAATTTTGGCAATTTTGGACTAGAGGAGTCCCGCGTAATGGAGGCTACCAAAAAATATACGATATCAATGAATTTGAAATATGGAAGTATGTATGGATATAGGGGTCTGTAATTGACCCAAAACAACTTTCATAATAAAAAATGAGTGTACAGATCTCATATAATTGCAGAAACAATAAGACTAGTTAATTTTAACTAGTCATCTAGCTAGGGTGCTTAATATAGCATGAAATTCATGGAAGAAGTGCTTCAGATATGATAATTTAAATACAATATCCTAATACAGATGATCTAAACACATTACATCCCTCATAAAAATCCTCACGGCCTTAACTAATTCATTATTGCATTAATTTGACCAAAAAACCTCATTTAAGCATGGATTGGAGCTCATTAACATAAGATGTGATATCCGAATTAATTGGATAGTATGTTGAAATTAATACAAATATATTTAACAGATTTATTTTATTGGCACATAACAAAATGGAAGTGGGGGATTGACCACTCCAAAATAGAGCTCAAAACAATGGACAGGAGGCCCAAAATCAGACATAAGATTGGCTGGGAGCGTAGGTGAAGCTTGGGATTCATTGGAGCTCAAATTTTATGAAAATGATGGGTGAAATAGGACTGATATGAATCTTATATGATGGTATTATATTCATATTCTCCAATACCTGCAAAGAAAATGAATGGGAGGAAGAAGAATGGGGAAGGAAGGAATTGGGGCACATCACCCAATGTCTGAGGCACAACACTCAATTGAAGCAATGCTTCACATAAAAATGAATCAATAATAATCAAAACTCAGTAAATTATCTCTAATTATTCTTTAATATATCTCTGGGTGACTTGTTTAGCAAGTAAAGGCAATAGGCGAACTATGAGAGCAAGTCATCCACCTAGAAACCCTAACCCTAGCCACATATGTGCCCTCCTTCAGAAAATTGGAATGTAGGACCATGTGGAGATGTTTCCCTATCCAAGTCATCCATCTAAATTAGCAAATACGCCCTCCTTAGTTAAAGAGTTGTTTCTTTTATCCTTGACATATTTATGCTTTTCCTTGCTTTTGAGATTGAGTCTCCAAAAGGAAACTGCGCCCTCCTTTGCCAAAACTTTCCTGCTTTTGTTTTGACAGCTTTTCTGAGTCTCCAAAAGAAAACTGCACCATCCTTAGTCAATTGTTGTCTTCTTTTATTATGACAGATTTTGTCATAGATTTTGGGAACTTTCCCTTTTCTCTATGACTTCTTTTGTCATAGAGTTTCCACTTTCTTAATCTCCTCCCTTGGCAAGTTGGCTTGCCAATTGTGCCTGACATGGCAAGCTCAATTCCACATGTCATTTGTACAATAATTAATTTATAATAATACAAATTCAACTAAGTATAAAACTCATAAATAATATTTGGACAAAATTCCCTAGGTGAGGTAATTAATGCATCTTTGACCCCCCCAAGGTGTTGGGCGTGGTCAACACTTTTATGTCTAGAAATATGGGGACATGACAGTCCTCCCCTCCTAAATATGCTTGTCCTCAAGAAGAAGCACTTCACAGTGCTGCAAATTTGTCCACCATGTAGGAGAACTAGAGCATGGAATCATGTGCAAAAAAACGTTGACTTGCTCCATTAAGCTAGCATGTAAAGTTTCTAAAAAAAAAGCAATGCTGGGGTCCCATTGCTTGCATTGCACCCCCTCCAGTGAGAATGCCTTACAACACAACTTATCAGAAAAAATATTCCTAGATCCCATTTCCTCAACTATAAGTATCCAAACATTAGTATCCACCATAAAAATTTATCATCACAGGAAACGAGATTCATGATGTGGAAATCATACCATTGCACTGAAAATTGGAAATTATCAATGTGAAATTGGAAATCTGTGAGATTTCCCCACCCAACATAAACTTCTTTATGTGCTTGATGCACATCAACATTGAATCTCACATTTATGTTGCTGCAATGACATTGGTGTGAGTCCCATGTCCCAAGACAATTATGGTAATCCTCCCACAACCATAGATTCCCAAATTTCTCACAATATGATGATGTATCACAACTTTCTCCAAGAATGCAATCTAGAAATACAAATAAGTGTCCCCTCATCCAACCTGTGAGAGTACTAACACTCCTACCGAAAGGTCCATGTGAACTCTTCCAATGGCTCAACTCTCTGCCACTGGTAAAAGGATGCAAACATCTATCCAATTGTGTATATTTTCTCTGCAAACACCACCTTATGCAAGATATTTTCCTCAATAACTCTGTAACACCCCGGTTTTGACCCCATTTGCATTAAATATATATGATGTATATATTGTAATTAATCATGGTGTGGAGCTAGAGGAAAAAGGCCCACAATGGATTATTGTTTTTATGTTTCAGCGATTAAATTGGTGCCGATGGTATTTTGTGCTAGCTAGGCACGTTATGATTTTTTAAATCATCATGTAAATATGCAATTAATTAAAAACCCACAACCAACTATGTCAATGCAACAATAATGAGATGGGGGCATTATTTCCTAAGGATAAGGGGAGGGGGAATACTTAACCTTTGGGGCCAATGGGGAAAATCCAAACGTCAAAGGGAGAACCCATCAAACTGTCAAATACCTTTCTTGTCTCATTCACCCAATCATTTATTACTTCTAGAAATTTGTTGGGTTGGTTATTGCATGGGATGGGCAAGGTATGACAACCCAAATTTGAATTGGAGAAGCCATCGGTTTTTGGGAAACGCGTTTTGACTCCTTGGGCAAGCAAAAACCCAAAAACCCAAAAACATAGGCCATTCTACTAGGATTTCATGTTTGGATGTTTTCCTCACCATTTTTCCTTCATGTGAGCTCTCAGGAATCCATAACTTCCTGTGTGTGCTTTCATTCCATGATTTTGGTTGTTGAATTAATTTTTCCCATGGATGGGGGGTCATCTTTGTAATGCTAGGGATTGGGTTGGTTTTCCTCACATTTTTGGAGCTGTTGGTGCATTTTCCACTCTCAAGCAGCTGTTTTTGTCTTCCTCATGCATGAGAAGCTTGGCCTCTGGCAGATATTGGTGTTCTGCATTTTTCCTTTCACGATTTGGGTATGTGTGGTGATTTTCCTTCATGTTGGGGCCGCTCTCATTATTCTATGCAGGTTGGGAAAATCGTGGTTGATTTCACCACAAATTTTGGGTGCTGTGAGTTGTTTTGGCCACATTAGGGCCATAAACGACTCTGGAATTCATGTTGCTCAGTCTGAGCCATTTTAATCAATTCCCATAGCCGATTTGGCCTCTCTGGTGTGTTTCCCTTCAAATTCCAGAGCTATGAATTGCTGTGAATTCTATGGTTGTTGGTCTTTGGACTGTTTGGGATTGGAATGGAGCTTGAGTGTGCTTGATAAACCTAGTGTGTACAGGAGCCTCACAGATAGAGCTAGAGGGTTGAATTTATTCTATGCACCCCCTCAATAGCACTGGAATGGAAGGCATGGCCCGAGGGACTACATAGTAGAGAAGGGGATGCTTCCTTGTGTTGGGTATGTGTGGATGTCTTAGAATTTAGGCTAGTTCTAGTGTAGGTGTCCATAGCTCTTGGATTGAGCTCACTAGCTTAGCAGCAAACCTTTCCATCTCCCTGTTAGCCCGATAAACCCAACTGTGTTGGCTTGGCTGAGTTTGGTGTATCCTTGGCTACGTGTGAGCCTGCTAGTTTCTCCTTATCCCTTGTGTAATCCTGCCTAGCTTGGGGGTGGCAGTGTTACTGAGTGATTAATGAGCACACTGGCCTATGGTTGGGTGGAACGTTGTAGTGACATAGCTGGTTGCGGGACAAGCTCCTGTTAAAGATAAGTATCTCTTGTGTTTAATCCTTGCAACTATGTTTAATTTATAAATATGATGAACATGTTAATGTGTTGAATGAAATGTAAATGCTTCCATTGTTTTATAGTAATTTATGCATCTATGTATGTTTATTTCCAATGCATTTTATTTTACGTTTATGGGGCTTAGTTTTCCTGGATCGTCAGCTTTATAGTCGTGTCCTCTTGCCGATAGAAGGATGGGGACGTGATAGATTGGTATCAAAGCTTTAAGTTGTAGTATTGGGCCTTTATGGGCCAAGAAAAACTCAGCTAACAGAGAGGTGAGTAGCCTCTGTTTAACCCAACAGCAGATAGAGAAAATTTGGAAAATTTCTCTAATTGTGGGATATTCCCCATGTCGACTAAGTCCATCTGGACAGAGTCACTATGGTGGCTGCTTTCACCAAAATTTGTCGATACAGTGGAACTGTCGGCAGATTATTTCTATAGAGGTGGCTGTAACTTGGGGATCGAGATGCAATGGCAGTCATGTGCCCAAGAGCCGCAACAATAGCTGTGTTGTTTCCATTTTTACCAGCGCGGTGGGTGGTTATTATCGTTTGAGCCACAGCGGCGACCGCAAACAGAAGTAGGAGCTATAGCGACTAAGTCTCCTGAAGCGAACCGACACAACGAGTGGAAATCGTTCTATGAGCCATAGCGTTGGCTGGGTCCCAAGGAGATGGTCGCAACGTCGACGAGAAAAAGAGGAAAATTTCTCTATGGAATAAATTTTCTTAAAAATATTCTAAGTGTTGGCCGACGATAGAAAATTGAAGTTTGAGCCGCAATGGTGGTTGGTGCGAAAACAATTAATATTGGAGTCGCTACGGTAGGAAAAAGATAAGGACCGAGCCGTTACGGTGGTAGATGAAAAGGAATGACGAAGCCGCAATGGCAGCTGAGAGTGGAAAATAGCGTCGATGCCCATCGGCTGGACTGAGCCGACGTAGCGGGCGGAAATATAGGAATTCTCTGGTAAAGCAATGGATAGAACTTAAGTGTTGAGCCGCTACAGTGGCGGCTGGAAACTGGAAATAGAGCCGCTACGGTGGTGGAAGGAAAAAGAAGTTGAAGCCGCTACGGTGGCAGGTGGAAAAAGAGGAAGGAGCCGCTACAGTGGGTGGAAGTTAAAAAAGTTTTTCGCTACAGCAGGTAAATGTTGAAATTTTTTTCGATACAGTGGGTGAATTGTTTTTTGAAAATTTGCCGAATTAGAGAAATTTAGCAGCGTTTTTTAGTGGGATTTCAAGAATCAGGAAAATGGAAAATGGAATCTTGTTCTTGCACCGTATTGTGTGAAATTGATGTATTTACAAAAAAAAAAAATGAGGGTTCTTCCCTCGACCCGCTCGATAGTGGGCCGTGGCATTGGGAAGCCACAAGGGGGAAAGCCCCCTTGACCCCTGTTGTCCCCTTGAGATCGTCATTCTTTGTGAAAAGAAAAATTCTATGATTTGACAAATTTCCCAATATATGATGTTTCCAATACAGGTAAGTAATGTATGATTGATGTGAATGTTTTGCAGCTAACGATCATGTTTATTAACACATTTTGTAGAATTATAGTCACCTTCAAAAGGGCAACATTCCACATAGTGCATATCAGTAAAGTTGGGTTTTGGTTCAGCCATTAGGACCTTTGACATAAATGATGCACAAGATCCCTATGAGCACGAGGAAGATGTTATGGGAGAAAACATCCGTGTAGGAAATGCCGAGACATAGTCTCATGGGAGGAGATTTCAAGAGACTCCCCCTAGATTTTGCAGCCACCATGAGAAGACTAAGGGTGGAGATGCAAATTTACAGGGAAGATAATGAAATATTAGTTAAGGCTTAGGAGGATCAGAATCAACTGAATACAACCATGCTGCAAAGTTTAATGGACATCTAGAGGTGGATGAAATCTGGGGACCGGACAGTAAGACCGAAAGGTAGTAAGAGGAATACCAGAAGAAGGAAGAGATCTCCTAGTGAGTCATCTGACTCTAAAGGATCCATTGACAGTTCAAGCTCTTCATCTCACTGGAATGAGAGGAAGAGGCATTACAAGAACCATTCACGTGATGAATTTAAGAAAGCAAGGACTCCCACCTTTAATTGTGAGATAAATAATGGACAAGAAGCTGAAGCTTGGCTTCTTGGGATGAGGAAATATTTCCAAGTCCAAGACTACTCTGGAAATATGAAGGCTAGGGTAAGCATTTTCAATTTGAATGGAAGAGCATCCATATGGTGGGAGCACTTTAGGAAAGTGAAAAAGATCAATGAAAGGAAGATTGTATGGAAGCAATTCCAAAAGTATTTCAAGCAGAAGTACCTCTCTGACAGGTACTATGATGACAAGATTAAAGAGTTCTAGGATTTGAGATTTGGACATCAGACCATGGAAGAATATGCAAATAAGTTCTTGTAACTATTGATATATGTCAGGTACATCAAAGATGAAAAAGTGAAAATCCATCATTTCCTGAGTGGATTGCCTCAGTCTTACAAAGACCGAATTGAATTTTATGAACGTAGAACTCTTGAATAAGAAATAAGGAAGGATAAGTATTGATATGAGTAAATAAAAGGAAAACCTGATTATCATAAGACATGGAAGGACAATAAGAACAAGAAGTCTAAGCAAAAGAAGAAAGGTTTTAAAACTTCTAACTTTAGGAATTAGAAGAAGCATCAGTCCTGAGTGGGGAAGCAACCAGCTAGAGTGGTGGGAGAAAAGCTTGGGGAACCACAACAGAATAGAGGGCCACTCCAATGTTGGAAATGTGGAGGACCTCACATGCACGATAATTGTCCAGTTGAGAATGAGAATGCAAGGCCTTCTTACAACATTCAAGAGGCAGAAACAGTGGGTCAAGTAGCAAGGGTCGTCCCTAGGATTTATGTAGCACTAGAGGATTGCCAGGAAGATCACCAGTCAACTATGGTCGAAGTTGCAGGTAATATTGTTGAGCAATCTGTTTATATTTTGATTGACCCTAGTTCTACTCACAGTTACATTACTCCTAGAGTGGTGGAGATTTGTGCTTTTAAGAGAGTAAAGCATAGAAAATATTGGTTAGTTCAGCTAGCCACTGGAACTAAGAGAAAGGTTAGTGAAGTGGTAGAGAAATGACCATTGGTCAGGAATGGATTGGTCACTTATGTATATCTGAATTTTCTTATCATAATTGACAATATCATCCTCCTCTGCATTGGTTTTGGGTTCACTAACGGAAAACTAGGGCAAATTCATCTCCCTCACAATTGTCCTTCATCTTGTAGTCCTCATATGCAAGTGAAGTATTTTTATATTTACATGGATCAAGTGGTTGCAGGTGTACATGGATGCTGCAAAAATCATAACCTTTTATTATCCATGTTCTTCACCTTATCCTCTTTCTGTAAAGATCCTTTGGTGGCCTACTCTTCCACCAAAATTTTGGGTTCACACCCAAGCAGTATGGCCCTGTTTTATTCTTCTTTAGGTGGCTCCAAAGGTGACTGTAATTCTGATTTGAAATATCCTTATGGACCTGATACAAAAGATGTCTCTCCACCCATACATGAACCCACATCTCCATCAGTGATCTGCAGATCACCCACAAAGAAATTGGAAGTGCATTGATTCTCCACACTACCAACAACTAGATTTTTTATTGTTGGGTCTTCATCTGCACATGGATTCTATTCATATTCTTTCAAGCAGATTGATGTTTCTCCATCTTGAGTGGTACTCAGGGCAGTACTCTTGGAAACTCTTCTTGAAGAGAACCTAAAAAATTTCATAATTCTTGAAGATGTAGATGGATTTGAAGAATCTTCCCTTTTTGCTCCAGGTGGTAAACAAATAGTCTCCACTTTTCGGCACACTTCATCAACCATGTGTACAATATATTTTATGTTTTCCCCATATTGGGGATCTATGAATAGATTTTATATCTCCAAAATATAGAAATCTCGAAAAGATAAAACCTCCATTATCTCTTCTTTCAAGGCACAATATTCCATGAAATAATCGGAATATTTCTTAGAGTTCTTCCCATTGAACACTTGACCACCGACACTAGTAGATTTATGCCAAATGGATTCATCATAATATGGAGGAAATAAATCATCAACATCATCCCAACATAATCTACTTGATGTACTACATGTGGGATGTTCATAATATTCTTCTTCATTCTGCCCAATGTCTTCTTCTATCGTTGGTAGGAGCCTCATGGCTGCAACTTGACTTAATGATCTACAATGTTAGTCAATAGAGAGCCTTCTTTCCACATGATGAGCCAAGGAAATTTATTTGATACCATTGTAATTATATGAGGTCTTATATTCACATTATATCACTAACTATTGCTTCAAATTAAATAAAAATTCTGATATGACACTTGCAAACACTCGGTAAAAGTTCAGACTAGGAAAATGAGGTATTTTGTTGAGAAATTCATAGCTATGGAAATAGGCAGAGGGAATCAACCAAATTAAGTTCAATAATAGTTAATTCATCTTCCCTAACACATTTATATTGGGTACCATTCAGGTTTCATAGTCTGCTATGCAGAAACTTAATCCCCTGCTTTTGGGTCACCCAACCGTGAAACTAGGAAGACTTATTCAGTCCTTTTGACCAGGGGCTTAGGGAAAGGTAAAATGATGTTGTATGAAATTTATGCAGCATAAAATTAGGTTCAATACAGTTTGGTACAGTTATGGAGAACTTGGGAGAGTTTAGGAGTGAATTGGGATTTTTTGGCAGTTTTGCACTAGAGGAGTCCTACGCAATGGAGGCTACCAAAACACTGTACGAACTAAATGAATTTGAAATATGGAAGTATGTATGGATATAGGGGTATTTTAGTGACCCACAGTATGGATATAGGGGTCTTTCAGTGACCCACAACAACTTTCAGAATCTAAAATGTGTGTGCAGATCTCATATAATTGCAGAAACAATAAGACTAGTTAATTTTAACTAGTCATCTAGCTAGGGTGCTTAATATAGCATGAAATTCATGGAATAAGTCCTTAATATCTGATAATTGAAGTAAAATATCCTACTACATATGATATAAACACATTACATCCCTCATAAACATCCTCATGGCCTTAACTCATTCATTATTTCATTTATTGGAGCAAAAACAATCATTTAAGCATGGATTGGAGCTCATTAACAAAAGATGTGATATCTGAACAAATTGGACAGTATGTTGACAATAATACAAATATATTTAACAGAATTATTTGACTGGTTCATAAAAAATGGAAGTGGAGGACTGACCACTCCAAAATAGAGCTCAAAATAATCGGCATGAGGCCCAAAATCAGACATAAGATTGGCTGGGAGCGTAGGTGAAGAAGATCAAATTTTATGAACATGGTGGCTGCAATAGGGATGATCCGAATCTGATCTCATGGGATGATATTCAAATTCTCCAATACCTGCAAAGAAAATGAATGGGAGGAAGAAGAATGGGGAAGGAAGGAATTGGGGCACATCACTTAATGTCTGAGGCACAACACTCAGGTGAAGCAGTGCTTCACATAAACATGAATCAATAATAATACAAACTCAGTAAATGAGCTCTAATTCTTATTTAATAGATCTCTGGGTTACTTTCTTAGCAAGTAAAGGAAATATGTGACATGTGAGAGAAAGTCATCCACCTAAAATTCCTAACCCTAGACACATATGCGCCCTCCTTGAGAAAATTGGAATGTAGGACCATGTCAAGATGTTTCCCTATCCAAGTAATCCATATGACTTAGAAAATGTGCCCTCCTTAGTCAAAGAGTTTCTTCTTTTATCCCTGACAACTTTATGCTTTTCCCTTCTTTTGAGACTGAGTCTCCAAAAGGAAGTTGCACCCTCCTTTGCCTAAACTTTCCTGCTTTTGTTTTGACAACTTTTATAAGTCTCCAAAAGGAAACTGCACCCTCCTTAGTCAATTGTTTCCTGCTTTTATTATGACATCTTTTGTCATATATTTTTGGAACTTTCATTTTCTCTCAGATTGATTTTGTCATAGAGTTTCCACTTTCTTAATCTCCTCCCTTGGAAAGTTGGCTTGCCAATTGTGCCTGACATGGCAAGCTCAATTCCATATGTTATTTGCACAATAATTAATTTATAATAATAATAATTAAACTAAGCATAAGCCTCATAAATAATATTTGAAAAAAATTCCCTAGGTGAGGTAATTAATGCATCTTTGACCCCCCCAAGGTGTTGGGCATGGTTAACAATTTTACGTCCAGAAATATGGGGACATGACATATAATGGTACTATATGTCAAAAATGAATCTGAATGACCCTTTAATTTTTAGAATCCTCCTTCAATTCCAATCATGACTGCATCATTTATTGTCTTTCCTTTTGGCCACATTAGGACTTCACCGTATACAAAAGAAACTATGAAACCTCTCTTATCTAATGCCGAGAAAGAAAGGCGATTCTTTTTCAAACCTGGAACATATAGAACTTCCTTCATCATCATGGACTTTATGGATTTCAGTTTATAAGAGGCTTCTCCCATTCCTTTGATGGGATATTAATAATCATCTCTGAGCTCCAATTTGTGTGGAGAGTCTTTCTAAATAAGACATGATAGGGAGCCTTTGTAACCTGTCATATGTTTGAAAACACCACCGTCTACAAGCCAAGTGTTATTTCCACATGACACCGAACTTGTGAGATATTATATTAAGACATATTCTTCACTAGACTCTTCATATTCTCTAGTCTTCTCCTCATTTGATTCATTATCTTCGACTGCATGGGCATGAAACCTTGTGTTATTCTTTAAGGGGACAGTTTCTTGCAATGTGTCCTTTATTATGGTATGTAAAACATTCAAAGGATGAGAAGTCACTTCTATTCATTTTACCTCTTCGATATCCTTGAGGTCTTCTAGGGGATGGTCCATGATCCTTTCTCTTATTCCTTTATTTCTTTGCATGTGCTTCCAAATCTTGATCTTCATTGTCATTTAACTTTTCTTCTCTATTTTCTATTCTTTCTTTTTCTTGTACACGTTCCTCCCATAGAGATATGCCTTTTATAAATCATCTTTTTTATCATAATTTCACCTTATCTTTAATCCCTTTTCCTTATCCATATTCATGAACTAATATCTTCTTATGCTCATATATGGGTTTTTGTGCTCAAGTTATTTTCCATTACATGTCTTAGTATTTCATTTGATCTTTTACTAACATTGAGGGAATTAGTGTACTATGTATTTTCTTTGAATATTAAATCATCTATTGGAAGCAGCTACAATATATTTGAGGGAGTTCTGTAGCAGCCACAAAAACTCTACAAGTAGCTATAGAAACTATACAGGAAACTACGAAAACTCTACAGGTCGTTGCAGAAAATTTACAGGCATCTGTAGAAATTTTACAAACAATTGCATAAACTCTACAAGTATCTGCAGAAACTCTACATAAGCTACATAAAGTCAATAATTCAAATTTACCTTCAACCACCAACTTTGGAGAAATATATTCATTAGGAGTGTAAAGTATTTTTATAAATCCTTTTTTCTATTATTCTTATATGTCTCAAATCATGATGTTAAATTAAAGTTGGTAAATCGAGGTGGATATGAGTGCATATTTGGCTTATCCACAAAGATTTGAAGAACTCTATCTAATATATGATGGACCTAAGAAGTCAAAATTTGTTAGGAGACATTTGGGATGAGTTTTGACTATTTTATTATAGCATCTCTCCCTAAATTCGAATTTGACTTCAAAGGTATTCTAAATAGCATGTAGTTAACAAAGATCTTGGAATTAGTATTGAATTAGTTTTTGAGATCCATTTTTTTAGGAAATTGTTGAGGATATTTTGGATCTTCATTTATTATTTGTTATGGATAAAACATGTATAAATAAGAGCTCCTTCTCCATTCTATGGGAGGACTCTTAGAGCATCAGTCCAAATAATGATTGAATAACTTCAATTTTATCTTGATTCCATATAGCGCTTAGTTTTATCATTTTCTTTTTGTAACATGATTTTATTCATTTGATGGTCATGTAGTTATAATTTGTTGCTTTGCTTCAATTATATAATTTGCATTTCTCATTATGTAGTTTATTTCTACAGTTTGATTTTAATCCATAGATCAATGATTTAAATATCTATTTTTACAATGAATGTGCTTAATGCAATAATGTTATTTACTAGATTGGATCATAAACAATAAATTGTATTTGGAAGGATAGCTTTTAGATTTTATAGATGCAATTTATCTTTCTGTTAAGTGTGTTGTGAACTTAGATTTAGAATTTAATTTCCCGCATAGTGTGAACCTAGTATTAGAATTTACTTTATGCAAAACGTGAACGCAGTTTTAGAACTTACTTTTCCTGTAAAGTGTGAATTATCTTTATAATATACTTTTCCCACAAAGTGTGAGTTTAATTTTAGTATTTACTTTCTAGCATGGCATGAATTTACTTTCCTGTCATGTGTTTTACTTTCTTTCCGTATGATTTACTTTCCTTGCAACTTAGTTTAAATAGTTGTTTAGTTGGCTAGTTCCTTGCCAAGGATATGTAATTGTTCATACCATTGTTTGTAAGTAACATTATGGAACTACAAATTCAAGTAAATAAACCAATGTAAGAGGAGATTGTGGTTTGCAGATACAATTCACGGTAACTCGCAAGTTCTCAATGAACTCCAAGTTGACAATTAATGCACACTTAGTTGTTTTCTAATTAATTAGAAGATAATTAAAAAGACTGTCACATAGTCTATTGAACTTGGTCAACTTCCTTCTAGTGCATATTCCTTTGATGAAGGAGTCCCGATTCCTTGGGAGGCCATTCAAAGTGGTCATCACAATTTATGCTTTTTCTACCGTGTCTCCAATAGCTACTAACTGTTCTTTAATCCCGAACACTCTTTGAAGTATGTCTGCGTTGTTTCTGAATTCTGATTCTTCACACTCTTGAGTTGGTTTCTCAAGGTCATTCTTTTGTTGACATTTCTTCCTTCAAATAAACTAGATAGTGCATCAAAAATTTCCTTTGGAGTCTTCTTTGAAGATACTTGAGGGATCAAATAATCCTTGATGGAATCAAGTATGATCTTCCTATCCTTAACCATATCCTTCTTGTGCTTTTATTTTCTTCATCTCCTTCTAGTTCTTGAACTTCCTCTTTGATGTAGCCTTCTAGGTCATGTTCTTAAAGAATGAGCATGACTCTATACTTCCATCTTCTGAAATTCTCATCTCCTTTAAGATTTTAATAAAGCTTGGTACTGTTTGTCATCTTTAATAAATGAGAACCTCAAATGAAAATATAAGAAGCAGTACTTATTGGTAAGAAGGTTGTATTTGAAACCTGCTTTAGGTTGGATTAGGGTTTGACATGAAAACCCTAATTTTTCAATTGTGGTCACTTGAAAATAGGATTGAAGGAAAATATGCTCCTCCTCAAGGTGAGTTGACTAGTGTCCTCCTTTACCCGAATATGTGTACAAAATTTCAAAATATTTGATGCCCTAGTTTTCCCGACAGTAGTGGTAGGTCAAAAATTAAAAATCCACAGCAATAAAAATTATTTCGATAGAAATATGTGCCCTCCTAGGGAGAGTTAATTGGTTATCATTTTTCAACTGATACGTGGAGGGATTTTCCTAGAATAAGAAACCCTAGCCTGTCAAAGTGCTGGATGAACCGCTTCACAATGACTTCTTTCAGGTGGCTCTAATACCTTGTTAAAGTTTTATGCCAAAAACAAAAGTGTCAGGTAAAATAACTCCCGATTCATCTTATTCCTTGGGAAATGCCTTTATTTATACAAATCATATGTCAGTTGTGATTCATCTTCCAACCAACCTATTCATATTCCTACATGACTATTCACATTCAGAATATATTTAAAATATTTACATATTGTATAATCCCAACGGATTATATTCCAACAATCCCCCCCTTAATCCGAAGGGGTGTTAGTAAGTCCGAGCATGTTTCTGAATCTTTCAAACTTTTCTCGTCCAAGCGCTTTGGTGAAGATGTCTGCAACTTGATCATATGTGGAACAATGTCGAAGATGGACTGTCTTGGCCTCTACATGATGTCGAATCAAATGATACTTTGTGTTGATGTGTTTGGTTCGATCATGGAATCTGGGATTCTTAGCCAGCTTGATTGCAGAAGTATTGTCGATCAATAATGGAGTGGAGTTCTCTTTTTTTTCTTGCAAATCTTCAAGTATCTTCCTGAGCCATACTATTTCTTTCGTTGCTTTAGGTGCAGCCACATATTCTGCTTCTATTGTTGATTCTGCCGGAACTGACTGTTTGCGTGATCTCCATGAGACAGCTGCTGATCCAAGACTCATAGTGTATCCAGAAGTTGATACTCCTGTCTCCTTATCACCATCAAAATCTGAGTCTGAGTACCCAATAAGTTTGAAGTCATCCACCTTAGAGTACTTGAGTCCAACGTCTTGAGTCCCCTTCAAGTATCTTAGAACTCTTTTTGCAGCTGACCAGTGTCCTTCACAAGGTTTATGCATGAACCTTGAAATTATGCCAACAACATAAGAAATATCTGGTCTAGTTGTTGTAAGGTAGATAAGTCTTTCTACAAGTTGTCGATACTTGGTCGCATCTTCAAATTCTTTTCCTTCGCTTGATGTGAGCTTCATTTTCTGTTCCATTGGAGTAGAGATAGGGTTGCATTCTGTCATGCAAAATTTGTCTAGTAGTTCTCCAACATATTTTTTCTGAGATAGGAATATGTACTTAGGATGTTGAGTGACTTTAATTCCTAAGTAATAGTGGAGATGTCCCATATCTGTCATTTCAAAGATATTTTTCAAATCTTTCTTTATGGATGCTATATAGCTCTCATTGTTCCCTGTCATCAAAAGATCATCTACGTACACCACAAGATACAAAATAGATCATCCAACTTTCTTTATAAACAGTGTTGCATCATCAAGATCAAAATGTTCGAAATTTAACTTCAAAATATGCTCGGTTAATTTTTCATACCATGTGCGAGGTGCTTGTTTTAGGCCATACAAGGATTTGACAAGCTTGCATACCTTTTGTTCTTTTCCTTTCACAACAAAGCCTTCTAGCTGAGACATGAAGACATTCTCTTTCAAGTCTCCATTCAAGAAAGAAGTCTTCACATCCATCTGATGAACTTTCCACCCATTCTGAGCAGCTAAAGAGAGTAAGGTACGGATGGTAGCCCATTTTGCTGTAGGAGAAAACTTTTCTTCACAGTCAATTCCTTCCTTCTGTGCATAGCCTTTTGCTACAAGCCTCGCTTTGTGCTTGTCAAGTGAGCCATCTAATCTGTATTTGTTATTGTACACCCACTTGCAGCCAATTGGTTTGGTTCCAACTGGAGGGTCAACCAACTTCCAAGTTCCATTCTTCATGAGTGCATCATACTCATTCTGCATAGCTTCTTTCCACTCAACTCGAGTAGAAGCTTCTTCAAAGGAAGTTGGTTCAAAGTTAGCAGATAAATTAAATTCACAATCAAATGATACATCCATGTCATCACCTGAATTATCTGCTTCTCCTCCATCTTCATGTCTTTTTGAACTTCTCGTTCCCGTCTTTCCAACTTCATCCGGATGGACACTTTCAAGTGTCTTTGTGGCCCATTTAGGAATCTTCTGTGATGGTCTTGGTTGATCAGCTGGTGGTGCTTCATTTCCTTCAAGGTTGAGTCTTCCAAGTCTCTCAATCACATCATCCAGTTGAATCTCTTGTTCAGGTGAAGTAGCAGGAACTTCTTCATGCGGGGGAGTTGGTGCTTCAGCTGGTGGTGCTTCATTTCCTTCAAGGTTGAGTCTTCCAAGTCTCTCAATCACATCATCCAGTTGAATCTCTTGTTCAGGTGAAGTAGTAGGAACTTCTTCATGTGGGGGAGTTGGTGCTTCATATGGAAATTCCAAAGGTTGATCCAGAATAGGAATCCCCCCTTCAAGGTTTGGAATTTCATATTCATTTTCAAAATATTTCTTTGGATGAGGATAATTTTCCAAACGATCAAGCTGTCTCTCAATGGACTAGTCATTTTTATTAGTCTCAAGAAAAATGACATCTCTGGAAATAACAAACTTCTTGTTTACCTCATCATACAAACGGTATGCCTTGGAGTTTTCTTCGTACCCCAGGAAAATGCATTTTCTGCTTCGAGCACCAAGTTTGTTTCTTTGCTCCTTTGGAATCAAGGCATAACATGTGGAACCAAAAAATATGAGATTCCTGACTGAAGGGAGATGGCCAAACCACATTTCATGTGGAGTGTTGTTATCAAGAGCATTTGAGGGACTTCTGTTTCTCAAATAGGCTGCACATTTCACTGCATCACCCCAAAACATTAGTTTTACATTCTTAAAAAACATCATTGAGCGTACCGTATTCATTATGGTTCTGTTCATTCTTTCTGCTACACCGTTTTGTTGAGGATTGTAGGGAACTGTAGTCTGATGTGCAATTCCATGTTGGCGAAGATAATCTTCAAAAGCATTTGAAGTGTATTCTTTCCCATTGTTAGTACGAAGTGTACCAATTTTAGATTGTGCTTGTTTTTCTATCAATGCATGAAAGTCCTTGAATGTTTGAAATGCTTCTGATTTTGTCTTTAATGTGTAAATCCAGCACATTCTTGAGTAGTCATCAACAAAGTTCATAAAATAGTTATTCCCATTGGTAGAAGGAGTTGGCATTGGGCCACATAAATCAGAATGCACTAATTCTAATTTCCTACTTGCTCTGAAATTAGATTCATGGAATGGCAGCTTACTGTGTTTCCCTAATATACATGCATCATATTTGCTCTTCTCTTTGGGAATGGTGGGCAAACCAAATACACCATTCTTTCTCAACAAACAAAGACTATTATAATTCAAATGACCAAGTCTTGCATGCCACAATAAACTTGATGACAAATTACCTTCTCCATGCTGAGAGAGGTAGGCATAGTTCTGAACCCTTGCAGATGAACCCTTTAGATTCAACAGCTTCCCATCTTTGTATCCAGTCATGATGACTTGGTTGCCAGAGGACTTTCTTATTTCTACGATTCCATCAAACATGTGGATGGAATGGCCTTGCTGTCAAATCTGCACCAAGGATAGCAGGCTTCTTTGCAACTCTGGAAGATAAATAACATTCTTCAACAAGAAATCAAGGAATCCAGGCATATTCAGCCGAATGGTGCCCATTCCCTTTGGTTTAAGACTTGACTTATCTGCAAAGTAAACTATTCCATTTATTGTTTCATTAAGTTCTTCAAAACAGTCTTTTCTAAAAGTCATGTGTGATGTTGCACTAGTATCAAGTAGCCAACAATCAGTGTAAGATGAAAGTGAAGTCATTTCATTAATACCAAGATTACAATGTGCAACAATACAATGAGCAGAATCTGAAGATTTACTAGCATCTTGGTTCTTATTGTCATCTTTCTTCTGGTTATGTCTGTCTTTGATGGAGTCCCACGAAGCCCAACACTAATCTGCTGTGTGTCCAATCTTTCCACAATGCTTGCACTTCAAATCTGATCTTTTGCTGGAGTTGTTTCTGCCTCCTCTACCTCTGAAGTTTCTTCTTCCTCTGCCTCTCTTCTTCCTCCACCATTCTGGATAAGTGTCTTTGCCAGAGAGAGTGGCACCAACTATTGATTCCAAAGAGTGCATCTTCATTATGGAATCCGCAACTTACAGAATACTTGGAAAAAGATATGGGATGCAGGTTTAGATTCCTGCTCCTTTACAAATTACAATATGATTCTGCAGCCTATCAAAACTAATTATACAGCCCTATCAAAACAATCTTGCAGCTAATCTATATTTAATTTTGCAACTCTATATCATTTAATCTAGAGTGGTATTATATAAACAATACATTTCAAATCTTCATTGAAAAATACATCAATACAATATCTTGCAGCACCACTTAGTTGAATGAGTTCCTAGTACTTTTTACAGTTTAACACTCTTAAAGCAGTCTTCTTCCTTCAATTCGGTCTTCACATCAATTGAGTCGCAGCAATGGTCTCATCCAAAAATAACCAACTCCAGGTGTTGATGGACTCAAGATGCAGCTCCACGCAGCTGAATACAGGCGTGAGGTTCTTCACTTCACGTTCAGTCTTCACAGCTTCAAGTGTTCCACCATCAATCTTTGTGATGAGGGAGAGTATTCAAAGCACTAATTCTCCTTTTCAACAACGCAGCTTTAATATTCAAGTGGATGTGAAGTACAACATACACTCCACGCAGTTGATGAAATGGCTTGAATCTTCTGCCAACAATCTTCTCACCGGTCTTCAACGAACTTGTAGCATATCTCGATCCTTGTATGAAGTCGCAACACTCTACAGAGAAGAAATAACTCTGATGGGACAAAAGTACATAGCAATTCTTAGAGAAGGTCGAGCCTTAATCCTCAGCTCCTATTCTTCAACGCGACAGTCTTCTCAGCTTCAGTTCGCAGCACTCTCCAACTTCATGATACTCCACAGGAGCAGGTCGTAGGCATGATACTCCACATGAGCTTACACGATCTTCACAGAATGGTCGCAGTTTATCAGCATGAACAGTTCACTGCAGAAAATTAGGGTTTCCACAAATCTTTCAGGAGATATACGAGCTGCAGAATACGAGCAGCTCCATGCACTTGAGAAAGGGCGTGAATCTTCACTAGCAGTATTTAGTCACCAACTTCAAGGAAGTCATAGTAGCATACCATGGCTTCAATCTTCATGCAAATGAAAAAGCGTGAATATTCATCCTTCCTTCATCATTCAACAAAGTAGCAAGGCGGCTTCAATAGCTTCAATCTTCAATACAATCTCAGATTTGAGTACTGATATCTCACCATGGATGGTCGTAATTCTCACAATTACATCACTGCGATCAAAATATTGTCTCGACTCTCACAATTTTGCAACAAAAGAAGTTTCTTCACATATGACATACAAATTTAATCATTCCTTTGTGAAACAAACAAACTCCTCACAACTCTCTCACAAATCAAAACTCAGTTATAAAAACAAGCTTTAAGAGGATCCTTCCACTGAGAATGACAACAATACTGGAAACTAAAGATTGGAATGGTGTGTAGGGAGTGGCGAACTGGAACGTAGAATGAGTCTCGATACCTAGAATGTATACGTAGCAGCACAGTGGGAGCACTCTCAAACAAAAAAATGATAGCTGCTAGGTCTGGAATAGAATTCTTCCCAATTCCTTCCACAGTAGTTAGTAGTTTGAGGCTCTTCGCAGTTCTCAACTGGTCGTAAAGGCCGTGCCCGTATCTTCAACGCTCCAGAACTAAATAGCAGAATGGAGGTAGGTTTGAGAGGTCGTGGCCACAAGGTAAAACACAGGCTGTTTGAAGTGAACAGGTAACGAGGTAACACTATTCAAACAGTCACGATGTGAGTCTGTCTATTCTCAAAATGGACAAAATGGTCATCTACAAGGCTTCTACGCATAGAATAATTGGCAGGCTCATGAACGTTAGAGCAGCCAACGCATGCACCAATGCATGCATTCTGCATACTAAGGAAATCCCAGGGTGCAGATAGCAGCAGAATGCAGACTGTACATGCAAGAGTTATGAATCGCTTTGATACCAATGTCAGGTAAAATAACTCCCAATTCATCTTATTCCTTGGGAAATGCCTTTATTTATACAAATCATATGTTGGTTGTGATTCATCTTCCAACCAACCTATTCATATTCCTACATGACTATTCACATTCAGAATATATTTAAAATATTTACATATTGTATAATCCCGACGGATTATATTCCAACAAAAAGGATCCTTGAAAGAATGAAAAACATAGTAGCACAAAAAGAACACAAATATTTATCTTGAGAAACCCTCATTGGGGATAAAACCCAACAAAACTTCCTCAATATAGAATTCAACCAAGTATAGTATAAGATCCCAAGAATAAGACTGGTTTCTTCCTCTCTCTTAGTTGGACTCCTTATTCTCTATCTAGTGCACTTGATTGAGTGTTGAGTGTGTCCAAATGATGGAGGTGCCACAATTATTTATGCTCATAAAGTGAGTGACCTAATTACCTAAATAGGTTGACCTAGTTCTCTAATTAGGGCCGACCTACCTATGAAGACTCAAAATAACATTTATAAAATAATTTTGTGGGTACTATTGACCTAACTTACAACAAATATTTTACCTCAATACTTTTACATGACCAATTACATCAATGACATATCCCAAAGGAGGAATAGTAATATTACAATAAAAGTACAATAGAATATCTTTTAAAGTTACATTTCTTTAACACCTTCTTGTCATAAGTGAAACATCTAAGCTATTGAGGTCTTTCCTCGCAAATATTTTCTTCTTGTAAGAATGTTTGCTATTTCCCTTATTGGAATGTGATATTAGGGATTTATTGTCATCATAACATAACTTTTATTCTCTTTCTACTAATCAATCCTCTTCTTGTGTGAATTCCTCCCATACTCCACTGAACTTGAAGATCTTCCTTGCGACACAAATTCCTTGAATGAAACATTCCCATGATATTGGCAGACCATTCAAGGTGGTCATCACCACTTCTTCTTCCTCGAAATTGTATCCAATAGATTGTAGTTGTTCCTTGATCCAAGAGACACTTATTAAGTAGGATTGAATTCTTTCTGACATCTGCATCTTCACACCCTTGAGTTGAGTCCTCAAGGTAATCTTCCTATTGATATTCTTTCCTTCATACAAGTTGGTCAAAGAATAGAACATATCCTCGGGAATCTTCAAATATGATACATATGGGGTCAAATGGTCCTTAATAGAGTCTGCAATGATCCTCTTGGATTTGACTAAGTTATGCTTATACTTATATTTTTCCTCATCTCCCTCTAGATCTACAAATTCTTCTTAGAAATAGTCACTCCAAGTAATGCTCTTCTAGTATGAGAAGCACTCTATACTTCCATTCTCGGAAGTTATCAAATCATTCAATATTGTCCTCAATCTTGGTATTGTTTGTCATCTTGATAAAATTTATAACCTCAAATGGAAAAAGAGAGAATAGAACCTACCGATGATAGTGCTTCCACTGGATGCTTGTTCCAAATTTTTTTGGAAAACTACTTCTGGTGGAACTAGGGTTTGACAGAGGAACCCTAATTTTTCAACTTTTCTTACTTGAAAATATGATTGGATAGAAAGACACACCTACTTAAGGTGAGTTTTCCAATGTACTCCTTTTCCCAAGTTTATGGACATAGCTGCAAAATACTTGATGCCCTATTTTTCCTGGCAATAGTGATAGGACAAAAATTGAAAATCCACAGATTTGAGCCATCTCCACATAAATATTCACCCTCCTAGGGAGATTTATATGGTCATCCTTTTTCAACTGATATGTGGAGGGAATTTCTTGGAATATGAAACCCTAGTTTCCAACTGTCGTAAGTTACAACTCCACAAAGGATTCTTTTAGAGTAGCTCCGATACCATGTTAGAATTTTAATGGTTACACAATATCTTTAAACATTTAGCATCATTTAATCATACCCATAGCATTAGGATCACTAAAATAATTACAAGCACAACAAGATAAAAGAAAACCATATTTTTTTTTCCGGTAGGAAACCACAAGGGAGAAAACCCAATAGCTTCTTTATTATAGTTTTCGTCACCAAGTGCAATGCCATTCAAGATAATATGAACCCCAAAAATAATAGCAGTTATCTCTCCTCTACAACAAGCCTCTTCTTTCTCTCTCTTGGGAACTTTCTTGAGTGAGAAGTGTGTCCAAATCAGAGGAGTTCCCTCTCTATTATAGTCATCAAGTGAGTGACCAGAAAACCTAACTGGGTCGAACCATTGCTCCGAATAGGGCTGACTTACCTAAGGAGACTCAAAATAACATTTATATAATATTCTTGTGGGTTCTATTGACCCAAATTACAACAAAAGTATAATCAGAGTATCTTTTGAAGTTACATTCCTCAATAGGATGGTGATCCACCGGTAACTAAGTGGCAGTATTTTGAAAATCTCATTAAGTCATAGTTCTATCCTATAAGGTATGTAGAGGACTAGTGGATCCATTGGAATTACTTCAGGGAAAGGCATGGGTAGTGTGTGCAAGAGCACACCTCCTAATTTAGGAAGATGGCTATCATGTTGAGCATCTCACCCAAGAATCCATATGTGATACTCAAGCATCTAGGGGGTTCAAATAGTCATTTATAAAAGCAAGTGATGTTCTTCAGTCCCATGACAATTGATGATGCCTATGTGTAAGAAAAATACCCTATGGTTTATCCCATGGACATTTTATTATTTTTTTTATGTTGGAAATATTGGCACAAGCTTCTTGGAATATGGTTTTCACATTATTATTATTTTTATTATGTTGAACTTATAAAATAATTAATAAAATAAAAACAATCGGATGACTGATGCCACGGAAGAGAGTATGAGGAACCATGATGTTATGAGCAAGAGGTCTTGGAAAAGTGTTTAACTATGTGTGTTGAGCCTATTTTGATGGTGTACACCCTTATTGTGTACTTGATGGACCATATTGGTATGTACCCTCATGTGTTATGTTACTCTTCACTTACCTCGAGATTAATTTTTATTTAAGGATTGGAGTCCCTCTCGCACCTAGTGTACCCTCATGAGTTGGATTAGAGTGCCTCCTTGTGTATTCACTTGACGTGTAACTACTATTTGCTATTTTTGGAATGTAACTCTCATGCCCATGTCCCTATATCTCCCAATTATAATTGCTCATTAATGAATTTGATTTTCTTGTGTTGGCTAGTCACTCTTGTGTGTTGTTTCATGCTTTCACTCTTGTGATTGTGTTTCACATTTGTGGTTCAATTTTGTTGCTCCTGGTATGATATCCTTATTGATAATGTGTCCAAGATTAGTTACTCTGGAGCCACTAGTATTTGTCGTGGAACCACTGGAATTTACCTGGATTGGAAGTGCTACTTGTCATTGGGTTGTGGTTGGGTTGTTGTCCTAGAGCCACTAGAATTGTCCTGGAGCCACTGGAATTTCCTTGGAGTTGAAGTAGATGTAATACTTGCCATTCTGTTGTGATTGTAATGATTTATTGAGTGAATTTGTAGCTGAGTGCTCCATTTCTTGTGGCATCATGGTTATGGCTCGGGGGTGACCATTGTAAAGTGATTTTTGACTTGCATTGTGTCTACGACTAGATGGAACGTGGCACATTCGATTCCGGTTGCATATTTGGAAAAAATAAGTGTTGATTCTCATGTTTA
This sequence comes from Pseudotsuga menziesii, assembly GCA_001517045.1. Taxonomy (NCBI): domain Eukaryota; kingdom Viridiplantae; phylum Streptophyta; class Pinopsida; order Pinales; family Pinaceae; genus Pseudotsuga; species Pseudotsuga menziesii. The sequence goes on along the minus strand of LPNX011162702.1, from coordinate 270,793 downwards.
TTGAATTTATTTGGATATGATATGATTTATTTATGGATTCAAATGAAATATTTGATTAAACAAGGAGCTATTTGTGGAATAAATTTCTCATGGAATTAAATCTATTTATGCAAGTAAATTTTGTGAAGGAAACTAGTTTTTGGGATTTTGTGCACAAATTGTTTGAGGAAATGATTTTTTGGGACCTATTCTATAGAACCAATATTTATTCCCATTTTCATTATATAATGTATATTTTTATGGTACAATAGCCTTGAAATGATTTAAGACACTTCTCTTTGATGCTTCTACCTTTTATTCAAAAACTTGTTCTTCGATTGGATTGTTTTGCATAGTTTGGAGACTTGGCACATGAAGTGTTTGTAAAAATTACAAAGTTTTATTTTTATTATTATTTATGACAAATAAAATTTAAATTTGTGTGATAATGTGAGGATAAATATTCTTTATAGTGTTTGGGAAATGTCTATTGAAATTCTAGAACAATTTCCAATTTCTAGCTCCTTTAATGGAATTGTTTTGAATATATTTGTGACTTTGCATATGAAGTGTTTGAAAAAATGTAGAATTATATATACATATTTTATAAATTATAAAACATGTTATTTATATTTGTAGTGGAATTTGAATGGTTATATGATTTGGGAATTTAATAATTCTAGAGATTCCTAGAATCATTAGTCAATTCATATGAGTAGAATTAACTAGTTTTGTGAGTTATTTAGTGGAATGTATATGGGTGGAAATATATATAAATATGAATGTAGGTGACCCATTATACACTCTTCATGAGATATCATATTTATATATATTTTTTTATCTGTCATTTGGAAGGTTAAATTGGAAACTAGGTACATTGCGATGAAAATTGATAACTGGTTGTGGATTGAAATCTTTGTTTTCATAAAATCGGAATGCTACAGCCATGTTCTATGTTTATAAAATTTTATTGTGATGCATGTGTATACTTATAAGTTTGTATCCTTTACTTATGGATTCATTTCATTTTCGTTCAGTGATTTAAACTCAATTGCTTGCGGTGAATGTTAACTAGTTTCATTGGAATTGATGGCAAAGATCACCTTATGTGCAATTGGAATGATCTGAAAATAAACCTTTAATTGGATGTAGGTGCACACTTAAATATTTTATCAATGGACGTAAGATTTTTTTTTGGTTTATTTTCATTGTTACAAGTTGATTTTGTGCAAGACTAGTAGCTTATATTGGAAAACTAGTTAACTAGTCTTGTGGGCTCTCTTTTGTAATTACCATGATCAATTATTGTAATTTTGATAATTAGGAATTATTTACATGTATTTTAAGTTATTAAGCCATTTTTATTGGTAATCAGTTTTTATTTTTTAAACAATTGGTTTTGTGATAAGTGTCGTCATTTGCGTACTAAGTGTCATTAAGCGCGTAATTAACATCTTAATTACTAGTTAACCGTGAATAATAATAATTAGACTTTAGAAGTGGTTATAATTTATGATATGGATTGGATTAAAGTTTTGATTATGTTGAGAAACTTTCCCATCCCTTGAAGTTTTTTGGAATAGTCATTAAATTTATTTTAATTTATTGAAAATTAAAGGTATTTTGTCAAAATTAAATCACGAAAAATTAAATTAAATATTTGTTTGACTAATCAATTGTTCTAAAATAATATAATTAGCCTTAGAGAGATAATTATATGTCACCGAGACCATTTTATATCCCCTAGGTACATTACAGATGGTATCAGAGCTGTGGTTGCAACACTACGACTGTTGGGCCTATTGGTCACTTTAAATTTGCTTGCTTGAATAAAAGTTAAATGTTTCCTATATGAAAGTTAATTATGAAAGCTATGCTATCGTTGTGAAAGATGAAACATTATTTGTTATTTTGAATATTTAGAATATGTTTGAAAATAATTATATCCTTTTATGAATTTTTCGTAGTTATTTATTTAAAAAATTGAAGACTAATATAATATGCTTTGTTTCTTCTAACTAAAAAAAAATTATTATTTGAGAAAATAAATAAATATGATAATGTAATGTTAATAAAAATTAGAATGAATACATTGTAGCTCACAATAATTAATTTTACCCAATAACACCTAGTAGGGAAAAAAAACAATAGAGGATGGAAGTTAAACATATAACCCCTTATGGCCATGAAGAGAAGTGTGTAGGAAGGAGGAGGAGTAGGTCATCCCTTGATTTGGAAGAATCGGTTAAGAAATATAATGAAAGGATCACTCACCTTCAAGAGGAGATCATGAAAGAACTAATATCCTTAAATACTACCCAAGACAATAAAGAAAGGAAAAACAATAAAACTTACTGTAGGATGGACTTTCCATGAGACAATTACCGTACACCTCCCTTGAGAAAAAGAGCTAGAAGCCCTGAGACTAGTCCATCGAGATCTTAAGATCATTGTAATAGTATAAGGAGAAGGTATGAACATGATCATTTGACGGGATAATTAATAAATATTAAAATTCCAACCATTGATGGTGAAGTTAAAAAGGGAGAAGAAGCATAAACATGATTAATAGGGCTCTGAAAGTTTTTCCAATTACATAATTATTCATCAAACATGGAAGCATGAATATTTATATATAATTTGCACGGAAGAGTCTCTATTTGGTTGGAATATTTGGTTAAATTGAAATATATTGATGAAGAAAATATCACTTGGAAAAAGTTTAAAAAGTATTTTCAACAAGAATACCCTTCAAAGCAATACTGCAGTAATAAGATGGAAGAATTCTTTAAACTTAACATGGGGAATTTAACTATGGATGCATACAAGAATAACTTTATTGAAATATTAACTTATGCAGTCTATGAAATATTATAAGGTTAATATGCAAAGATTTTTAAGTGGACTTCCACCTTTTTTATTGGAATAATATTCAATATGATATGCCCAACACCCTTACAGAAGTAATCAGGAAGGAAAACAAATTGTATAAGTTGGATAAGAATAAGGAACATAAGAACTTGAAGGATAAGAAGAGCATTACATGAGACCAAATAATTACATGAGACCAAATAAAGAAGGAAACTAAACCTCATGTCAACATAAGTGGTAATTTTCATAAGCATCCAAATTTAGATAAGAGACCTCCTATTAGATGTTGGGATTGTAATGAGAATCACTATTCAAGGGAATGCCCACATAAAAATGGAGACAACATTCACAACATTTAGGAAGCAAAAATAGGTGATGTTGGTAAGACTCAAAGGATTTATGCATGTTTGGAAGGTAGGTAGGAAGATCATTAGTCTCACATGATAGAAGTGGCAGGTAATATTGGTAATAGAAATGTTTCTATTGTAATTGATTCAAGAGATAGTAACAATTATGTTGCACCTAGTGTAGTTTTGAATTGTTCTCTTAAGAAAAGTAACCTTGAGGTATCAGGCCTTGTATAGTTAGAAACTAGAACTAAAAGGAAAATAACAAAAATAGTAAGACAATGTCTTTGGGAAATGAATGGTTTAACGAATTTAACATATATGAATGTTATCCCCTTAGGCCCTTATGATGTTTTGATTGATATGGACTGGTTTACTACACACCGAGCTATATTGGATTGTTACAATAAGAGTTACACATGTCTAGATGAGGAAGGACAAATAATGACAGTCAAAGGAATACATAAACCGATATCTTTAAGATAGGTTATAACCTTACATTTAAAGAAGTGTTTGGGAAAAGGGTGTTAGATTTATGCATCTCACCTAGAAGAATCTAATGAAAAGGAACCTCAGTTCATGACTACTCAGTACTATATGAATTTGTGGATGTATTTCAAGAGATACCTAGAATCAATCCTAGAAGAGATATAGACTTTACTATTGATCTAGTTCCCGATACAGTTCCTTCATCTAAACTAACTTAAAGGAAAAGTACACCTGAATTGAAAGAGTTATAGATGCAATTAAAGGAGTTATTAAACAAAGGTTACATCATACATAGTGTTTCACCTTGGGGAGCATCGGTTTTGTTTGTAAGAAAGAAAGATGGTACTTTGAGACTTTGCATAGCTCACAGGCCATTAAATAAAGCAACTTTCAAGAAAAAGTATCCTTGACTAAGAATCGATGACTTATTTGATCACTTAACGGTGCCACAGTGCTTTCAAAGATAGATCTTAGGTTGGGTTTTAGATTATAATTAAGGAAGAGGACATCAATAAGACAACATTTAGAACAAGATATGGTTACTATGAGTTTACAGTTGTTCCATTTGGTTTGACGAATTATACACCAACTACCTTTATGTGCTTGATGAATGGGAATTTTTGGAAATATTTGGACAAGTTTGTGATTGTTTTATTGGATGACATACTAGTTTATTCTAAGATAAAGAAAGAACACGAAGAACACTTCAGACTAGTAATGCAGGTACTTAGAGAGAATAAACTTTATGCTAAGTTAAGTAAGTTCTCTTTTTACCAGAACAAGATTCACAACCTATGACACATTTTATAAGAAGAAGGAATCTCAATTAGCCCTGAAAAGATAGAAGCAATTATGAACTGTCCAAAACCTAAGAATGTGTTGGAAGTTAGATGTTTTATGGGATTAGCAAGTTACAATCGCAGGTTTATAGAAGGATTTTCAAATATTGCACATCTGATAACTTATTTACAAGAAAATGTATAAAGTTTGATTGGACATTTAAATGTGAAACAAGTTTTCAGAAGCTTAAAGAGATGCTTACTAGTGCATCGGTTTTGAAAATTGTGAATCCAATTGAAAATTTTGTGGTATATACAGATGCATGCCAGCAAGGTATAGGTGGTGTGTTAACTCAAAATGGATAGGTTATTTGTTATGAGTCTAGGAAGTTAAGGAACATGAAAAAAATTATGCTACACATGACTTGGAATTATCAGTAGTAGTACATGCTTTAAAGACATGGAGACACTACTTAATGTGAAATAAATTTGAATTAAGAACTAATCACCATTAACTAAAATACTTGTTAGAACAACCTAATCTAAATGAAAAACAAATAAGATGGATGGAACTACTATGTGAATTTAATTTTGACATTAGACATATACAAGGAAAATAAACTAATGTGGTGGATTTACTCAGTAGGAAAATGCATGTGATGCACGTAGCTTAATGTACTAGCACTTTAGATTTAAATGCTAGAATTAAAGAGGAAAATAGTACAGATGAATTCTTTCAACAGGTAAAAGCGGATTTGCAACAATAGGAAATAACACATAATTTTGAACACTATAAAATGGAAGATGGAATATTTAAGTATAAGAACATGGTCTACATTCTTGACTCAGAAAACATAAAGAAATTGGTTTTAAAAGAAATGCATGATGTACCATGTGCAAGTCACTATAGTTATAAAATGATAGTAGCGATAGTTAAGAAGTATTATTACTAGCCAGGAATGAAAAAGGAAATTGGATATTACATAGATAGATGCTTAGAATGTCAAAAAGTAAAACTTGAATATAGACACCCTGTAGGTTTGTTACAACCTTTACAGATACCAGAATGGAAATGGGATGTAGTCAGTATGGATTTTATCACAAAATTACCTATGACAAGGTCAGAATATGATTCTATTATGGTAGTGGTAGAAAACTTAACTAAAGCGATTCACTTTATACCAGTTCAAACTACATATAAAGCAACTGTAATAACATAGATTTATATGAAAGAGGTAGCTATATTACATGGTATTCCAAAATAAATTATGGCAGACATGGATTCAGAATTCACAGGTCATTTTTGGAAAGGTTTGTTTAAATGTTTTGGAACAGAATTGAATATGAGTACTTCAAATCATCCTCAGACATAAATGGTTAATCAAGATATTGAAGACATGTTAATAATGTATGTGATGGCCCCAGATGCGGGCGATAGGAGGGTACACAGAACCCAATGCAGCAATGAAGTTCCCCAGCACGTCACTAGGAACCACATCCCTCACGATGGAGCTGACTTGACGTAAATGTGACCAAGTGATAGCCTGAATTCAATCCCCATACAAATCACTTACAAATGTGATTATGAATCCCTCACTCGTGATGACTCTCCATCTCCAGGTGACAGCGAGCACGTTTTTCCATGAGTTAGATGTCCTCTTGACAGTTAAGGTTGAGCAGTATGAGTATAGAGCATTAATGGTCAACTGTAATGCACTTTGGGGTCAACGTAGGGGGCTCATTGTCTTCTCAGATAGACATATCACTTGGTTCATTCCTACTTAGCTTGACCTGCAAAAGCACCGATTACCTCTGTCCAAACTTTTGCACGCAGAGTCAAAATCTTCCACCACTCCCAGGCTATCAATGATAATCATGCCTCCACGACAACGCAGCCCTCCTATGGGAGGAAGAGGACATGGAAGAGCTGGAGGATGTGCTTCCAGACCACAACCTTTCAATGCTCAGGCTAGCACATAGGGTTTTGACGTCGAGGTTCCAGATGATTTGCGGGAAATGATAGATGATTGGGAGGACGAGCTTTCGTGCTCCCTCTCGACAACAAACTGCACTCCAGCCCACAGAGGGAACTACTGGATAATTAAAAAATTGATTACCATACTCATCCTACACTCATTCAATATCCATGCCACCCCTGAAGCTCAACCTGCTGGCCCCATTGCTGAAACTCAACTGGCTAGCCTTGCTCCTCTTGAGCCCGTGCCATCCTCGGTGAATCTGGCCTCCCCTCCTCCCTCCTTCATTTAGGATCCTCCCTCCTCCATTTAGGATCCTCCCTTAGTGCATCTGGTCTTTGCTCCTCCTCACCCCACCTCCATCCTTGCACCCAGCTTCCCTTCCATTCCAGTTCCCATGACCACCACCCTCAATTCTCACCCGCCTCCTTAGCGCCAGTTTTCTTTGCCAAAAGGAAAGATGACCAAGGAACTTCCACCCAGGAAAATGTATCCATTATCAGTCAAGCAACCCAACACTGATAGCAAGGAAAGCTTGGAAATCCCCAAAGGAAGCAGAACACCCAGTAACACCAGTAGCTCGGGATAAGATGCAAAGAACACTAATGAACAAGGCGTGCAATGGGGTACCAGATCTAGCTTCTCAATCATCGAAGTGCCCTTCTAAAAGTTCTAAGGCCAGGTCAAATGCTCCAATCTTCCTCTTTATGGTTATTTTCTGGTTCATTGCTCCTAAGAGAAGTTTTGGTCAAGTTGCGTCAGGAAATTTTGCCTCAAATAGTTAACATGTTTTGTAAGATCTACTTTCCCCATCTTCGGGAGGATCACCCCAACAGTCTTAGCCTGCCTATCTTCTTCAGGAAAGCTGATATGCTTTCTCTAGTTTTGCTTTCTTGTTCGATGGACATGCTGAATTGTACTTTTATATGTATTTTTATTTCTTCATAATAGAATAGATTTGAACTTACAAAGAAAAAGAATGTATGTAATGGATCATCCTACTAAACAGGAAATTATTTGCATCTTGCAGAATTTGATTATAACAATGGTTATCACTCTTCTTTGAAAGCAAGTCCTTTTAAAGCAATGTATGGAAGAAAATGAAACATACCTATTAGTTGAGACAATCCAACATACAAAGTTATGATTGGGACAAAATTATTAAAGGAAATGGAAGATCACATTCTTAGGATTAAACAAAAATTGAAAACAACATAGGATAGACATAAAAGTTATGTAGATTAGTATATGGTTGACAAACAATTTCAAGTTGGGGATCATGTGTTTTTGAAAGTGAAACAAAAAAAGAGTAATTTAAACTTGGGGAATTGATCTAAACTTATAGATAGATATTGCGATCCCTTTGAGATTTTGGAAAAGATAGGACTTTTTGCTTATGAACTAGGTTTTCCTCCTAGCATAAGTATGTGCCTGGTCCTAGGCATATAATTGATTGGAATATGGTACATGTAAATTTTAGAGTAGATGCTTTTGTTTTATATTATATGATGATGCATATGCTATGATATATATTGATGCTTATATTATTTTGATACCAACATATGATCCTTGTTAGCATGTTGGCATATATATGATTTCATGTGAATAGGTATACTTGATTCTGATTATGTTTTGTATATATATTTGATATGAATAGGTGGATTTGGAAGGAGACTTTTCGATAGATCATATTGCAATTTTAGGAAAGAATACCAAGCTGCTTAGGAATAGAGAAATCCATCATGTTAAGTTTCAATGGAGCCACTATACTCCTGAGGATGTGACTTGGGAATCAAAATATGTGACGAGGGAGTCATACCCTCATCTGTTTTGAGATTTTACGGCACGTATGTGTATGCATCGAGGATGATGCATGTTTTAAGGGGGAGGGCTACAATATCCTCTAGTTTATCCCCTGGATATATTATTATTGTTGTTATGTTGGACTTAGTGGCACAAAGTTCCTAGACTATGGTTTGGACATTATTATTATTTTAATTATCTTGGACTTGTAAAATAATTAATAAGTTAAAAACAACTGGATGACTGATGCCACGAAGGAGAGTATTAGGAACCATGATTTTATGAGAAAGGGGTTGTGGAAAAGTGTTTGAATATGTGTGTCGAGCCTATGTTTATGTTGTACACCCTTCCTCTCTACTTGATGGACCCTCTTGGTTATGTACCCTCACGTGTTATGTTACTCCTTGGTTTTACTTACCTTGCGATTAATTTTTATTTGAGTATTGGTGTCCTTTCTCACCTAGTGCACTCTCATGAGTTGGATTAATGTTCCTCTTAGTGTATATATTTGATGTGTAACTCCTATGTGCTATTTTTGGAATGTAAATCTCATGATTGTGTCCCTCTCTCTCCCAATTCGAATTGGTCAAGAAGGGATTCGATTTTCTTATGTTGGCTAGTCACTCTTGTGTGTTGGTTCATGATTTTTCTCTTCATGTACTTGTGTTTGGAATTTGTGGTTTGATTTTTATTCTCTTGGTATGAGATCCTTTCTGATCCTGCTCCCATGCTAAGTTACTCTGGAGCGAATGGAATTTCCCTGGATTGGAAATTCTACCTTTCATTAGTTTGTGGTTATATTGTTGTCTTAGAACCACTGTAATTGCTTTGGAGTGGAAGTAGAGGTCATACTTTCCATCGGGTTGTGGTTGGACTGATTTATTGAGAAAATTTGTGGTTGAGTGTGCCCTTTCTTGTGGCGCTCTTGGTATCGTTGGAAAGGTCTTATCATTTGCAAACTATTGCAGGAAAAGAATTTTGGAAAAGATGCTTTTTGAGATTCCTCATGCCCAAGTTTAAAAAAATTCATTCCTCGGACAAACCATGAGGAATATCGCGAAACTAAAAACACAAAAGTTGTATCCCTCAACGATACATTTCCAATGGTACCAAGAGCACCCTAATCCGACTTAGGGATCAAAATTTATCTAAAAAATAACGTAATATTTTCTTTTTCTCTCTCTACTTTTTTCTTATTTAGGATACATTTTGGGCTTGCTAATTCCTTATGTTTGGAAGGTTAGAGTGGAAACTAGGTACATTGTGGTGAAAAATGATAACTAGTTGTGGAATGAAATCTATGTTTTCATAAAAATGGAATGCTACATTCATGTGCTCTATTTATAAGATATTATTGTGCTTTAGGTGTATAATTATCAGGTGTGATACTTTACTTATTGGTGCATTTCATTTTGGTTCAGTTATTTAAACTCAATTCCATGCAGTGAATGTTAACTAGTTTCATTGGAATTGAGGGAAAATATCACTTTATGCGCAATGGAATGATATGCAAATAAAACTTTGATTGGTTGTAGTTGCAAACTTAAATATGTTGTTAATGGATGTAGTATTTATTTTTTGTTTAATGACATGATTGCAAGTTGATTTTGTGCAAGACTAGCTTCTTATATTGGAAAACTAGTTAACTAGTCTTGTAGACTCTCTTTCGTAATTACCATGATTTCTTATTGTAATTTTGGTAATTAGGACTTATTTACATGTAGTTATATGTTATTAATCCATTTGGATTGATAATATATGGTTATTTGTTAAACAATTGAATTTTTGTGATAAGTTTCATCTTTTGTGAACTAAATGTCGTCAAGTGTCATAATTAACCCCTTAATTACAAGTTATTTGTGATTAAGAATAATTAGCCTTTAGTAGAACTGGTTATCATCTATGATATGGATTGGATTAAATGTTTTATTATGTTATATTATGTTAATGAACTTTCCCAGCCCTTGGATTGTTTGTTGCAATAGTTATTGAATTTATTTTAATTTATTGGTAATTAAACGGATTTTGTCGAAATTAAATCACAAAAAATAAAATTAAATATTTGTTGGACTAATCCGCTATGATAGGATTACCTAATTAGCCTTATATATATAATGATATGTTCATGATACCCTTTGATATACGCTGGGGACATTACAAAAATATAGGCCACCATAAATGACAATGAAGATGTTATAAACAAAAAGAGAACATGCTTTCAAGGAGGGGAATAAGAAGTGGAAGGAAAAGGATAAGAAGACTATAGCCATACCACATTAGTGCAAGGATACAAAAAACCACTTCAACCAATGTAACATTGATGTTGATATCGAAGAGAAGCGTTGAATCTACATCTAGAGATGAACCCTAAGAACCACAAGAAGGATTCTAAGAAGAAGAACATTTTAGCTGTGGATTTTAGTAAAGATGTAAAGAGAAACTTAGATGTGGATGAGAATATTGTTTGCACTTGAATAAAGAAGGAGGTAAATATGAGTAGCATTCAACACAAGGGAGATAAGGAGATGATGAAAATCTTCCATATCAATATCTATATCAAGAAGACTAAGGTTGATGCTCTATTCAATTCTGGTTAATAGGAAAATCTTATAGCAGAATATCTGGTAAGTAAGATTAGATTGGAATTACATGATAATCCAAACCCTATTGTGATGTCCTTGAACCCTGAGATAAGGACAAATGTGCTAAAATTAAGACTAAATTAAGTTTGAAAACAATGGATATAGATAAATTACTATTGATAGACTAACCATTCACCAAATAAATTAAAACTTTTAATTCTAGAGATTGAATTATAACTAAAGTTGCGACACTTAATTATTTAATTACGCCACTTAATTAAATAATTAATTGTGACACCCAATTAATAATTTCCTCAGTGCAAGATAAAGGTCGTAATTGAAACAACAACATCAATAATACATGATAAACATCATATTTGGTATGAATAGCTAATTTATGTATTTTTGGTTTGTTTGATAGCATAGTTTATAAATAACCAAGTATTGATGTCATTGATTATTTGCAAATTAATCTACTTTTTCGGTGTTGTTATGTGTGTGTTGTTAGTGAACATAAAGAGTAAGAAAAAACACATATCATGGAACATCCATATGCTGCAATCTAGAGCCACACCGAAACCATAGCAAACAAAGAACATCGGCTGCAACCTCATCCCTCAAAATCGGCTCCCAATGACTGTCCCCTACAATCATCTCTCACTAATAAAAATCATATCGTATGGCTGCCAACCTCCAGCCATCAATTGCTTTTACATCTAGAATATATCACTCATCCTCATATCTTCAACTAAGAAAAAATATGCAAACAAATGTTTTCCAATCAAATGACAGGTGCGCTCATCTTGGCACCGAAAAATTGTCGTACCAAAACAAACATATCTTGGTCATCCGGAAAGATTTTTTAATGAAAAGAAAGGTGTTATTCACTGGAAACAATGCTATAGATGTAATGCAACAGGTCTCACAAAACATAAATGAGCATATATGGTCTAAGAATATCATATGGTTTTGCCCCTCTCAATACAATAGAGCCAAAATTACAATTTTTGGTTAAGGGGAACAAGAATAGAAAGAAGGTAATGACAAGAGAAACTCAATTCCATATTATATGAGATTCATCCTTCCTCCATGCATATCCTGAGATTAAATACATGAACACTTAAACAACCAATCAGCCATCATTGCACATATACCAAATATAATAATGTAATGAAAACATAACATAACAGAAATACTTATCTCAAAATATGGGAAACTGGCTCCAGCAAGACAAATTTCCTCCCAACCGTAGACACCGTCAAGCCCTCCTCACTTGAACAGGTCACCCCTAAGTTATTACCATGGATCCATGGGTAGAGGCTTACTTAGTCTCACTACTCTCAAAACTACCTCTTTTGAGAGACACAATGCTTCCCACTACTACTTTCCTATTAGTCTCCACTGCTTATGGGATGTGACCTAGCTGACCATTCCCATTTCCTGGATTTTTGTGTGAGAACCTAGACTAGTAGAGTGATATAATGGAAGCAAAGGGAAACAAATTGACTCACTCTAAGTCTCAACACACTCTCAATAATATCAACATTCCAACACGGTTAGATAACATAAATCACATGGTCCAAAGCTCAAGATTAACTTCAACAAGGAGATGTCATATGAATTTATAGCATAAAGAGGAAAAATCTAACCCAAAGGGATCAACCCAAATTAGAGATAGGTAAGGTTTAAGCTTCATCATGGAGAATTAACTTGAATTAGTGGAGTGGTGTCTTAGTGTAAATATTCCCTTTCCTGAATTAGCACCATGAGGAGGAGTTACCCAAAAACTAAGGAGTGGAGCCATGAAGAGCACATGGAGGCACACTAATGCATAAAGGGCATTACAAAACATCAAGGAGGTAGAAATAGGTGAGATAAGGCATCCAATAGGGTCATAAATACCATGTAAGAACAAAAATAGGATCATCAATGCATGGTGTAAGAGTGGGAGCTATAAAATAGTTTACGACCCTAAAAACTAGGAAAAGGCATCATAAATGACCATAAACACATAAATGTGAGGGAATATTTTCCCAAAAAGTGTTCCCTAGGAAAGAGGGTCCCACTAAGGTGTGCACAATATGAAATATTATCTCCATAGTCCATAATTATTGAGAATAGGGTTCGTTGTACAAGGTTTGGGTGACCAACATTATTAATCTCACCAAGGTGCAAATATGAATTGGGATGGATAAAGTTAAGTCAACAACAAGTTATAAGGTTCTAGGGATGTCCCCATTCCCATTCACTTTGTGGAATCCATGGTCCCCCATACTCGTTTAGTTTCCTTTTCTGATCCAGTTGTTTATTTAATAAATCATTAACAACATTCAAAGAGAGCATAGATGCTAGTAATACCATTAACATTAATAGTAGTGCCAAAGTCCAAAGTCATGTTATCAAACATTAATAATAAGTCCTTAATCAAATTAATCATGCAAATGAGCATAATTCCACAATCATATAAAATATAAGAAGTCCATAATGCAAAATAACATAAGTCACATGAAGGATTATAAGTCTCGGGCTTAACAACTGGGGTATTACATCTCCCTCCCCCTTAAACAATGCATCGTCCTCGATGCATATTACATACATGCCGCAAAATTTAAAAATAGATGAGGGTATTCTTCCCTCATGGTATCCTCTAGTTCCCAAGTGGCATCCTCAGGACTATAATGGGTCCATTGGACCTTTACCTGCTTGATTTCTCAATTCCGAAGTAGCTTGACCTTACTGCCCAAAATGGCAATAGGTTGTACTAGAAAATCCCCTTCCGGTTCCACTTAGATCATAATATATTCAATCAGATGATTAGTACAATGTTCATACATATATCTATATCTATCTATCTATCTATCTATCTATATATAAAGAAAATAAAAACACTCTAATTACCTAGATCACATTCCAATCAATTACGTGGTTAGTATCAGGTATATACCTTTTCAATAAAGACACATGAAACACATTATGTACTCTAATGCAAGCGGGTAGGGCCAGTTCATAAGAAACAAGTCCTATCTTATCTAAGACCTCAAAAGGTCCACAGTATCTAGCAGCTAACTTGGAGCAATTTCCCAAGGTTAAGGAACTCTTCTTGGGTCTTTCAAAAACACATGATCCCCAACTTCAAACTATCTGGCGGTCTTGTTCTGATCTGCTTAAATTTTCTTCCTTTCTTGAGCTACCTTTATATTTTGCTTTATCTTAACCATCCGATCCTCCATATCCTTTAATAATTCTGGTCCAACAATGACTCTATCTGTTGGGTTAACCAACTTGATGGGAGTATTGCACTTCCTTCCATACATGGCCTTGAAAGGACTCAACTTCAAAGAGGAATGATATCCATTATTATAAGCAAATTCCACCAAGTGTAAATAATCTTCCCACTTAGGTGGTTGATCCATCACATACATCCTTAACATATATTCAATTACTTGGTTAACTCTTTCTGTTTGTCCATCTGTCTGAGGCTAGTATGTTGTACTCATGTTTAGACTTGTACCAAACCCTTCGAACAATCCTTTCCAAAAGTTAGAAGTAAATTTTGAATCTATATATGGTATTATAGCCTTTGAAATACCATGCAATATAGCTACTTCTTTCATGTAAATATTTGCATTGTTAGCTGCTTTGTGAGTTGTCTTTACTAGAATGAAGTGTGCTACCTTAGTCAACTTATCTACCACAACCATGATCGCATCATTTGCAATCTCATCTTAGGTAACTTGGTGATGAAATATATCGTCACTACATCCCACTTACATTCTGGTATAGGCAAGGTTTGCAACAATCCCACTGGATGTCGATGCTCAACTTTAACTTTTTTGCTTTCCATGCACCTAGCTATATATTCTGCAGCATCATTCTTCATCCCTGGCCAACAATATTGTTTCCTTACTGCTGCTACTTTTTTCTGATAACCTGAATTTTTGGCATAAGGGACATTATGTCTTTCCTTCAGAACCATCTTCCTTATATCTCCAACATCAGGCACATAAAATATATCTTTGTGCATGAGTATCCCATTTTCTTTAAACTTATACTTATCAAATTTCTGTGGAATTTTCTGTTGTTCCAACCCTTATTTCACCTGCTGATAAATTTCATCTGTAACACTGTATTCAATGATCTTATCCTTCAAATATGATGTGCTAGTGCTGATAGTTGCTACATGCATCACTTGCATCTTCCTACTAAGCGCATCGACTACTTTATTTTCCTTACCTTTGATATGATTGATGTCAAAGTCATATTCACATAATAAATCCATCCACCTCCTTTGTCTTGCATTCAAATTAGGCTGCTCAAACAAGTATTTAACCCATCATGGTCAGTTCTCAACTCAAAATTTTTACCCATTAGATAATGTCTCTACAAATCATGGATGATAGCTGCAAGCTCTAAGTCATGGGTGGCACAGTTATGCTCATGCTCCTTCAACCTTCTAGACTCGTAAATGATCACATGTCCATCCTGGAATAATACTCCACCAATTCCTTGCTTGCATGCATCCATGCATACAACAAAGTTTCCTTCTGGGTCTGCAATTTTTAGCACTGGTGCACTGGTAAGCATTTCCTTAAGTTTTTGAAAATTATCTTCACACTCAAAAGTCCAATCAAACTTCACACCTTTTGTTTTCAAATATGTGATAGTATGAGGCAACTTTGAGAATCCTTGGATGAACCTTTGGTAGTATCCAACTAACCCCATGAAGGATCTAAATTCTGATACATTCTTAGGTGTTGACCATTCCATAATGGCTCTTATTTTCTCAGGATCTACTGTAACACCTTCTTCAGATATGATATGCCCTAGGTAGTGGATTCTTCCTTGATAAAAAGAACACTTGCTTAATTTGGCATACAACTGATGTTCTCTAAGCAATTGCATTACTAGTCTTAGATGTTCTCCATGCTCTTCTTTTGTATTGGAATAGATAAGGATGTCATGCAATATTACACTCACAAACTTATATAAGTACTTTCTGAAGACTCCATTTATTAAACACATGAATACTGCAGGTGCATTTGTTAAACCAAAAGGTACTACTATGAACTCATAGTGTCCGTACCTTGTTCTAAATGTTGTCTTATTGATATCCTCATTCTTAATTCTAATTTGGTGGTATTCTGAACTCAAATATATTTTTGAAAACACCTTGGATCATCTCAATTAATCAAACAAGTCATCAATTCTTGGTAAGGGGTACTTGTTTTTAACCGTTGCTTTGTTCAATTGTCTATAATCTATACAAAGTCTTAGAGTTCCATATTTATTCTTCACAAATAAGACATGAGCTCCCTAAGGTGAAACACTGGGCCTTATGTAACCTTTCTTTAGCAGCTCCTCTAATTGCTTTTGTAATTCCTTTAACTATGGAGTACTCATTCTATAAGGTACTTTAGATGAAGGTACTATTCTCGGCACCAAGTCAATAGAAAAATCAATGTCCCTCTTAGGAGGTGTTGTTCAGGAAAATGTTCCCTTATAACCTAGGGTCTCTAGGGTTACCAACTTACTAAGACACTTGCAGAAAATTAGCTTAAGTAGAAATTGAAATAGGAATAGGAAGGAATCTTGGAAAACCTGGTTTATGACGGTTGATCCAAGCCTTGTCTTCTCCTCTTCCAGTCTCTTCCAAAGCTTCCAGGGCTTCTCCAATTCACATGCAAAGAACAAATTCTTCCAGCAATATCTTGTATATATATCAATGGTTAATGAGATGGATATTCATAATAAAATAATTGAAACAATTCATAATTAATCATATACAATATTGCAACAATACAAATATTGAAAGAAGAACTTTCTTTATTAATAAACAGAGAATGGTGAGATTACAACCCAGCTTCTGAAACAAGGAATCCTCTGCAAACCGAGGACACCGAGTTCTACTGCTCCAAGATGTTTGAAGGAATGCCACCAGCATAACTTTTCTCTTCTAAGAATGATTGATTAGCCACATCCAATGCCCTCTATTTATACATGGGGAAATAGAGAGGTTTCAAAGGTTAGGATGGTTGAGACAGTTGAGATAGTTATGATTAGGGACTCAACTGATCTCGACTAATCATGAATTATATCTTTCAACATCAAATTAAGGTACACACGAGTATTAATATAGGAAATGCGCATGTGACAACTCTCCTTGCTTTAAGGAAACTCATGTGTTCAATGTACACGCAGGTTGCAATGCAAACACTCACGTGTGCAACCCTAATCTCCAAATAAAAAATATATTGAGCCAGTCAAGAGATTATGTATCAACATTCATGCACATCTATAGTGTTTTGGATACTTCAACCCTTTTTTTCCTTTTGTGTCCCGACATATTAGACGTTAGTACTTGGATGGAGAAGTCCCTCTTTGGTTGATAACAGATGCCCCCTAATGTGTGTGGTCAGAGGGAAGCGATGGCCGAAATACATTACAATATTTTAATCTTGGAGAACACAAGTGTCCAAGGCAGTAGAGAAAGTACCTGAAACAAATACATATCAATGTCATATACAAAATCATATCTGAGGATGCTATGTTCAATATAATGGAACACTAGCTCCTTTACAATATTTGATTACATCATGTGATATGGGTACAAGACCACGTATATTACAAAGGTGGATCAAAGCCATAATATACAATGATGAGTCTTCAAAATCTGAAAGCTGTGTAACTAAACATAACACGATCTTGTGCAACTTAGGCTATAGAAGTGAACCTAAGGTCTTCATTGAAATCCAAAGGAACTAGTACAATCCCTACCATGTGAATAGATGTTTTGAAGTCGAACATGGAAAAAATTCAACAAAATGTCATACAATGAGTGAAACTGACAACTGAAGCAAAGGAGTTCACCAATAATGATAGTGAATCCTAAGGTACCATCATCAAATCTCTAGGTCTTTGTTTTCATGAAGTACTAATGAGAAACCATACTGTGATGAGGGAGGCAATGTATCCTCCAACAGATCACAAGAGTGACTAGGAACTGGATACATGAAGGTAGACATAAGTAATACTCAAATAGGATAATGATGGAATCAGGATAATAATCAAATGAAGGGATAGATCCTTGAACAGTGAGCACGACATAGATATGACCGAAGGAAAATTTAACTTGCAGATAGGAAAACTAGACTTATCTGTCATGAAGGAGACATGATCATATTCCCCATGTATAAAGTACAAGTGGAGTATTAAGAAACTCGAAGTAATAGCTGAGCTAGAAGTGTAAATTGAAACATGAGTATCAGAAATTTCAGAGAGTGTTATGTTCAAGGATGACATGCTGCCACTGTTTATAACCCAAAGAGAGTACTTCTTTCGTATCTTTCCTGCTAAATTTTAGCGAGTCCAGGAAAGTCAACTCAGGTCTCTCTTCATTTTTTACAAGCTTGAAGAGGAGAGAGAATAATGCTTGATAATGTTACTGATTCATGGATTTTACGAGCTCGAACTAGTACATGCTTGTTGGTGTTTTCAAATTTTGAGAGTCTGAAAACTATGAAGAAGGCTCCAGGGGGGTGCTTTTTCATACAATTTATTCTCCTGAGGCTAAAAAAGTATAAAAAAATCCACATAAGAACTCTCTTAGCTTTCGAAGAAGTAAGGCACACCTTTTTTGTACTTAATCAGGAAGTACGAAAAAGGTCAACTTACCACCTACCCAACGCTCCTTCAAAAGCAACATATAGCCTAAGTTTTATGGGTGTGAAGGAAGGTAAGATCACTCAGAAATATCCATTTGATTATGAGAAATGGGGCTTACAACAGTAAACTCGATGCTTTGTTCTTTAGGGTTTAACAAGCATGACAAAGAAATAAAGGACGCTCAGAATCTTTTTCATGTTTGGGTCTAGAGCACGAAAAGAGAAAACTAAGCTCATATCGGGGGTTCCTTTTCTGTAAGTTTAGTCCCTCAGGTCCGAAAAATTGATAAACCTATACCTGAGAATACTCTTCTTAATTCCGAAGAAAAGAGAGTGCTCCTTTTTCGTGCTATTCCACATTGTCCGAAAAAGCGATAAAATACCACCAATGTGGATGCTCGTTCACCTATTCTTAATGGGCATGAATGGACAAGTTTATTCGGCAGTCAAGTATATTTTGAGGAGTCGGACCTGGGCCTAAATAAACTCCATAAAAATAGGGAGCCTTATAAAAAAAGGGATAACTTGTAAAAATAGACCAATAATGAGGCTCAATTTGTCATGAAAAATAGATAAGAAGGCTCCTGCAAACCTATGAAAAATGCGGCATGAGTACCAAAAGATGAAAAAGTGTTCTAAACTAGGGTACTCATGGAAAGGAGGCCCTATCGATAGAGGAACAATGATGTAGATGAGGTAATAATGGTCAAACACCATAGTCCGTGGTCAAAGAGGTAATCCTAGGGTTAAAAATGGATAAGGTATCGATGCAAAAGTACATGTGAAAGACCCAATTCCTACCCTATATAATTGGGTAACAAATTTTTAAAGACTTCAAACCTATTGCATTGGGGAAAAAGACATGGTATTAGTTCAATTATAAAAATAATTTTCAAACTATAGACTAGAAACCCAAAAATTTGAAATTTTTCTCTATATAGTTCAAAAATAGAATTAAAACATACCATTTGACATTTTTACCCAATTTTGCAATGTTTCACCTATGACTTGGATTGCTCGATGAGGAAAAAATGGTGGACAATTTCAAAATCCGCAAGTGTCATGTTGGTTAGCTTTCCCCTCTCCTTCATTTCGACCATTCTAAATTTCATTTTTATGCAAATTTTTAATGTTTTGGGCATGCCCTAGGAAGGTTGCGTAGTACACGTGGGTAGGTGACCGAGATAGTCACGTACACGCGTTCTACACGCGACCTGCTTGAGGGAAACTTGCATGTGACACGCGACTTTTCTAGAGGACAGTCACATGTACTGCGTGACATAGAAAATTTTATATTATGGCCAAAATTGAAAGAATTGGATGGATTATAATGATCAATGGTGGTCAATTGGGCAGGTTCAACATGGTTTTAGAGTGGAGGGAATGAGAGCATGAAGACATGGACCGAGATGCTCTCCGGGATGCCCCGAATTTGCATGAATTATGGCAAAGTGGTTTACTAAAGCTCTTCTACAGTTCTCCAATGAGGGCCAATGTCCATTTTCTTGAGCATTTGATTGGCTATTGGGATCACGACCTCGGTGGTTTTGATCTTTAAGGTGAGATCTTGGAGATAACTATAGAAGACATGTACTTAATTAGGGGTTGTCTCGCAGGGGTATTCCTGTGAACCTCGAGGGTACTGGTAGGGGTGGTAATCCTATGAGTGTCCAAGACTACGATGACACCTACTGCACACCAGGTATTCAGAAGAAGGGATCATGCATCCCAATTGTTCACATCACTAGCTTCCCATTACAGGTAATGGTAAGTACATTAGTGCGGGTTGCAAGATCATCTTCATTACATCTCACCACTTGGACAAAAATGAGAGTTGTAGTGGAATGTGTATAGGGTGCTGTGTTTGATTAGTGTTCGGGTATGATCCTGATCATGAGGAAGCAGCTCTCTTACTGCAAGAGAGAATGCCGCAAAAAAAATGGATATTCTAGCATATCGGTAGCATTCTTCTTTGAGAGAGTGCCTACCATCATCCCTATAGTGCCACTTCCAGTATTTTCTCCTCACCATCCTAGACTGACCAGGTGGGGAGAGGTATTCCTCCGTCAAGGTGGTGGAGGATCGGTCCACAGTGTATACAATGATGAATTTTATATGTGGTGGGAGCAACAGCTGCCAGCACTTCAGAATTTTCCTTACTTCGGATTAGATTTCCAAGGAGATAATGATCTGGTCCTCCCACCAGGGTAAGGATGGGGAGAGCTAGGTATTTTTATTTTTATGTTTTTAAATTTTTGTGAATTTTGTTAAATTTTCATATGCTAAGCTATATCATTAGTATTTCATTTCATTTTCATAGCAAAAGCATATAAACAGGATCACTGAAAGATAGAAAAGCACAACCATACAAAAGGAACACAAAGATTTATCCTGGGAAAACCCTAAAGGGAAAAACCCAGCAAAATATTCCTTAATATAGATGCCCCAAAAAGATAAAAGGTAAAACCAACAAGGAGATCAAAGCCTGATCCTCCTCCTTCTCCAGCTACTTCTCTCATTCACTAGTGCGCTACACAAGTGAGAGTGTATGTTCCAAATGAGGAGCACTACACCTCTATTTATATTCATCTGTTCACTTAAGTTAACTCATCTGTCATGTAGTCTAGAGTTAATCATGTAGGCTCGAGTTACACATGTAGGCTCAAGTAACCACACTGGGGTGCTAATGACCCACCTTTACAATTAGAGGGGACTGCCTCATGACTCTTATTAGTTCTTCCGATTAGGAGCATCGAGGTATAAATTAATACAAGTGGTTCTCTCGGTAGGACCATCGGGGACCACAAAGAAATACATATAGAATATTCTTTGAAGTTACAATATTTCAACACTCCCCCTTAACGAGAAGGGTATTCTATAACAACAACAATAGTAGGAGAGGACATCATCAACATCATCAGGGTAACACATCTATAAATCATTGGAAGATTTTCAACATCATCTAGTCTTCATCTTCAATATTCAGTCTTCAGCAACATCAACACTTTGACCGCTTCGATCAGCAACAACTTTGACTGCTTCGATCAACAACATCTTTGACCGCTTCGATCAACACATCTTTGACCGCTTCGATCAGCAACATCTTTGATCGCTTCTATCAACAACATCTTTGACCTTTCGATTAGCAACAACATTTTCAGCACTTTTACCTTTCGATTAGCAACATCATCTTCATCACTTTGACCTTTCAATCAGCAACATCATCTTCAGCACTTTGACCTTTCGATAAGCAACATCATCAGCACTTTGACCTTTTGATCAGCAACATCATCTTCATCATACTCTATTCTTTCAAACAACAACATCATCATTATCATACTCTGATATTTCGAACAACAATATCATCATCATCATACTCTGATCTTTCGATCAGTACGCCATCATCATCATATTCTGATCTTTCGATCAGAGAACATCATCATCATCAGCAACATCTGATATTTCGATTAGAAACATCATCATCATCATCACACTCTGATTTTTCGATCAAAAACATCATCATCATCATCACACTCTGATATTTCGATCAGGAAACATCATCATCATCATCACACTCTGATCTTTCCATCAGTACATCATCATCATCATAAAAACATCAACATCATCAAAACATCAACATGATCCTTCCTTTCGGAATTACGGGATTTAGGTCTTTACGGAGTTACTAACGATCCTTCCTTTCGAAATTACAGGATTTAGGTCTTTACGGAGTTACTAACGATCCTTCCTTTCAGAATTACGGGATCAACACATTTGCGGAACTCAGACAATCCTTCCTATTGGAATTACGGGATTAACACATCTATGGAACTCAGACAATCCTTCCTATTGGAATTATGGGATCAATTTAATGATCCTTCCTTTCGCAATTACATGATTTAGGTCTTTACAGAGTTACTAAAGATCCTTCCTTTCGGAATTACGGGATTTAGGTCTTTACGGAGTTACTAACGATCCTTCCTTTCGGAATTAAGGGATCAACACATTTGTGGAACTCAGACAATCCTTCCTATTGGAATTACGGGATCAATTCAATGATCCTTCCTTTCAGAATTACGGGATTTAGGTCTTTACGGAGTTACTACCGATCCTTCCTTTCGGAATTACGGGATCAACACAGATGTGGAACTCAGACAATCCTTCCTATTGGAATTACGAGATCAACACATCTATGGAACTCAGACAATCCTTCCTATTGGAATTACGAGATCAATTCAATGATCCTTCCTTTCGGAATTATGGGATTTAGGTCTTTACGGAGTTACTAACGATCCTTCATTTTGGAATTACGGGATCAACAAAGATGTGGAACTCAGACAATCCTTCCTCTAGGAATTATGGGATCAACACACGTTCTCGAGTACTGAAGTCACCGGATCCATTCTGAACCGAAGTTCAAGGATGATACAATCCTACCACATTCACGGGGACCGAGATCTCCAGATACATTTTGAACCGAGGTTCAGGGATGATGCAATCCACCACTTTCATGGGGGCCGAGACCTCTGGATACATTTTGAACTGAGGTTAAGGGATGATGCAATACACCACTTTCACGGGGGCTGAGACCTCCTGATACATTTTGAACCGAAGTTCATGGATGATGCAATCCTACCACTTCCATGGGGGCCGAGACCTCCGGATACATTTTGAACCGAGGTTCAAGGATGATGCAATCCCACCACATTCACGGGGACCGAGGTCACCGGATCACTTTTGGACAGATGTCCTAGGATGATACAATCCCTCTTCATTCTCGAAGACCGAGGTCTCTGGGTCACTTTAGGGCAAGTGTCTAGGGATGATACAATCCCACTGCAACATCACTACTCCCCCTTTCGAGGAAGGTCTTTCTAAACCACACCAAGCTTGTCTCAAAAGTTTTCAAACTTTACCCGAGACAGAGGCTTTGTCAGCGCATCATCATCTAAACCATCTTCATATACATCTTCAGTATGTGAATACTGAACTATCACCATCTGTATCTCTAGTATGTGAGTACTGAAAGCATCATCTGCATCTATAGTATGTAAATACTGGAACATCATCTATATCTTCAGTATGGGAATACTGAAATCATCATCATCTCTATATTTAGTATAGAAATACTGAATCACCATCATCTGTATCTACAGTATGTAAATACTAAAACATCATCATCTGCATCTTTATCTTGAATGTAGAAATATGTGTTATGACGGAACACAGGGTTCTCTGTTATCACAACTCTCGTTATCACATAGAATCAATGTAGTATCCATCTTCAGTTCAAAGAGATATGATATCAGCTTCCGAAGCCATATGGCTTCACAACTTATTAGAGCAATCTGCTATGTATTCTGCTTCAGCCATGCTACGAGAAACACTGGACTGTTTCCTGCTAAACCATGAACTCATAGCTGACCCCAAACAAAATTATCTACCTAATGTGCTTTTCCTGTCTGAGATACTTCTGGCCCAATCTACATTTGTGTAGCCATACAATCTATACTCATGGCTACCATAATAATATAAACCAAATTCTATAGTCCCTTTCAGATATCTCATCACATGCTTTGCAATTACTAGGTGAACCCGTCTTGGCTGAACAAGATATTGACTTAAGGTGTTCACAGCAAAACAAATGTCTGGTCTGGTATTTGTTAAGTACATCAATGACCTAATGATTTATCTGTAATGAGTCATATCCACTTACTCTGATGAGTAATCAACTAACAGATTTAGGTTGGAGTCCATGGGTGTGGCCATGGCCTTGCATTCCAACATATTGAATCTCTTCAATATATCTACCACATACTTTCCCTGGTTGAGAAAGATTCCTTCTGAACTTTGCCATCATACCTAGGGAGTAATGCATTAACCCAAGGTCTTTCATCTCAAATTCTTCTACTAGTTTCTTCTTGCTTTCCATGATCTGTTTCTCATTTCCTATTAAGAATAAGTCATCCACATATAATAACAGGATGAAAGGTTCATCTTCTACAACCTTGAGATAAAGGGTAGGATCAGCTTTACTCTTGGTAAGACCCATAATTGACAGGAAACTGTCTATCCTTCCATACCAAGCTTTGGGAGCTTGCTTCACGCCATAGAGGGCCTTCTTCAACTTACATATATGAGTCCATTTGTCTTCAACTTCAAATCCTTGTGACTATTCGATGTAACACTCTTCCCAAATCATACCGTTAAGGAAGTATTGTCTTCACTTCATCATGGAAGAAACTACCATCATAATTCTGAAGGAAGTGTACCTTGCTTTCTGGAGTAAGTGTCTCTTCAGAATTAATTCCCTCCTTCTTATAGAAACCTCTAGCCACAAGTCTTTCCTTACTTCTATCAGCAACATATTTTATCTTGCAAATCCATTTGTAAGATACCACATTCTTGCTTTCTGGTTTGAGTACTATATCCCAAACATCATTCTAGTATTCTTTCATCGTAACATCTTCCATGAGTTCGTCTTGTCGGATCAACAACCTAGTCTTCTGCATTCAACTTTGAAGGTTGGAACCCACTTTACTCTTGGTAAAGTCTTGATCCATCAAGAAGCTATCCATCATGTCATTACCATGTCGAACTCAGATATCTTCTATAGTCACTTCCCCTGAAGTGGAGTATTATCTTCCTTCTTCATTCTGTACAGGTGGTTCTATGCTTGATCAATAGAGTATGTCATGTAATAGTCTATTATTTATGAGGAAAATGATGAACCTTGCTTTGTACACTTGTTCGTGTAGATCCATATGGAAGATACTACGTACTTCCCTTTATGTCTCGAAATCATATCATATACATCATTCCCCATGATCAACTGTTATTCTTTGATCATAGCTTCTTTCATAGCATTCTTTCCTTCATCTTGAGTTATTTCTCATACCCATGGTGGTCTTCATCCTTTGAGGTGGATCTACGACTCTTTGAAGCTCTTTCTTCTGTCATGGTGTCTTTGACCCTGGGAGCTTCAGATTCATGTTTATTGAATTGTCATCACTTGTTCTTCGGAACAAGTCTCATCCTTCTTTTCTTGTAGGAGGTTGTACAGGACCTTTCCTACAATTCAAATGCACCAGTTGCATGGTTAGAACTATTTCATAAAAGATATGCATAACGACAAATTCTTATGCATCATGCAACTATTTAGCCAATACAACATTCATCCAAATTTCACAGAAACTTTCTAGATGCCTTCTATCTCTACCATGACATCATTGAGATTATGCACTAATCCAATATGTCAGCAAAGAGGTTTGATAAGTAGCACTGGAGAGTTGTATAGCACCATGAGCTACTTACCCATCACATGCATATTAGTAGTATTAATGTAAACAATCTATCATGCATAACACATCAACTGAATATAATCAAATGTATAACAAAACAATATAATGAAATGGAAACCGAATACTTATCTTTTATTTGTTTCATGGGTAGACTCCTTCTTGATCATTCTGCTTCATCATCTTCTTCATCCATGAAATCATCATTTCTTATCCAAATGATAAGATGGATAAGAGGTTCGTCAAGACTTGAGTTCTTCATATTCCTCATCGCTTGAGGGATCTTCTTTGAATGGTGAGAGATTGATCTTCAATTTGCTCCCATATTTCTTCTTCTCTTCTTATGAAACGAGCTTCTTCTTCTTCCCAGATTCAACTGAAAGTAATCACTTCCTTTTGGCACACATTCCTCGCATGAATGAATCCCATGATCATGGGAGGCCATTCAAGGTGGCTATCACCACTTTTGCATTCTATGCTTCTTCTTCTACCGCTTCAATATGTTATGCATTCTGGATCTTCACATTCTTCAACTGTTTTCTCAAATCCATATTATGAATTATGTTCTTATCTTCAAATAGCTTGATCAAGGAATCAAACATCTTTGGTGTCTTTAGGGAAGACACTTCTGGTACAAGTTGATCTGTGATTGAATCAACAATGATCTTCTTGGCCTTGATCAAGTTCTTCTTGTGAAAGGATTTGAGGCTCATTTCCCTCTAGAATTGGAACCTCTCTACTCATGTAGGTGTCCAATTCATTTTCTTCAAAGAGATCAAATACTTCCATGCTTGGAAGTTTTTCAACTTCACCAAGCTTATCATCAAGCTGATGTGATAGATCACTTTGAAATGAGAACCTCAAATGCAAATAGCAAAATATTAGATCTTACCGATTTGAGGTGTTCGTCCTGCTTTCGGAGCTGGCTGATCTAGGGTTTGTAAGAGAAACCCTAATTTTCAAAACTTGGAATATTTCAGATATGATTGGATAGAAATATATATCTCTTCAAATGGATCTGTCCAATGTACTCCTTTTCTGAAAACAGTGGAGGGAAGCTCCCAGAACAGGAAGCCCTAGTTTTCCAATTTCTTCTGCAGAAATGCCTGTTACTGTTTCTATAATATATCTGAAATTACTACTCCTATGTGTCTAAAATTTCTCACTGAGGTAACATCACATGTCCCTAATACAACACAATAGGTTTAATCAGAATTGGCTTCACCAAATGGGATTTATGATCATTTTCCCAAGGTGACCTGTTACAGGACTGTTCAGAATAGTGAAGTTGTACGGAATGCCACGTGTCACTGGTTCATCTTCAGGTTCTGAAATTTGGACCACAGAAATTAAATTCTGTGATATTTATGGAACATATTTAGGATTCTATTTGGACCTTTTTATCCCACGCTACAGCAATTCTCCCCAGGTGTCCTGTTTAGGGATGAATTTTGGAAGAGGCTGGAACCCTAAGTTGGAGGGGTCATATCTCCCAGAATATAGTGAATATGAGGCTGAATTTTGGACACAGTGTAAATACAGATTTTATATTCGGCTTCTACAATTTTCAACTCCCGAGCCTTCACAAATCTCAGGATATAGTGAATGTACAAAAACGTAGCATTTTTAGTATTTAGGGTTTTTCCAGATCGGGGTCAAACTAGGGTTTGACTTTCCCGGAGTTTCACCCAGCCAAATTTATTGATACAGGTCTCTAAACTTCGATTTTGATGAGGAGAAAAATCCTATGCGAGGCTCACTCAGATATTCTTCTTCTGTAGAAATCCCTGATTTTCCGCACCAAAACTGAAAATGCTCGGAATTGAATTCCGCTTCGACTGAAAGATGCGCCCTTCAATGGAAAGTCAATCTAGCCTTCTTTTGCTAATCGATCATGGATAGAGACCCAAAAAATAAGAAGCCATAGATTCTTTAGCTGCACAATGTCTTCTTTCAGGGTGGCTCTGATACCATGTTAAATTTTCATATGCTAAGCTAGATCATTAGTATTTCATTTCATTTTCATAGCAAAAGCATATAAACAGGATCACTGAAAGATAGACAAGCACAACCATACAAAAGGAACACAAATATTTATCCTAGGAAAACCCTAAAGGGAAAAACCCAGCAAAATCTTCCTCAATATAGATGCCCCAAAAAGATAAAAGGTAAAACAAATAAGAAGATCAAAGCCTGATCCTCCTCCTTCTCCAGCTACTTCTCTCCTTCACTAGTGCGCTACACAAGTGAGAGTGTATGTTCCAAATGAGGAGCACTACACCTCTATTTATATTCATCTGTTCACTTAAGTTAACTCATCTATCATGTAGGCTTGAGTTAATCATGTAGGCTCGAGTTACACATGTAGGCTCAAGTAACCACACTGGGGTGCTAATGACCCACCTTTACAATTAGAGGGGACTGTGTCATGACTCTTATTAGTTCTTCCGATTAGGAGCATCGGGGTACAAAGTAATACAAGTGGTTCTCTCGGTAGGACCATCGAGGACCGCAAAGAAATACATATAGAATATTCTTCGAAGTTACAATATTTCAACATATCGGTAGCATTCTTCTTTGAGAGAGTGCCTGCCATCATCCCTACAGTGCCACTTCCAGTATTTTCTCCTCGCCATCCTAGACTAACCAGGTGGGGAGAGGTCTTCCTCCATCAAGGTGGTGGAGGATCGGTCCACAGTGTATACGATGATGACTTTTACATGTGGTGGGAGCAATAGCTTCCAGCACTTCATAATTTTCCTTTTGGATTATATTTCCAAGGAGATAATGATCTGGTCCTCCCACCAGGGGAAGGATGGGTAGAGCTAGGTATTTTTATTTTTATGTTTTTAAATTTTTGTGAATTTTTATCATAAATTATATACATATGTATAAGAGTTTTAGTCCACTTTTAATGTTTTTGAAATGCAAATGTTGGACCTATACGCCTAGATGGGAACCCTAGGATGTTCGTGCGACCTGTACAGGGTGGGGAGCAAGGGATACTTAGAGTTCTTGAGGGAAAGCTGGCTAGGCTGACCCAGGGAATTCCCACTATACGGCTTGAGCAGATTCATATTGTCATGCATGATTTTTATAGTAGGGATTCCTCCCACCTGGATACGCCTCTTAAGGAGGGTAGCCAGGGCTGTTCTATTTTATAGGGAGGTTGAAGAGGTCGCTGTAGCAGATGATGTTGATGATCAGGCCTAGACCTATGGGCATTTTATGGATTTCCATCCAAATTTTTGTATATTTATACAACTTGTAACTAGATCTTAGGATAAAAAACTCGACCTATCTATGGAAATATTTTAACATATATATATATATATATATTGCCTGGTTATTTACATGTGTTCCAAATGTATTTGTTATGTATATTTTACAAAATGTGTGTTAAATTCCAATCTAGAATGTAGTTCACAAATGTATAAGTTAATGTATTTTCATTTCGTGGAATGTGATTAAATGAAATATAATCGAAATTTCTTTCAAGTAATCTAACCTGCAAAAACTGACGTAACAAGGTAGGGTTTCGCACCTAATAAAATCCATTGAGTTGGAAACCACCAGTTGAGAGTCAAGTCTGAATTCCAATTGGGTGATGCCACATGACAAGGCATCCCATAACAACTCAATAACAACCCTGTACTCGGCCACATTATTGGTAGCAGGACCTAGGTAAGCGCCTCTAGAGGAAACTAGCTGTCCTGAGGGTGAATAGATGACCCATGTGGCTGAAGCTAGGTTACAAGTATTACGACTAGTGCCATCCACAAAACCTTTGAACCACTCAGCTGACATCTATAACAATCACCAGATGGTATAAGAAACACTAACCAACTAACTATTGTACATAAAATACATACAACAAGAATACAATAAAAAGCGTTTAGCCTAGGTGTAGTACTTCTTCAATCTTCATCGAACAGGTTTAGAATCAAGAAAGGTTCTGATTCCATGTTCAACAATATATGGATCTATGCCTAGTATATATGACCAAGCACATGTGTCACAAAATTCCTTTAACAGGGCAGTATATATGGAAACCTATTCCGAGGAGGAGTCTACATCAATATGCACATTTTCAACGACGTTAAGGTTTACAGAGATATTGATAGGACCAACATCTTCCTCCATTCTCATATCAAACTCCTGGTTTTCAATTCTACTTAGCTCTGGAAGAAATTAGGACCTATGGTGAAGATCTTCGAAAATATTATCTCTCCCACTCATGGCTTCCAAAATGGCTAATTCATCTGAAGGTAAAACCATGTCTAAGTAGTCATCAGAATATAAGGAGTTCTCTTCCCAAGTAGGAAGATAAGTTTCTTCCAAGTCCTCTGATACTATAGAAGGAATAGAGATAGAATCAACAGTGGTGTTAAAAATATCTTGAGAAGCAACTTCAACTTCCAATAAGGGCACCTCAGGTTCATAACGTGAATGAAGGACCTAAGGATCCGTTCTATCGACAACCGTCACGATATACTTCCAAACATTGGTAGAACCTATATAGTTTATAGGGGTCGGGATATCAAATGTGCCCATTAATGATGAATACATTCCAACCCCCAAGGTCTCATTAGCTGGCCTAATATGATCAACCAAAGGTACATTGGACTCATTAGTTTCCAAATGGCCATTCTGAGTGAAACTGAGTTGGTCAATAGTAACCAATTTCCTGTTGTGCGAAAACACAACCACCGGAAGAACAACTGAGGAAATTGCACACATGGCGTAAGTCCAGATCTAGCCCAAAAGAAAGTTATAGTCAAAGGGAGCATAAATCACCTAAAATTCAAGAGACACTACTTTCCCTGCCAACTTAATCTCAAAAAATGGTAGGATACCATGTGGGCGGAAAGACCTCTCGTCGAAAGTAGTAAGCAAGGTGTTTGACGGAACTAGGTTTGGGAAACCTAAATCCTTCTAGCAAGAAAGAGACATAACACATGTGGAAGCACCCTCATCAACAACTGTACATCCAATGGCTTTACCATCATGAACGACATCTACTAACAAAGCCACATGTTATGGTAGGCGCATCTTACATCTGACAGATTGAACTTTTCCATCAAACTCAAGGAATCCATGCTACCTAAAGCTACTAAAAGGGCATCCCACTGAGCGGGAAAACTCTGAAGCACTTCCAATGCAGACATCGCACAAGGAGTTTGGGCCAAATATTCCACCATAGAGTAGTTATAAGCAGCCCTAGAGTTTGGATTGTGAAATTCCTTTTTAAATACACCTTTTGGTATTTTAGGCATTGGATCAGTAGGTTTCTCAATTGTGGGAGGGTTAGAGGTTTCACCAACAGACTTACCCCTCTCCTGAGCCTCTATCTCATAGTTTTTGTTTCTTGTCTGGAGAAAGGTACTAGATTGTACCATGTTGATATATTTTTGGTCGGGAGGGGCACCAGGAGTGTCCCCAGCTACATTAGAAACAGAAGCTGCATTCTGTCCTTGGGGAAATGGATCCTTTAGGACGGTCGGTTGTTGGTTTTTAAGCAACTTCTGAGCTTGATCAATGAGAGGGAATTGATGATTTAAGTGATCTCCCTGGAACAACTTACAAGGAAATTTTTCCTTCTTCTTATCCTTCTTTCCCCCATCATCATTGTTCATGGGTTTAGGCTTGTTTTTATTTCCCTCACCTTTCTTCCCTTTCTTCTTTTTCCCACTGGGCTGCTGATTGCCCTTTTGGGAGGATTGTGCAAAAACATTTGCATTTTGGGGTGAGGGGGAAGCCTTTGTTTTTTCCACTGTACACTGCTTCAGTGACAACTCGTGGATTTTCTTGTCCAGTGACTCTATAGTGGGAGAATTAACTAAACCAACCACACCATCGGCATGGGCTCCATGCTTGGGTTTCTCGACACTATGGTTAGACCGCAGTGCCTCAGTTATGATTTCATATAATATCCCAGACTGAGCATATATCAAATCCATCTGCTGGGCCTTGAGTATGGCCTCTTCTTCAA
Source organism: Pseudotsuga menziesii (assembly GCA_001517045.1). Taxonomy (NCBI): domain Eukaryota; kingdom Viridiplantae; phylum Streptophyta; class Pinopsida; order Pinales; family Pinaceae; genus Pseudotsuga; species Pseudotsuga menziesii. Next base: position 239,016 of record LPNX011162702.1, on the reverse strand, counting down.
TGGTCACCCCCAAAGTGGATACATCCTTAGATATATAAGGTAATAAAGATTTTGGGACCACTCTAACAAGAACTTGACGGGTATGGTGGCTTTGATAAGCCTCTTTAGTATTTTCCACTCTTATATTTGATCCGAGATGTGTGTGGCTTTGTCTTGCCGAAAGGTAGGCAAGAGATCTATGCCAGCATCATACCAGACAGGAATCTGGAAGTGATTAAGGAACACATTTTCTAAGTCCCAAAAATTGTCAAATGTAGTAGAGGGAAATTCAATATACCACTTTGCTGCAACACCAGTCAAAGTTCTTTGGAACAACCTCAACCGAACAATGTCATCGTTTAGTGAGTTGGAAGAGCACCATAAGTGAAAAGTGGTGATATGGGCACTTGGATCTTCACTAGTTTTTCCATCAAACTTGGGAATGTTCAAGGGTAACTTGTTTGGAACAGGTGGCCATGTGTAACTATGCTTCATCGGGTCATTCATCAACTTAGAAAAACATAGCAATTTTAAAGTTTCCAAGAATGAAAGTTTAGGCCTAACCGGAGCCTGAAAAGCATGAGTTCAGGAGGTAGAAGGACCTACCCCCTGGTTCCCAAACATAAAGGTGGGGTTTCCTCCACCATCAGTTGTGAAGTAGTTGGAATACTTTGAAATGGATTCCACCCATAAGCCAATGGATTATTTGTGTGCAGTGTAGTATAAGTGGTTTGAGCCCCTCCAGATGAAACTGGAGTCTGCAAGACAGGAGTGGGTATCCCTCTACTAAAAAGAGAAAAGGGAGAGCGTGTAAATGGGGTTGAAATTGGGGTCTAGAAACCTTGGACAAAAGTGTTTGTTTTTCCAAACTACATGCCTACATATGTAGGTGTAGGACCTACATAAGGAGTAGATGGTGGAATTTCCCCCCCATTCCACAGGAATCCCTAGACAAATGAGGAGGATCCACTAGGACCACTCTAAGTAGTATGCATGAAAGAGGGGGAAGCAAAAGGTGCACTGGGAATCCCAGTGACCACCCCAATAGAAGGATATACTACATGGGAGGAAGCTGGTGGTTGGACCACTTGACTACTTGGTGATAAAGGTGCAATAGATGCACTTTGTCTAGGAGTACCAACCGGAGGAGGTGGCACTCCTCCAGCCAAAATGGATGAAGTGGGGGTAGAAATACCCTCTCCAGAGTTAGCCATAACTTTTCTCACAGGAACACCAATGAAAGATGATTCAAAAGGAAGAACTTGGACGATCATAGGATCACTTAAGTCAGTAACAGGTGGGTTAAATTTCCTTGAAAACTCATTAGCTTGCAAGTCTTCGATTTCTACTGTAGTTGTATCAATATGATTAGTCATAAATTTCAGTTCACCTGGAATTTCAATGAATCATACTGGTTCAAATGAATCGTTAGTACCTAGTCTCCACCTTTGAGGGGGCGGTGGAGGCTCCACTGTATCAGATAGAGGAAGGTTTTGCAACCTTCTTGACCTATGTAGAGGTTGGTCCTCCACAACTAAAAATTTGACTCACAAACACCTAAAGGAAAACTAAATATAGACAAAGCACACAACACTCACTAAAAATTTCCTAAAGCCAAACAGACAAACATGTATAATATATTCCTTCCAAAAGAAAGCTGATAGATGGTTACTTGGCGTCCCTGTAGATGTTCTTAGGCACAAGTGGAGTAATCACCCAACCACCCTCCCACACCTTCTACTGGGGTTACCTTCCAAGCCTATCCATGGTAGAATAGAAATAGCCTTCCGGTATACCTGTGTATGATCCCTAATGTCAAAGAGACTAAAGGCTACTACAACTACACTGAGAGTATGGGGGGACAGTCGCAAGCCTGATTTGTACGCATGGGCAGGGTAGGAAATCCTGAAACCCTGTCAACACTGGCACCACATGGGGCCCAAGAGGTGGTATTGAAAGAAGTCCCCAGATGCATAAAAATATTGATCTACTCTCTAACAAGGAATCATAGGGTTATCTCCTTAGTCTAGGTCCTCATAGGGCCTTGTGCTTAACTCCTGTGTGAGAGAAGCTTCCCAGAAACACTCAATATAGAGGATGATTTACCTAGTGATTTACCAACTATGTCTGAAGTCAAATACTTATGGACAGTTAAACTCCCTAGCCCACAAGTCTAGCCTAAGCTAGCTAGTGTATGAACCTAGAAAAGAGAAACTTACTAGTAATTTTTAATTATGTCGTTCTTTTTAATAAGTTGTTTTTAGTCAGAGGTAGTGGTGTGAAACATGTATGGTGTCATAGACTTGATAAAAGAAAGAAAAAATGAAGTAATAACTAGAAATTCAAAGCAAGATGCAACTACCAAGCCAACTTTTATTTTCTTTTCTTGTAAATAAAAGCTAATGAATTTAGAACTAAGCATGAAAAACTACAAGACTCTTTTTTAAGAATTTTTGAATTTTTCTTTGAAAAATAGTGAAAAGAAATACTGAATGCAACCTAATGCAAAAGTATAAAATATTTTTGTCTTTTCTTTTCAAACAACTTCAAAAATTACTATGAAAATGAATGCAAACTTGAGAAAATTTGACTAATCTAAGCATACAGCAGTGAAATGAGGCAAAAAGATTCCAAAGTAACCCACTTCCACTAGTACAAAATGAGAAATTAATGAATAAAAAACTGACTAAAATCAGGCTATAAACGACTATTTTTGAGTCGGCGACTAATAGTAGCTAATTTACACTATTTTATAGCTAGTCGTATTTCACTTAGTCATTAATAGCTTGACTTATTAGTCATTGATTTAGTCATTGATTCAATCATTGACAATCAATGATTTAGTCACAAATTTAGTGATTGATTTAGTCACAGATTTAGTCATTGATTTAGTCACTGATTTAGTCACTAATTGCAATAATTAATGACCAAATATATGACTAAATAAACTACTAGATGATAACATATTAATGACTAAGCTAAATACGACTAATATACGGGAAATTAGCTACTAAGAGTTGTATATATGTGAATTTAGTCGTTTTTGTTGTCACAAATTTATGATAGGGAACGAAGGAATCGAACCACCAACCTCCTGCCTATAATTAGGCAGGCGCTCTATAATTGAGCTAGAACCTTTTAAGAAGTTGTTATTTATTGACAATGATGATATTCAATTTTTTTTATGATAGATAGCAATCTACAAACTACATAATTATTACTATTACAACTTACTAGTAACTAGTATTTATGATAAACTAATTCCTGAGAGCTATGTACTGATTTTCCCTATTTGGCATATCCATTCATGTTACCAAAGAGAATGAAATACCTTTGTGATGGATGTGATATCAATTAAGTCAACCAATTTATGGAATATCTCTTGGCGTGCCTGAATATATAAGAAAAATATCATTATATGAAATCAAGCAAAGTAGAAGTCAAATAAGGTAAGCAAACCTTGCCATTGATAAAACAATCTATCAGCGACAATATTAAAATACATGAAAGCAAAAGATTTCAAACTGAGTGTTGCAAAACATAAGCTACCATATCAGCCAATTCTAGAAAATGAAACATATTTTTATATAACTCTGAAGGCTACCAAAATAAGCAAGCAAAAGAAATTCAAGACATATTTCAAAAAGAGTTGAATGGAATAATAAAAGCATACCCAACATTATAGTTGACAAATTTTATATGAACATCAGTGTGAAACATTCAATCATATTTGTAAGTTTATCTCTGGCCAACCTTCCTTAGATATAGCCACAACTAGACTGATACAAATAATTATCAGAACCAAGGGCACTCTAGAAGTGCACCACAGGCAAAGTAATAAAGACAAGAAAAAAAATCACCACGACGAAGATAAGAGTTGAGAACAGACAAATTTTGTATGGTGGTTCTACTGTATTTGGACACACATGTGCTATAAGCAACAACAATTAGAAGATAACCAATGAGCTAATTTTCAGTTATTACCCCTTGACTCTTTTACAAGGAAAGTTGAAGAGAATGAGACAAAATTGTTCTCCCATAATTTAGCCTTATCATTGCTTTCCTTATCAGAGTTACACTAGAGTCAGCCTTATTAGAGTTACACTAGTGCTTGCAACTGTGATTGGGGTCATGTGCAACAATTAAATTGAGACCATGTGCCAAAATGGTAGAACCTCGTGAATTATCCCAACAACAAGTTGTTTATTTTGAATCTTGATTTTGAGCTGTGAAAGCTCAGGCCACAGCTCAAGGATCAAATGGAACTCTATGCTTATTAGGCACACAATCTCACCTTGGCTCAGTAGGTCCACACCAACCACTAACGATCTTCAATCATCAGCATCTGACCGTTTATGATTTGTTTCTAGTAGTCTCCATGAAATTATACCAAAGAAATGTTTGTACGTGGTGAGGAAAAGTAATTTTCACAATTTGTCACAAGTCTGCAACACTAAAACATTAAAAGTTCTAATAATGTGCACTGTTAAAATAATGCTTGCAAACTTCTTTACTTTTCCCAGCAAATGATGCTGGCAATCAACAAAATTCCTACAATTGCATGTCATCACAGTTACGCAAGTTTAATAAATAAATAAATTCTTTAATTTGTCCATCCTAAAAATAGCAAGTGAACAAGGATTTTAGACTAGATTAACATAAGAAATCAAATATAGAGGGATCTTATAAGAAATTCTTGTAGCCCTACATCCTTCTATACTGTGATCATTCCCAACAACAATCATTTTTTGTCTGTTTCCTTGTGCTCCCCCCTAGTTGAAACTGTTAAGACAACTACAAAGTAATCGACACAAAATAGATCTAATGCGTTGCACATCTACATAACAAAATGTTATGCGGTATTAAGAGGAAAGGAAAAGATATCAAGATGCTAATAACATAAAAAATTAATTGGACAATTACTTGATGACAAATAGTAGCATGACATTGAATGATTTTGAAACACATAAAATACGTAAAATAGTTTCGCTCACATACCAGTATCTGCAGAAACGCCAACTCTTTCTATATTAATACTATTTGAAGCAGAAGCCATTGGACCTAGGGACAACTCTCTATATAAGCCTTCTTTAGGAGCTGGAGAATCATACCAAACATCAAGTCCAAGTCGTGTGACATGTGAAAATAGCTTCCGCTCATTCAATACTAGAGAACTCCTAGATGCAGTTTTTGGTTTCCCCAATGCTTATTTTTCGGTTTTCCATGAAAGACACATTACTCAATCAATAAAATGCCAATTTGTGGTCAGTAATCAATCATTCAAAAGCAATATTTTTTACCAAAGGTATCACATATGATTTCCTCAACATTCAAATCATTTTCTCGTACCACTTAACATCAAATATACTTCAAAATTGTTCTCTTTAGGAATGGAACTCAAAATTACCTTCAAAATCAACACTTGACGATGGCTTGTCATCATTACTGACATAATCAAATTCTGGTAGAACAGGTATCACTTGTACTGCCAAAGTTGAATCCACCCTCTTAGCTCTAGCTTCCTGTTTCCATTTAAAATGAAAGTTTTAAAATTAAAATTGCACTTTTTAACATTAGATAAGAACTGGATCCTCATGATTTAAAAATAATTAGAGAAAGGTTCATTATTTAAAACTTCTAAACTTTTGCAACTACACAATGGTGGCTTTTTCAATAACCTAAAACAAAAAATTTCAAAACATATAAAAATAGAAACAAATTACTATATTTCTATGGCACCAGAAACAACAACTATTAAAATTAACACTAACTGTCAAATGAAACAAAGTCATAAGACAAACAAATTAGGTTCCACCAATCAAAAGACAGGAATAAATTGATAGAATAACTCCAACCTCCAATGCATAAGTGACCTTTGGCAAGTTACCTTGGTTTGTCTGGTTGTGGAGGGCACTGTAGACCATCAGGGGCCAGTCTATATCAAGATTTAAATGTGTAGATTTGACCAATAGACAGCCCTATGTGTCTCATACTTGTGTTTTCCTTTAATGATATTTGAAAGGTAAATTATCTTTTGGGTGCATTTCTTAAGTTTCCAGTTTGCTGGGGAGCGAGTAAAAACCATTGCAAATGACATGCTGTTTTCCTAGATGAAGTACAAACAACTGTGTAGAAAATTTAGTTCAGAAAAACAGAGAGCAACTGCAACCTTATATTTTAATTTTGTTTTATCAACTAAGATGGGAAAAAGTTGTGTTCTGTAGAGATAATGATTTGGTGGGCATGGAATTTCCACAGGATGCAAATGCCAAACATGGCAGAAAATGTAGCCTGAGCAACCTCATAGTGCCCCCAACTAAAGGGTAGGGAATACTTGTCTCACTGACTAAGCATATTTTCTAGATACAGAGTTTGACAGCAAGATATGATAAATATTCTTAGGTTGTTGGGAGTTACATAGCCCCAAAGGTAAGTTTAAATAGTAAAAGTTAAAATGCTCCTATGAGGACTAATGTTCAATATTCCATAGTTTTTCTCTTCATTCTGCTATCTTGACACAATTAAAATTTCATGATCTTGTAATCAACAAAGAATGTGGAATACAATTAGAAGAAAAGAACTACTCAGATTTATTAAAATAGTAGGAAGTAAAAGACTCTAATATCTCAGAAAATTGTCTGAAGCTAGGCATGGAGTTGTAGATATTATGTGGAATATTTAAAACAAATAAATCCCTTACAACCATTTATAATGATCACTATTGTGTAAATCTCACATGTAGATTCAACCAAGTGTATTTCAATGCTACCTTCTTTCAACGACGTCGACGTTCAACTTTGCGTTTCTCGATCTCATCAGTAAATGGAAAAAATTCACTAGGAGGTAAAAGGTTACTTAGATCAATCTCACACAACTGCATGGATTAAAGTACACAATGAGACTCAATTGAGATAGGGTTAGTGCAATCATGGCTTTGAGGTATAATGAATGAACAAAATACTATAAATTACTGGCATTCTAGGCATACCAAATTTCTAAAACACATATAGTAAATTACTTGAAATGTTGTAGTCAAAGGGAAATGACTCAAATAGCGATAGCGCTTTTTGATGAATTCTGACTGAGTAAATGTCTCCAATTGTAAAATTTTGCCACCAATTCTACACACAAATCACCAATGACCATAAACCAGCTACATCATAAAACAAATTGCATATAAAATCTTTAAGCAATGCAATGTAAATATTTATATCTCAAAAATCATTATATGTTCTAGTAAGAAATCGCACATCATTGTTGAACAATTTTTCTTCTTCCTATATGCAAATGCATACAACAACCCTTCCATTTATAATTTCAACTTAGCTGTAAAGCTTGAAATACAAAAAGCTTCTTCCTATCACTCTAAGCACAAGTATATATATTGTTCATTACAAGATTTAGGATGCAGCTTGTGATAATGATGTAATTCATCTAAAATATGATCATCATATTTTCTAGAATCTATGTGTGACAAGGGAAAGCGGTGGTTGGGGAGTATACAGTGCATGCAATTCACCCAATTTACAGACCTACCTCTGTCAAACTTAGGGACCATTGATTGTGCATAATTTATAAATTTCATTGTTTTTAGGAAATGCAACATTGTGTTACTTGCTCATATAATTAAATAAATTCAGTGTGTGTTCATGAGGGTGTTGCACATGCTCATGAGTTATGTGGGAATTTCAAAGGTTTTGGATGGTTGTAACAATCTTAAAGGGGGATCATGAAATTTGCAACCACGAGATTAATTTGATCCTAAAAGTCAACAAATACAACATCAACTATATAAGACCAAACCCAAGTTTGTGGACCACATGGAGCAAGCTATATTAACGTGTCTCCAAATCGTTTAGCTTATAACTGTATGCAATTGATTTAGCTATAAAGAATTCAAACAGATCTGAGATGCGGACTTTAAAATTTTTGTCACAAAATAATCAAAAATAGGAAAGAAACTGAAAAGATGAGACATACCCAATTGATTTCATTCTCATTTGTCTATCCTTAAGGGTCAAAAGTAAGCATGATGACAATAACAAAAAAATTATGTTGTGTGAGTGAAACAACAAATACAACAATTTTATTGTGATTTATTTCACCTATAAAGATTAAATTGAAAAATGAAAGTTTCCTAGAGAAATCTAAAAATTGACTACAACAGAATCCTGAGGTGCATAAAATATCTAAAGAAAAGAACTTATCAAGAAGAAATGGATAAAGATCGCCACCTAGATGGCAGCAAGTTATGGCTCCCATAATGTTAGAACATCAATCTAACCTATTACATCCATAGACGCATCTCATTTTTGTGTGGCACAAAAAAAACACTTCCAGGAACACAAATAAAGCACACATTATTTCTGGATTTAGTTCCCTTTAAAAAATTATATTTTACCTCTTTCTTTATCTCCTCAATTGTAATCTGTCAAAGTATAGAACACACCTTAAATAACAACTAGCTAAAAAACAACAATACATAGATCCTAACATGGTCTCTTAAAATTTGGAAAAGTTGACAACCTATCTTGTACCGTCTGTAAGGTATGGGTTGCTATCAGTAATGGGAAAAGGTACATGCTTAAACTGTGTTAAGTATGTTGTAGCTGTACCATCCCCAGATTCTTGCACCTTTGCACTTGCTGTAAACAAGGTCAACAAATAGAGAAACTTGAGATTTCATACTTTGAAGGTTGGATTTAAATTTTAAGTTAAGAGTTGGTTGTATTATGTAAGAATCAAATAACTAACATGGACTAGGAAACAATGCAGTGTTAGTGCAGAATCTCGCTGAAGACAGGTCCAATTAACTTGGAGAAGCACAACAGGTTTAAGATTGCTTCTGTATAATTGTACAATTTTTTCATAGGATAATTCTAAAACGACTAAATTCCTAGAAACAAAAACAAATTCTTCAAGTGGAACTGAGCAGGAAATAATTAAATTATCAAGAAACAAGGACATATTGAAGAAGCACTGATGTGCCCGCAATTTCTTCTTTTCAGTAGTCTTTTCCACAAAAATTTCTAGATTGTGACAAAAGACAGGTAGATTTCAATTATCAATATATAAAATCATGCATAGTTCAAGAAGGGAGCAAGGATGGAAGATTGAGTAGCACAATTTATAACTTGGCAAGTGAAGTGATTCACAAGTTCAAAGTGAGATATCAATGTCAATAGCTGACACCCTCAATTATTCTACTAGGGTATACTGTATGTACACACTTATTCCATCCACATTCCATCTCAAATTATGCAACCTTGCCAAAGCAATATTAGAGAGCAATTCAATCACAAATTCTCCAGTCTCTTACCTGCTATTGATAAGTCCCATAACAGGGAAGCCACCATAACCATACATTGTTGGATCTTGGGCTGGAGGGGCATAACCATAAGATTCATATCCTTGACCATAAACATAGTAAGCTCCACCACCATTCCATTGATTTGGATTTGGTTGAGGCTGCACTCCCCAGCTAGCACTCTGTAGTAAATAAAGCAGAAATAATTTCAATCAACATGATAAATAGTAAAGAGATTGTCATGTTCCCTCAAATTGACCATTAAGAGTGTTGACCATGCTAAGTTCCTAGGGGCTCAAATTGTTATTAATTATTCCTCCTAGGATAAATTTTTACTAGTAATTGTTCTAAGGCATGTATTTAATTTTATTTCAGCAATTTTATTTATTGTGCGCAATAATGATGTGGAATTAAGGTTGACATGTTAGGAGAGTGCATTGGGGAAATCTAGTCAACTTTCCTTGGTAAAAATAAGAAATTCCATGACAAAAGAAAGCAAGAGAATAAAGGGAAGTTTCCTAAAAGCAGAAAAAGCAGAAAGAGGTAAAAGCAGGAAAGTTTTTTAAGGAAAGAAAGAGTTTCCTTATGAGCTAGGAAAAGCAGAAAGTTGTCATAACTCAAAAGAGGCATCTTTTGACTAAGGAAGGGTGCAGTTTCTAATTGTGAAGGATGATTTGGAATTAGAAACAATTCCACATGGTCCTACTTGCCTAATTTCCCAAAGGGGGCGCTTTTGTGGCTAGGGTTAGGTCACCCATGGGGTTGACTTGCTCTCACAGGTCACCATTGGCCTCAACTTACTAAGCAGGTCATCCATAAGTCTATACAAGATAAATTTGAACCCATTGCTTCATTTTGGTTGATTATTTGATTGCTGAATGCTTATGTGAGCATTACTTCTGAGTGTTGTGCCTCAGACTACTGGGAGATGAGCCCCAGCCTTCCATTCCCCTCTCCTTCCATCCCCTTCTCTTCTATTGCAGGTATGGAGTGCTACATTGCAGCAATTGAAGTATTATCAGAGTTATTTTCAGCCTCCAACACATTCAGGTCGAGATACAGTGAAGCCCATGCTTCACCTATGCTCACAGCTTCTTTTGCCGGTCATGTTTTGGGCCTCCTGCGCCTTATTTTGAAAGCCTCTTTGTAATGGTCAGTCAATAATGTTATTTATGTTATGTACTGTCAATATATTCTGAACATTACAATTATCAGGTTGATATATCTCAGACCTTGAAGGATATTATCTCAGTTCCATTAAAAGACTCTATTTTATCAGTGTATGGGGGAATTGAGTGAATATGAGTGTTGTAATGAATATTTCATGATCAGGAAGGGATTGAAATAAGTATTCATGTTTAGATATATCATATTTATCTTTTTTATAAATATCATGTTTCACAGAATTTGATTTAACATGATTTAATAGTTTTTTAAGACCCTAGCCATATTACTAGTGTTTAATAACTAGTTTTACTGAAATTGATGCAAAATAGGTTCCGTTAACCAAAATTGAGCTCTGTCAGTTCCTGTGGATCAGTAATAGAACCACCTTCCCATATAAATCTCTAGAACCATTTTTTTTTTTGGTTGTACCACTCTTTTGCATCCCCCTCTGCGTAGGCTCTCTCTTGACCAAAATAGCCAAAAATCCCCAAATTCACCCAAAACACCTATAACCTTCTATAAATTCAATAAAATATATAAATACCTTTTATATAATAAATTAATGTTGTAACAAACCTCTGTAAGTTTTCCGAAGCCTCTGGTTGAAGCAGGCGGAACTACTCTCCTTGGTTGCACGGTTTGGTTGCCCAGAAGCGTGGTAGTAGGTTTCCGCGGCGTGGATTCTGAAACCTAAATGGCACCAGATATAAATGTGTTATGGGAGAGGAAATTAAATGTCTGACATCACTTTGCTTGCGTCTCACTGATCACTCTTGTCCTCTGCAAAATATTCCTAAAGAAACCATTGTTTTGCCAATCTGAGAAGGCTCTGTGTGGACCCCTTAAAATTTAGAAATATTTAAGAAAAAAATTACAGAATTAGAGTGTTCAGGTCTATACACCAGACTTGGGACATTACAGTGGTATCAGAGCACTTTACTTGGCTCATCCTGTGGAAAGTAACTCTCAGTGGAAAAGTAGCTCAGTAATATCTTCAAGTTGCAGTTGTGGAATTAGTTCCATTCATGGGAGATTTAGAATTTGAGTTGTATGAAGAAGAGCATTCAAAAATGGATGATCAAGAAGATTTAAGAATTTTGATGCAAATAATGTTGAAAGGGATGAAATATGTATCCCAAAGCATCATTCAGACAAATCAAGAGACTAGAGAATTCCTTGCCAAGCAGTTGGCAAGCAAACATGGAAAAGGGAGTAGTAGTGTCTCTTAGCATGAAGGAAATAAATATGGAGAGTCTATGTTTTCAAAAACATTAACACATGTAGGTTCTTTGAATACCAATAATCGATTAAGAAAGGAACTAAGTTGTTCCACCTCTCAAAGTAAAGGGAAAGAAAAGAGGACAAAAAGTGAAGATTCATTAGAGCCATCTATACATGGTTTCTTTGAGAGATTATTTGGGTTTTCCCCAAAGAGAGATCAGCCTATTTACAGCGTCCATGAGGATGATGAGTCACCAAATCCTTCATCAAAAGGAGATGGAGAATACCCATGCACAACTAAACATCTAACAGTCCAACATCTAGTTGTTGGTAACATCGAAGGTGAAATGACTCCAAATTTCTTTGTGGTTGATTTCAAGATGAGTGCAGAAGAGATGGGGCAGATTGATGATGGTGAGATATATTTTGGATCTGATCCAAAAGAGAAACACAATTCATATTTACAGCCACCCCTTGAGCCTCACAATGGAGCAAAAATTGAGCAGATCTCAGTAGGGTGTGAAGCAGAGAAATGGGTGGGTGAACAAGCCATCATAATTCCACCACATAAGGAGGAGAACATAACACATGGAAATTTATTAAATTCTGATTTATATGTGTCATTTTGTAAGTCTGATATGGCATCCACTTCCAGTGAAGAGTTCAGAATGGTTGAGCCCCCTAGTGACAAGGTTCAAAATTCCGGTGTAAAAAATGAATGCAATATGAAGGATGAAACTTTGAGAGAATATATTTCTGGTGCACAAAGGATGAATGAGCACTTAAGTTGCAGCCTAAATTATGTTGTAGAGCACTTAAAATATGAATATATTGCAGAAACAACATATGGATCAGATTTCAAAACCTCGAGTGCACTGCATGAAATTGATCTGGTGATGGAAAATGAAGAGGAGGAACATCTACAAGAACCTCATCTTCTTGCAGGGTCATTGAATATGGATGAACAGAAGATCCAAGAGGCCCTGAAAATTCTCCATGACACTCATGCTTCAGTGTCAAAGATGTGTTGGGAAGCTTCTTCAATGGAAGACCAATCTTCCTTTGAAGCCATGGAGAATATCCAGAAAGCAATGTCCACAATCAAAGGTAATTTCTCACAATTGCTTTCAAATAAAAATGACATGTTTGAGCTTGTTGAGTTATTGTGGGAAGCATCACTACATAATGAAGAACGTATTTGCATATATGAATAAGAGAACTACAAGCTCAAAGGTGATTTGTTGGCCACCCAAGATTCTTTGAGATACACTCAAAGTGCCCTCTTAGAATCACAAATGAAGATAGAACAATTCCAACAAGAGTGGAAAGAATTGACTGAATCCTCAATCTTTCCTGAGAGTCATCCCTTTTGGGTAAATGGCATGGAGGAACCTCATGATTGGGTGGACCATGAGGAGAATTCTATTCAGTATGTGCTTAAAGAGTGTGCAGAACAGTTTTGTGAGAACCAAGCACTTGATTTCTTTCCAAGGAAACGTGAGTTGTTCCTTGAAGACAGACACTCTCCCATGGAAGAGTGCGATGAGAGCACCCAATTTGGGCCAGCCAATAATGAAAAAGTTGCAGCCATAAGTATGATTACTGAAGGTTGAAAACATGCAAAGAAGGTTCACAGTTCTTTCCCACATGTCATAGATTCAGAAACACCAATGGGGAATGAACAGTGGGTGAAGAAATTTTTCTGGTTTGTGTCACATGCACAACAGGGGGATCATGATTTGTCCCAATGGGAGATAGATCCTATTGCAGAAGAGATGGATCATTATAGATCATATAAATCAGCAATAAATATCTCTGATTCATCCACTGGATGGTTGGATAGAGGAATCATAGAAGAGGAAAATATGGAAGGTAAAATTTTTATGTCTTGTTGCAAGAAAATTGTTTTTAATATTGCTGATTTTTCTATGATTTACAAGCAGCAGAAAGGGCATGTGTGTGCAGCCACTTTTGAAAAGAAGGCATCAAATCTACACATACATTCAATGTGTGGGTCAATTGATGGATTTTTGCACCCTTGGATCAATGCCAGAGAGTTGAGCCATTGGATGAAGAGGGGAGCACCTGTTGAGTTCCATAGAGACATATTTGGAATGAAGAACTTGGGAGGGATTTTTTTTTATTTCTGCAATAATTCTTTTGTTGTGACTGACATTGTCTTGACATGTGAACAGCAACAAAGACTTATTTTGCAGCTATTATATACCTCTCGTATACATGCACATGAGGTGCATTCCGATTTTCATGTTCTTGAGAAGTTTGAGGTCAAGCAATATGAAGATCAAGCACTTGCATGGTTCCTAAGAGATTATGAGTTGCTTCTAGGAAAATGTTGTACAATTTTGGAGGAGGCACATGATCACACTCTCACTTAGAAAAATAATGGAGGAATTTGTGGATCCATTATCTTGATTGATGAGCATTGTAGGGATTTGGCTCACAATTCTTCACCCCACACTTTTATTTCAGCCACATCATGTGGGGATGAAAATTGGGTGAAAGGATTTTTTCTATTGATGCCACAAGAGGAGCTTGATATTTTCACTCTTCTAGTTGAGGTATTGATGGTCAAACCATGTGGTCCGACAAGTGCATTAGTAGTAGCTGAATTATTCCCACCTGAATCATTTATCATGAAATTTTGTTCGTCCATTGATTGGGTGGCTAGACACATGATTGAAATCTGTGTACTGGAGGGTAAAAATCTTGCTTGCATCAATGGAGAGACATCGGACACATCAAAGAAATTGTATGAACAATGGAATCAGCATGTATGGCTGCTATATAATGCTTTCAGTATACATGGAGGGACATGGGATAACCTCCTGTGTATTCATAAGAACAGTGGCCTAAGTTCCAGTGCAAGCTTGCACATGGATTTTCATACTTTAGAGAGGCTCAAGATGATTTGGTCCCGCATTAAGGAATTCCATGTTTGGTGGGAGAGTTTAAAAAATGATCAGTTTGGCATGGGGAGAGATGAGCTCCCAATATGGTGGTATGATTTTCATAACCTCATTTTTCTCCTCTACAATGATAAAATTCAATTGTTTTTATTGATCAGTGGAAGGAGGCAGATAAAACCATGGGATCCAGGCATTCTTGGGAATGACAGAGTTCAAAACGTGGCAGAAAAATTTGGGTCCTTGCAGAGGAGGCAGTGGGATCCAGGAATTATGCTCAGATACTTTAACTGGGTTCGAAATTTTGCTAAAGGAAGTGGTATCAAAAAAATGGCTATGATCAGAGTGGTGTAGCAAAAACATGGTGGAAAAATTTGCAACACTCTGTGGTGCTTCTGCTTGAGGACAAGCAGATTTGGGAGGGGAGGACTGTCATGTTCCCTCAAATTGACCATTAAAAGTGTTGACCATGCTAAGTTCCTAGGGGCTCAAGTTGTTATTAATTATTCCTCCTAGGATAAATTTTTACTAATAATTGTTCTAAGGCATGTATTTAATTTTATTTCAGCAATTTTATTTATTGTGCACAATAATGATGTGGAATTAAGGCTGCCATGTCAGGAGGGTGCATTGGGGAAAGCTAGTCAACTTTCCTTGGTAAAAATAAGAAAGTCCATGACAAAATAAAGCAAGAGAATAAAGGGAAGTTTCCTAAAAGCATAAAAATCAGAAAGAGGTAAAAGCAGGAAAGTTTTTTAAGGAAAGAAAGAGTTTCCTTATGAGCTAGGAAAAGCAGAAAGTTGTCATAACTCAAAAGAGGGATCTTTTGACTAAGGAAGGGTGCAGTTTCTAATTGTGAAGGATGATTTGGAATTAGAAACAATTCCACATGGTCCTACTTGCCTAATTTACCAAAGGGGGCGCTTTTGTGGCTAGGGTTAGGTCACCCATGGGGTTGACTTGCTCTCACAGGTCACCATTGGCCTCAACTTACTAAGCAGGTCATCCATAAGTCTATAAAAGATAAATTTGAACCCATTTATTCAGTTTGGTTGATTATTTGATTGCTGAATGCTTATGTGAGCATTACTTCTGAGTGTTGTGCCTCAGACTACTAGGAGATGGGCCCCAGCCTTCCATTCCCCTCTCCTTCCATCCCCTTCTCTTCTATTGCAGGTATGGAGCGCTACATTGAAGCCATTGAAGTATGATCAGATTTATTTTCATCCTCCAGCACATTCAGTTCGAGATACAGTGAATCCCATGCTTCACCTATGCTCACAGACTCTTTTGCCGGTCATGTTTTGGGCCTGCTGCCCCTTATTTTGAAAGCCTCTTTGTAATGGTCAGTCAATAATGTTATTTCTGTTATGTACTGTCAATATATTCTTAACATTACAATTATCAGGTCGATATATCTCAGACCCTGAAGGATATTATCTCAGTTCCATTAAAAGACTCTATTTTATCAGTGTATGGGGGAATTGAGTGAATATGAGTGTTGTAATGAATATTTCATGATCAGGAAGGGATTGAAATAAGTATTAATGTTAATATATACCATATTTATCTCTTTTATAAATATCATGTTTCACAGAATTTGATTTAACATGATTTAATAGTTTTTTAAGACCCTAGCTAGATTACTAGTTTTTAATAACTAGTTTTACTGAAATTGATGCAAAATAGGTTTTGTTAACCAAAATTGAGATTTTTCAGTTCCTTTGGATCAGTAACAGACCAAAATTCCCATATAAATCTCTAGAACCATTTTTTTTTTGGGTTGTACCACTCTTTTGCATCCCCCTCTGCGTAGGCTCTCTCTTGACCAAAATAGCCAAAAATCCCCAAATTCACCCAAAACACCTATAAAATTCCAGAACTTTAATAAACTATATAAATAACTTTTATATAATAAATTAAGGTTGTAAAAAACCTCTGTAAGTTTCCCGAAGCCTCTGGTTGAAGCAGGCGGAACTACTCTCCTTAGTTGCACGGTTTGGCTGCCCAGAAGCGTGGTAGTAGGTTTCCGCGGCGTGGATTCTGAAACCTAAATGGAACCAGATCTAAATGTGTTAGGGGAGAGGAAATTCAATGTCTGACATCCCTTTTCTTACTGCTCACTGATCACTCTTGTCCTCTGCAAAATCTTCCTAAAGAAACCATTGTTTTTCCAATCTGAGAAGGCTATGTGTGGACCCCTTAAACTTCAGAAATATTTAAGAAAAAAAATTACAGAATTAGAGTGTTCAGGTCTGTACACCAGACTTGGGACATTATAGAGATCCTAGTGAAAAATAAAAATATGCTACAGACTTGCCTAATTGTTTGTTGGAGATCGACCCCAAGAAAGCCGAATAGATTGTTGACCAATAACAGTACCATGTAACTTTTTCAAAGCCTCCTTGACAGAGGACCTAATACACAATTATGTAAAAGTTCAAAGCATAAAGATGATAGAAAATACAAAGTCGTGCTTCGAATTCGCATAATTAGGATGATGCCACAAATACTTCTTTTATATTTCAGAAATGATTACCATTCTGGCTCTTAATTGATCAAAATACATAAAGGAAAATACTATATTTTATTTTAAAAAGGACCGATAGCATGAAAAGAAGTGTTATGCAACTAAGAATAGACTACCAGAACCATGGAACTCCACCTATAAGTCATATATGCCAAAACTGTTAGTGAACTGTACAAAACCACATCCTTTTCCCACGTGTATTTTTACATACACAATCTCTCCAAATGACCCAAAAACCTGGTTCAAATCTTCATCCGTTGAATTTGGATCTAACCCAACAATAAATATCTGCATGACAGTTGAAAAGTGAATAAAAAAAACATACACCTTAAAAATCCTCCGAGTAGTACAGTAAGACATCCACTTACAAAAGCATATGCCTAAGGGTGATAGTTACCTAAACCAAAAATAAATTAACAATAGCATAAGGATTTTCCAAAACCATGTTTGTGGTATTGAAAATTCACATGCAAAATGTCCTGAAATTAAAGCAAATAGAATGAACATGCAAAGAATGGTAATATCTAGATGACCCCTATTTACCTCAAATATGATAAAATATTCAGTAAACATATTGTGACTCATCAAGTAGCCAATGATTGTATGCCTCAGTTATTATAACCACATCAGCATTGTATTTAGTTTTGATATGCCATAATAGAATCAATTCCCACCCACACTAACATTGGCTTATGACTTCCAACATCAATATTAAACTTGTTGAAAAGGTGCGGCTGGATTGGGACTTCCCTCTTCTATTGGAGAGTTACAAAAGCGTTTTCCAGAACAATTACCAACAAGATTTGAAGTACTATATAAGTATCTATATGGCCTTCAACGCAAATCATATTCATGGCAGCCACATTGTCATTTTACAATACATGTCATAGGCACAGTTGTAGGATACATCTTTTACATATGAAATAACTAATAAGAAACAAGACACTAACAAGTGCATGTTTCAAGTTCAACCAAAATCTACTTAGCAGCTAGCTTCAGCATAGATTATGATTTTTTTACTGTCCAAATCAATTGAATTTTAGACTATCCTTCAAATTAATGTAAAACATTATACAGGTAGCTGCAAAATTTTAAATAATCACTAAGAATGAAATATGATAACATCCATAGAAACCTTTCATGTACCACCTATTCTGATGAAACTATAGATATAATAATCTTGTTAAAACTAAACTAGCATTGTTACTAATAACAACTATAGCAACATAGTATTGATACTATAGCTAGATGCATGTGATGCTCATGGTGTTGATTTTGAACCATGTGTAGCTCATCACATGAGGGCTGGGAGGCATCATAATTCTTAAGAAACAACACATAGCAGAAAAGATAGAAGGGTAAAGGAAGGGGATTTTTCTCTATTACCCCACAATAAGTTGGAAAGTATGAGGAAATACTTGCTAAAGATAAATGTAAATTGCCCCTAGCATGATAGGAAAAGTATTCTTCAGAATGTGAATAAAGCCTGTAGTTGCATTCGACCCAAGCTCCTCAATGAAAATTCATGAGGAGAGCCTGAAATATAAGACCCTGGAATGCAAGTTATGAGAGATATGATATGCAGTCTAACATAGGCTTGATTTCAAAGAACTTAAGGTTTGGAGGTTGCATAGATTTACCTCCCTGGCCAACACTACTAGAAAGGGGGGTTTTAAGACAATATTTTTGTAAATTGTCTCAACTTAAGACAAAAAAAAAATTGTATATTGTCTTCAAGCAAGTATCTTAAAATATTGTCTTAAACTAACGTCTTAAAAATAAGACAATAGTTTCAGACAATATTTTAAGAAAATAGTTTAAGACACTCGGTTAAAGACAATATTTAAGACAATACACAAAAAAAAATTGTCTTAAGTTGAGACAATTTACAAAAATATTGTCATAATACCCTCTCTATGTAAGAGATAGAATGCAATATTTATGATAGGGAACAATGGAATCAAACCACCAATTTTCTGCATTATATAATGCAGATGCTCTACCATTGAGCTAGCACCCTGCAACTTCATATACAAGAAGAATATTTGTATTTTTTAGATTTTTTTTAAACCAATGAGCACAATAAGTGTATTTCACTCATTCATGTAATTGGTTTTCAATGTTGCACTAGGAGTAGAGAGTTTCTTTACAACCTAGGTGGAGAAAACTTTTTAGTCCATCTTTATGGCTGTATATACACAGAGGTTGTGAAAATTGAGACATCCACCTCACCTCTCAAACCTCTAGTTGAAAATTAAACTTAAAAAAAATCAAATTTCAATATTCAATGCATCCAATGCATTGGATTTCATATCCAATCCACTATTACAAAGTCTGAAGAACAAAGAGACCACAATATATTCCTCTTCTCTCTTTGCAAAATGGTGAACCAAGTATGTTTTTAATTCAATTTTTTTTTTGATATTAGCCTTCCTCAATGCTTCTATATTCCTATAGAATTTCATAATTAGAAATCTTACAAATGGATTTCAACCACCTTCAAAACTCTTTCAAGATTAACCTACCCAAATAGTTTTGTTTGCCTATTAATTTGCATAGCTAGAATCTTAGAATGGGGTTTAAACCAACAGTGTAAAGAATGAATTCGTCTTAGTATTTTGTGTTTAACACATACAATGCAAACATGGATCTATGTGTGGCATACTATTTTTATAAGATCATGTCCCTGATATTTGGTATGGCTGGTAAACATGTTACAAAACTCAAAGATGGAGTTGCATTAAATCATTGGATAGTAGACAGATACTCAACTTGGCTTTCGTAAGATCCTAGGTTGAGGTCTACAAAGGTTACATGAACCCATTGCATGAGAGAGCTATGTATAGAAATAACAAAATCAAGATGAATATCAAATCTTTCAACACAAGACTTCAATGCAAATTTTTCCAAAACCCAGAAACCTCCTGTTACCCAAGTAAGAGATAAGATTTTCCATTTCAGCAAGGATATGATGGATGCTATAAATACCAAGGCTAACAAGAATAAACAACACAATCCATTCTCTTTCTTCGAGTCTTTTGGAGCTAATCTCTAGCAAGTAGTCATGGGGGCCAAAGAATTGACTCCTAAAGACTTGATTGTTTTCAAACTCTTAACTCCTAAAGACTTGACTATTTTCAAACTCTTAATAGATTGCACAATAAGGGTTTCCCCCCAATTACCTAGAAACTACTTTGGTAATGCTATTCATTGCATATTTGGTACCATTATAGTGGCAACCTCCATTACATATTATGATGAGGAGGTTTGTAGCAGTGTTGGCAAGGGGTTGGGGCGATTGAGTTGTGCAGTGTCGCGGCAGCTACGCAAGCTCACGTGGTACCACGCAAGGGCCGTTTAGCGCGATGAGTGGAGAAGTAACCACTTTTTGAATATTTTATGTATATGTGGGCCCAATTTTGTTGTAATAGGTCAGTAGTGGTTATAAATTAGTTAATAGTGGACCCTTGAGGTAAAGGTGTAAGCCTATTTATAGATCCATTTTTGTAACGATAAAGATAGGACTGTGGCATTCCATCTGGCACACTTTGTGCCGGGGATTGTTCTGTCTTGACTACGATTTTGTTTGGGTTTCTTTTGATGCACTCTCTGGTTTTGGAGAAGGATTGTGCAATGTGGCATATTTGTGCAATATTAATATAAGATGTGTTGAGTATGGTTCAATCCTTATCTATTGTCTGTTATGATGCGGCAGTACCACTTTTTGTTACAATGATGCAATGCAATTTATGTAGATCTGTTATGATGCTATGATTCTGCTTCTGATACAATGATGCGAGTTAGTTTCTCCTTGCTCTATTAATGCGATCTGTTAACTATAAGTTGATGTAATCTCTGTGATTGTTGAATACGGTATGATGTTTTATGATTAATGATGTGGTAAGATAGGGTAATTGCATAAGTCATGGTTCTCCCCAGTCGGATCCCCATGTCCTCCTCCCCCATTGTCGAAAACTCGGTTCTGACAGCTCTCCCTTGAATGCCTTGGGTGAGACCTTGTCTACCTCACAGACGTTGCTGGGTAGGGTAAAACCTGTTCGGGTCAGTGCTCAAGGAGATTGTGCTGCAGGACATCGATAGAGTCAGAACCCCTGTTGATGAGGCTTTGTTGGTGGGCTGCGCCAACAAATGGTTCCATTACTGGGACCGAGTTGCAACTAGGAGGGGGATATGTTCTGGCATCCGACTCGATAAAAAATCAAGGAGTGGTTTGATCAGAAGTTGCAAGAATTTGCTAAAGCTGAAAACCAGAATCTGAAGTTGTCAACAAGTCAATCGCTGGCTAGATATATCCATGATGGTCCTCATGAGTGTTACTTTTGCGAAATTTCGGTACTCTTGCATGAATGGTTGAGCAAATTTGCTAAGTGGAAGATGAATTTCTAAGGAGGAGAGCCAACATCTTGGACCCCAGAATTGATCCAAGCGCTGAAGGAAACTAGCAACAAGGCGTCACGGGTAGTTGAGGTATGGTTGGATAGTATCTTAGAGGGATACATCACTGAATTTGCTGTTGATACTCATAAATCTTTTAGCGAAGTAGAAAGGGAATTTTTCAGTGGACCTCATGGCTAGTTCTTATTGTCGCTACAAATGTTGATTAAGCAACTAGTCTGTGAAAAGGGTATCCTAAAGATGGACCAAGAGTAGTGGACCTCTGGTGTGTGGTGGATGTAGGCACTGGGACCAAAAGGGGGGAAATGCATAAGGAAATAAGGGGTAGATGGGCATGAGTTTTGGTAAGAATATAAAGGTCGTCAAAGAAAAAAGTGGTTGTATGAGGGGAGGAGCAAGGTTTCAAGAAAAGAGGCAGAGGACAAGAGAAGGTCTTGCTGAAGTCGAAGTGCAATACTGTGAAGAATAGCCACACGGGACGAAGCAACCTTTTTGTGAAATCTAGGATATACAAGCCCAGGATACACTTGGAATAATGACAGGATCGAACCCCAGCAGTAGCGTTCCTACCCGTTCGCACACTACTCCACCACAAGGAAGGAATGCACATTCTATGTCAAATTGCTCGATGTGTCAACAACAGTCTAGTAATACAGCACCAGCAGGAGGAAGAAGGCCTAGGATGGCGGACGATGAGATGAAGTTACCAATATTCAATGGAAATGGCACTGATGATCCAGAACAGTACTGGTTCTTATGTGAAGCTTTCTGGACTACTTGACAAACCACTGATGATGATGTAAAGAAATGTCAGCTAGCCACTACTCTGAGGGGCCGTGCATTGGAGTGGTTTATGAGATTCACACGAGTGCCTCAGGGAGGTACTGCAAAAACATTGAATGAGATCAGGATAGGGATATTTGAGGAATTTAAGAAGCTGAAGTCTGAAGCTCAGTATATTACTGAACTGAAAGAGATCAAACAATTCCCCAATGAAACGATTTGGGATTTTGATTAGCGATTTAAGACATTGATGGATTGGGTCAGTTTTCAGATGAGCAATGTTCAGCACAAATAATGGTTCATTGCAGCGCTTGTCCCACATATTTGACAACCATTAATGCAGCAAAAGATTGTGACACAGAGCGAGGATTTGGAGACCACGATGAAACTGGAAGCATCACCAGTAGGAGAAACTGCTATTGGAATGAATCAGATTTAGGCGTAGCTGGCCAATCTAACGTTGCAGCTGCAAGACATCAAAAAGGACAAGGAGGATCATGATGATCTTTGGTGTACTCATTGCCATGCAGGCAGACATACCAAGGATACATGTCCGACATTTTGAAATTATTTGCTATCAGGAGCCCCTAATCCGTTGAGTAGTTCTAGTGCACCATGGTGTCGTTACTGCCAGGTCTATGGGCATAGACATGAGAACTGTGATTACATGCAGAGGATGTTTACCAAAGAAGATAGCTTGTACTATACATTTTGTCTGTTAGTTGGAAATGATGACATGAATTGCTGCGCTTATGATTTGCTCCAAGAAAGAACATACGATTCATAATTTGTGAAAAGGGAGGAACCCCGGACAGCACAAGCACCACCACAAGTAATGCAACTAGCAGTACATGTAAGATACACACCACCACCTCCATTGCAATTCGTCCTTGCATAACCTCAGCCGCAATTTACGCCATAGCCACAAACAGTCGTACAACCATAGTATAGCTAGGTACAGTGACCACAATATAATCAGTCACAAGCTGCGCAATATGTTCAGCAGCAACTTCCACAGCAGCAGTTGGCTCAACCACAGTACCAACAGGGAGGAACCCGTGGAGGCTTTAGGGACCATGACGGAGGCTTTGGTTGAGGAAGTGGCCAAGGTCGTGAATCCATTCAGTGTTATACATGTGGGATATTTGGGCACTATCATAGAGAATATCCTCATGCGCAGTGTACATATTGTGCAGCCAGTGATCATAACGTCGAAAATTGTCCGCAGTTGATCGTGAAATGGCAGGCTGGCCATATTCCCCAGTTGCAGAACACCTAGAATCAGAATCAACCTCTGTTTCAGGTACAGAATCAGCCACCCCTGCAAGGTCAGATCCCACTGCAGAATTAGACTCTGACTCAGAATCCACCCTAGGCTCATAATATGCCATTTGATATTGCAATAGAAAAAGACACTTTCTTTGAAGCGAAGCATGCAATTGGAAGGAATCTGGGTAATATACCAATTATTGACATGCCTTTTGATTTTGACCCATCTGTAGAAGAAGGACCATCGTGGCAGCATGGCACTCTGCGTAAGTTTTTTGAAAGTTGTCTATCACTGGCAAGGGACTTGGACACCCTTGTCGAGCTTGAGACATTGTTGCACCTTCCAAATAAGACAGTGAAGGATTATACTATGAATTCCTTACAAAAAATAAAGACAGACAAGGAAATGAGGATGAATATCTAGATTGGGGATTATGAGGTTGACTTAGTCATTTTAAACCTTGGATCTGATGTCAACATTCTGATGAAGCAAACCTGGCAATTGATGGGGAATCCAATGCTAGGATGGTCACCGGTGTAGCTACGGTTAGCAAATCAGGCGAAGGTTCAGCCCATCGATCGTGTTTCAAATTTGGTTGTCGACATTGAAGGTATGAAAATGCGTGCTGACTTTGATGTGATAGAAGTTGTAGAAAATGGTGGTTCCTATCCAGGGCTACTAGGAATTGGGTGGGCTAATGATAGCATGGTAGTTATTAACTTCAAAAACTGAGTTATGACATTTGAGAACCAGGATGTTAGGGTCATTGCTCCTATGGACCCTTAGGAAGGACGACGCTATATTGAACCAGTGAAGGATGAAGTCGGGCGAATTTGGGATCAGGCATACAAAATATTCGAGGACTACATCCATCGCACTATCGACAGCAAACTTGGATGGTGCATGTTAGTTTTTCAGCATTCAAGCTAGCATTATGATCTTAGGTTCTTTAACTGAGAGAATAACATGCATAGCAATAAAACATAAGCACAACACAAGAGACAAGAGACACAAAGAATTTTCCTCGGGGAAACCATAAAGGAGAAAACCCCACAACTTCCTCAGAGATAGAATCAGCACCAAAAAGGTAAAACCAGAAAATAGTAAGATGATCTCCCGACAACAGCAGTCTCTCTCTTTTACATTAAGAGAGATTCTCCTCTCTCACTCATGCGCCCCAATGAGTGAGTGTGAGTATTTCCAGTGAGATAAATAGAGAGGCTCACTCTCTATTTATATTCTTTCGTTCACTTGAAGTGCACTCCAACATGTCGGCCTCACTTAACAATTACTTACTAGAGCCGACATCTCTAGGAGTGTCTAATAACCCTAGTGCCCCACCACTTGTGGGGACTTTGACTCCTCTGACCAATAGGAGGGTAACACAATGGTGGGGACTATTTCCTCGACTTACAATGACTCACCTAGGGTCGACTTCACTAGGATAGTCTAATAACCCAAGGGCCCCACAACTGTGGGGACTTTAACCCTTAACCAATAGGAGGGTTACCCACAATGACTTGAGATGAATTTCTCATTATAGAAACTTCCCGGAATAAACATCGGGGTATGACATGACTCAAATACATTACAATACATCTCGGAATAAACATCGGGTTACAATACATAAGAAATACGGATGAATACATTCCGAAGTTACAATTACATCAACACTCCCTCTTAACTAGGAAGGTATTCTCTTGACACAATTTATTAGCACAAGTATTCTTCTCTGTATCATCTAGGTCATTGTCAGGTCTTCGTCATCTTCATCTTCAAGTCATCTTCATTTGGATCTGGATCATCACTTGATCTAGATCATCATCACTGAATCTAGATCATCACTGGATCTGGATCATCATCACTGGATCTGGATCATCACTTGATCTGGATCATCATCACTGGATCTAGATCATCACTCGATTTGGATCATCACTGCTGGATCATCATCACTAGATCTGGATCATCATCACTGGATCTGGATCATCATTAGTGGATCTAGACCATCACTTGATCTGGATCATCATTGCTGGATCATCATCACTGGATCTGGATCATCACTGGACATCATCATCGGATCTGGATCATCACTCGATCTAGATCATGACTGGTGCTATCTCATGATTCTTCTTGTCACAGGAAGTTCTACAGAGCCAGCCCTTTTTCATGCTGGTTGTAGGCCTAGCCTCCATGTAGGTCTTCTTTAGCACTTATATCTGACCTACTCGTCAGAAAGGCCTGTCCAGCACTTACATCTAACCTACTCATCAGAAAGGCACATCTAGCACTTACATCTGACCTACTCATCAGAAAGGCATGCCCAGCACTCACATCTGATCATATAGGAACCAATCCTATAATCACATCAGAAAGGCCCAGCACTCACATTCACCAGCATTATAGGACACAACTACTATCTTCTGTGAAAAGGCTTAGCACTTACATCTGACCTACTCATCAGAAAGGCATAGTACTCACATCCATCCAGGATGGAACACATCCTGCTCACAATGATGGAATAGTTTTTCACTTCCATATAGGCCGGAATCACATCCTGCTCACAATGATGGAAGAACTCTGTTCTTCCACCCAGGCCATAACCACATCCTGCTCACAATGATGGAATATTTCCTCACTTTCATCTAGGATGGAACCACATCCTGCTCACAATGATGGAAGAACTCTATTCTACCACCTAGGACGGAACCACATCCTGCTCACAATGATGAAAGACTCTCATCTAGGCTAGAACACATCTTGCTCACAATTATGAAATATTTCTGCACTTATATTCATCCAGGTGGGAACACATCCTGCTCACAGTGGTGAAAGGGCTCTGCACTTACATCCATCCAGGAAGGAACACATCCTGCTCACAGTGATGGAAGGGCTTGCACTCACATCTGATATTGTAGGAACCAATCCTACAGTCATATCAGAATGGCCCCTAGTCCTCCTCGACTGAGCTACCTGGTAACTGACCAGGTGCCTCCATTCTCCTAGAGAATGGCAGTTGCCCTTACATCCAACCTGCTCGCTAGAATGGCCAACACTCACATCTGACATGGAAGGAACCAAATCCTTTAGCCATGACATAATGGTTCATCCCTTACATCTAATCAAGTGGGAACACATCCCTCTGTCACATCAGAATGGCTACTCAGTCCTAGACTGAGTGTTCCTGGTACCTCACCAGGTAGCTCCATTCAAAGAATGGCAATTTCCCTTACATATGTCCTACTCGATAGAATGGCCAAAACTCATATCTAACATGGAAGGAACCAATCCTCTCACCATGACAGAATGGATCAGCCCTTACATCTGACCATGTAAGGAACCAATCCTCTCACCATGACAGAATGGCTAAGCCCTTACATCTAACCATGGAAGGAACCAATCCTCTCACCATGTCAAAATGGCTATGGGACTCATCACTTTCCCTTGGAGGAAATATCAATCTGGAGAACACCAAGCTTCTCCCCGAAGTACTCGAACTTCACCTTAGCTAATGGCTTTGTCAATACATCAGTTATTTGTTCCTCCGTCGCAACATACTGGAGCTTCATTGCTCCCCTCTGCACCATATCCCTGATATAGTGATACTTGGTATCGATATGCTTCGACTTGTCATGGAACACTGGATTCTTTGATAACTTTACACAACTCTAGTTGTCACAATGTATACAAGTACCATCCAACTGAAGATCAAATAAATCAGACAGTAGCTTCCACAGCCATACTGCCTCACAACTAGCTGAACAAGCTGCGACATACTCTGCTTCAGCTATACTTAGTGCCACACAGGATTGCTTCCTGCTAAACCAAGAGATCACACCTGATCCCATACTAAAGCAACACCCTGAGGTGCTCTTTCTATCAATAGCACTGCATTCCCAATCTGAATCAACATAACCCTCCAGGTCAATATTCTGATTCGCATCGTACTTGAGCCCATAATCAACTGTACCCCTTAGGTACCTCAGAACATGCTTTGCAGCAATCAAGTGAACATTTCTTGGATCTGTCAAGAACTGGCTCAAGGTGTTCACAGTAAAGCAAATGTCTGGTCTCGTGTTCGTCAAGTATATCAATGACTCAATCATCTGACGATACATCATAGCATCAACCAACTCTAATGAAGCATCGTTTAAGAGCTTCAGGTTCGATGCCATAGGTGTGGCCTTGCAGTCCATTATCCCAAACCTCTTCAGGATCTTTACTACATACTTCCCTTGTCCAAGGAAGATTCCATCTGCGCTCTGCCACACCTCCATACCTAGAAAAATAGTGCATCGATACATAACAGGAGCATCATTGGTCTTCCACCTTCAACCTTGAAGCAAAGGTTGGAATCTTCTTTACTCTCACTAAAGCCTAGAGTCATCAGTAATCTATCCATCTTGTCATACCATGTTGAACCTTAGATCTTCTACAGTGACTCCCTCTGAAGCGGAGCATAATACTCCCTCTGTCTTTCGTACTCTATGCACTGAAACATTATGTACCAGAGTGACAAGTAGCTTCCTATGCTACTAATATTCTATGTGATCATCTAGTGTATAGACTTGCATCTTCAACCTTGTATCACAGGTTAAGATCTTCATCAAGCTCATCATATATGTGTTTCAATTCTTACTGGCTGCAAATGTTTCTTCGTAGTCTATGCCTTCTTTTCATGACAAGCCTCATGCTATGATTCTTGCTTTGTATCCCACGATGTTTCCATATACTGCATGATGGAGCTACGAACTTCCCTTCACGTATTGATACTGCATCCTAGACATCATTCTTCTTGAACTGGTCTTCCATTTCTTCTTGGTTACTTCTTCATGGCTGGAAGGTTTTGCATCAATGATGTCACTACACTCGTCATATTATTCTTTGTCTTTGAATTGTCGTCCCTTGTTCTTTGGAACAAGTCTTCATTCTTCTTTGCTTGTAGGTGATTATGTATGCGATCTTTCCTACAAGTCAAATGCATTTATATGGTTAGAAAATTTTCATAAGGAATATTTATACTGGAAAATTATTATGCATAAATATATGATCATGCAACTACTTTAGCCAATACAACATTCATCCGTATCTCACAGAAACTTTCTAGATGCCTTCCATCTCTACCAGGACAACATTGAGATTGTGCACTAATCCAATATGTCAGCAAAGAGGCTTCATTCTAGATAAGTAGCAATGGCGAGTTGTATAGCACCATGAGCTAATTACCCATCACATGCATATTAGTAGTATACTGTCGTTAATGCAAACATCCTATCATGCATAATATGTCGACTGAATATAAACAAATGCATAACAAAACAATGAAATGACAATTGAATACTTATCTTTATTTGTTTCGTGGGTAGATTCCTTCTTGAGCCTTCAGCTTCATCGTATTCTTCATTCATGATAGCATTGTTTCTTATCCAAATGCTAAGGAGGATAAGAGGTGCTTCAAGAGTTGATTTCTTCATATTCCTCATCACTTGAGGGATCTTCTTTGGATGATGAGAGATTGATCTTCAATTTCTCCCATCATCTCTTCTCTTCTTATGAGTCGAGCTTTTTCTTCTTCTCAGAGTCTATTGAAAGTAATCACTTCCTTCTGGCTCACATTCCTTGAATGAATCCCATGATCCTGGGAGGCCATTCAAGGTGGCCATCACCACTTCTGCATTCTTCACTTCTTCTTTTACTGCTTCAAGTTGTTCTTTGATTTGAGAGACCCTTATGACTGCATGGTCTCTGCATTCTGGATCTTCACATTCTTCAACTAGTTTCTTAAGGTCATCTTCTGATGTATGTTCTTCCCTTCAAATAGCTTGTTCAAGGAATCAAACATCTTCGATGTCTTTAGGGAAGACACTTGTGGTGCAAGTTGATCCGTGATTGAATCAACAATGATATTCTTGGCCTTGACCAAGTTCTTCTTATGTAAGGCTTCTAGCCTCATCTCCCTCTAGAACTGGAACCTTTCTACTCATGTAGGTGCCCAATTCATTTTCTTCAGAGGGATCATATACTTCCATGCTTGGAAGTTGTCAAATTCACCAAGCTCATTATCAATCTGATGTGATAGATCATTTTGAAATGAGAACCTCAAATGAAAATAGCAAAGGATTAGATCTTACCGATTTGAGGTGTCCGTCCTGGTTTTGGAGCTGGCTGATCTAGGGTTTGTCACAGAAACCCTAATTTTCAAAACTTGGAATATTTCATATCTGATTGGATAGACAGATATATCTCTTCAAATGGATCTGTCCAGTGTACTCCTTTTCTGAAAACAGTGGAGGGAAGCTCCCGGAACAGGAAGCCCTAGTTTTCCAATTTCTTCTGCAGAAATTCATGTTACTGTTTCTATGCTATCTCTGAAATTAATGCTCCTCTATGTATTAAATTTCTCATTTAGGTAACATTGCATGTCCCTGATCCAAAAACATAGGTTTCATCATAATTTCTTTCACCAATTGGGTTTTATTATCCTTTTCCCACCGTGGCATGTTACAGGACTGTTCAGAACAGTGCAGTTGTACGTACTACCATGTATCATTGGTTCATATTATAATTCTAAAATTCAGACCATAGAAATTAAATTCCATGCCATTTTTGGATCATCTTCATAAATTCCATTTAGACCTCTGTAGCCCAAGATATTGTAATTTTCCCCAGGTGTCTTGTTTAGGGATGAATTCGGGAAGAGGCTGGAACCCTAACTTGGAGGGATCATATCTCCCAGAATATAGCGAATCAGAGGCTGATTTTTGGACAAAATATTCATCATGAGTTTTTATTTGGATCCTACAATTTTAATTTCCTTCACCTATTCCAATCTCAGGATATAGCCAATGTACCAAAACTTAGCAGTTTTAGTATTTAGGGTTTTTCTAGCTCGGGGTCAAACTAGGGTTTGAATTTCCTGGAGTTTTACCCAACCAAATTTCTTGATCCAGGTCTCTCAACTTATATTTTGATGAGGAGAAAAATCCTGTGCTAGGATCACTCAAAAATTCCTCTTCTATAGAAAGCCCTAATTTCTGCATCGAAAACTGAAAATGCTCGGAATTGAATTTCGCTTCGACAGAAAGATGCGCCCCTCAATGGAGAGTCAGCCTAGCATACTTTTGCTGATGGATTGTGGAGAGAGACCCAAAAAATAAGAAGCCCTATATTCTATAGCTGCACAATGTCTTGTTCTCAGGTTAGCTTTAATACCATGTTACTTTTTCATCATTCAAGCTACCATTATGATCTTAGGATCTTTAACTGAGAGAATAACATGCACAACAATAAAACATAAGCGAAACACAAGAGACAAGAGACACAAAGAATTTTCCTCGGGGAAACCATAAAGGAGAAAACCCCACAACTTCCTCAGAGATAGAATCAACACCAAAAAGGTAAAACCGGAAAATAGTAATATGATCTCCCGACAACGGCAGTCTCTCTCTTTCACACTGAGAGAGCTTCTCTCTCACTCATGCGCCCCAATGAGTGAGTGTGAGTATTGCCAGTGAGATAAATAGAGAGGATCACTCTCTATTTATATTCTTTCATTCACTTGAATTGCACTCCAACATGTCGGCCTCACTTAACAATTACTTACTAGAGCCGACATCTCTAGGAGTGTCTTATAACCCTAGTGCCCCACCACTTGTGGGGACTTTGCCTCCTTTGACCAATAGGACGGTAACACAATGGTGGGGACTATTTCCCCAACTTACAATGACTCACCTAGGGTCGACTTCACTAGGATAGTCTAATAACCCAAGGGCCCCACAACTGTGGGGACTTTAACCCTTGACCAATAGGAGGGTTACCCACAATGACTTGACATGAATTTCTCATTATAGAAACTTCCCGAAATAAACATCGGGGTATGACATGACTCAACTACATTACAATACATCCTGTAATAAAAATCGGGTTACAATACATAAGAAATACAGATGAATACATTCCAAAGTCACAATTACATCAACAACGCAGCGCAAGTTCCACGTCCTCAGATTCTGATGATGCTTTAGAAAATTGGCAAAATCGGTTGCATGAGGTATCTTTCTGGAAGTGTGGGTTAATTATGTATACTCTTCGACATGTTGCAACTGAGATGGTCGAGTTTCCCATTTATGAAGGACAACCAGGACTCTGTGAGTTCTTTCAAGAATTTAAAAATAAAGTGTTGGAACCACAAAGGATATTGTCTCTTAACGTAGCACTAAAGGCTAGCCCAGCCCGCTGGTGGGCGACACACAAACAGACGATCCACGACTGGGAGCAGTTCCGTAGATTGATGATGGTCCATTTTGGTGATGTAGAGGTTTACCATGGTGGGAGATATGATGGACAGAATGACCCCACCAGTCATTTGATCGAATGTCAGACATTATGGACATCGCGACCCAGAGATTAGTGGGTTCATGCTTTTTTTAATACTCTCGAAGAAATGCCACGGTCCTAGTATGTAGCAGCAGAGTTACGTAGAACCATTACCACTTGGGAGGAGTTGTGATCAGTTTGCTTCGTGCAGACATTTAACTTCCAGGATGTCGATACTGAGGTATGTAATTATTTACACATTATTCGTGACATAGTACTCAAAGTCACCCCTGTCGCATACCTGGTTGATCCCCATGCAAATTACTCCGTCCAATCCATGATGACGTGCTATACCTTGTCTGGGGAACTTTAAGGCAAAGAAGAGCTACGAAATGTTAATATCCCAGAATCTGAGGGAAGTCGCGGTGTCACAGCTCTGACATACCAACGGACTCGATGAACTAGCCGCTGTACATTAGGAAAATTGACATTGGGATGGAAAAAAACCCAAAATTTGCCAATGTTGGGGACTATTGGGGCAAGGAGATGATAGCCAAAATCACAGATCTACTGCATCAATTCCAAAATATGTTCCCCACATAGTTTTTTGAGATGAAGGGGATCCTCGGTGATTTGGGAGAAATGAATATTCCGCTCAAGCTGAATGCAAAACCAGTCCGCTAGAGGTTGTATAGACTGAACCCGCTGTATAAGGATCGCGTGAAAACTAAAATTGATAGGATGATCGATGATGGGATCATCATGTCGGTAGAAGAATCAGAGTGGATAAGCTTGATGGTGGTTTAAGACAAGAAGACTAGAGAAATCCGCATCTATGTCGAAATCTGCATCATTTACTTTCCGTAGCGGTATGGACTCTACCCATCTGGTAAAATAATTAGTTGTTGTCAGAATATACTTGTGCTACAATGAGGAATTCGGATTTATTTCTCCGATAATGTCGATTCCCCATTGTTCAAATGGTTCTGAGATAATCACTGGTTTCAATGGTCCTGCTGCTTTAGCTTGTCACCCACCACTTCTTTGGCAAGTATCACACTTTGTAACATGAGCATGAGCATCTCTAAATAATGTTGGCCAATAATATCCAACTTTGAGAATATTATGTGTTGTTGTGTCTTGAGAAAAGTGACCTCCAGCAGGTCCATCATGTAATTCTGCTACGATCTTCTTTGCATCCTCTTGTTCCAAGCATCTGAGAAAGAATCCATCGTAGTTCTTTCTGAAAAGCACTCCATCGATAATATGATATAAAACTGATTTCAGACATAATGGCCTTCTTTGCTTGGGACTCCAATGCTCCAACAAATACCCTTCTTGGAGATAATGGACTAGATCCTGATACCAGGAATTTGGAGCTATAAATAGACGACATACATCCACCATGTGTAGCTCAGCTTCATTATCCTAGCTACTATCTTCATTGTTTTGAACCTCATCCATTATTTTACAAAGTCCTTATCCCTTAACTATGGTTGTTGGTTTGAATTCAAGATAATATTCTTGCAAAGCAGTCACCCAGTTACCTCTTCTTTCTCCCAATTCTTTCTACACAAACAGGGATCATATTGCTGGGTGTGGGACTATTACTTTGGTGTGATTCTTAAGTATGTATGGCCTGAATTGCTTTATCACCTTAAAAACTAAATAAGATTGTTTATCAACTGTGGGATAATTCAATTCAACACCTTGCAGACCAGTTCTCATAAATGATATGGGGTACTCATCTCCCCCATCTTCTTTCTTTGTAAGCACAACTGCCAATGAATCATCGAAAGCAAAAGTGTACAGAATAAAATCCTTTTCAAAATTTTGGACTTTTGAGTGATGGTGCATGAACAACAGATTTTTTTATCTTGCTAAATGTATTCTTCTCCACATCAGTCCATTTGAACTGCACACTCTTCTTAACCATTTGTTGCAAAGGTTTGATGATTTGAGCAAAGTTTGGTACAAACCTTCACACAAAGTTGATTGTCCCCATAAAATATTGCATACCTTTTTTATTATGGGGTAAAGGGATCTGTTCTATGGCTCTAATCCTCTCCGGGTCTATGGAGATCCCTTTTTTAGAAATGGCATGACCCAGTAACTTTCCTTCTGTGACTGCAAACACACATTTCTTAGGATTTAATGAAATGCCATATTTTCGGCAACACTCAAAAATCTATTTCAAATGAAATGTATGCTATTCTCTCTTCTTTGAAAATATTGTAACATCATCTAGATAAACCACAACACTACGGCCAATCAGACCGCAGAAAGCTATATCCATATCCCTCTGGAACGCTGCTCCAACATTGATAAGTCCAAAGGGCATCCTCCTATACGCAAAAGTTCCCCACTTGGTTCTGAAAGTGGTCTTGAGCCTGTCCTCTTCTGCTACTAATATTTGATTGTAACCGAAAAATCCATCCAATAGAGAGAATAGTTCGGAACCTAAGACCATCTGTAGTATTTGTTCCATGGGTGGGACAGGATGATTATCTTTATCTGATGCACGATTAATATTTCTAAAATCTACGCAAAGTCTGAACTCACCATACTTTTTTCAAACTAGTACCAAATTAGATGTTGATGTATTTGTAACCTCAGAATGTATTCATCCATGTATCTTATGTATTGTAACCCAATGTTTATTCTGGGATGTATCTATAATGTAATTGAGTCATGTTTTCATGCCCCGATGTTTCGATCGGGAGGATCAATAATGTAAACAAGTCATGTCAAGTCATTATGGGTAACCCTTCGAATGTCTAAGGGTTAAAGTCCCCGCAGTTCTGGGGCATTAGGGTTATTAGACTCTCCTCGTAGAGGTCGGCCTTGGTATGGTTTTAGTCATGTCTAGATTAGTATAAATAGAGAACTGGAGTTTCTATTTATCAAACAACTCATACACACTCAAGTGTAGTGCATAGTTGAGGAAGGAGCAGACATTGGGGCTAGACAAGAAGAAGATTACTGTTGTAGGGAGATCACTTACTGTTTTGGGCTTTTACTGTTTTGGTGCTAATTCTATCTCTGAGGAATTTGCAGTATTTTCTCCATTTATGGTTTCCCCAAGGAAAAACACTGTGTTCATTATCTCTTGTGTTTGATTGCTGTACTTGTTATTCTCTCAGTTAAAGATCCTAATAATGCTAGCTTAATGTTGAAAAACTAACATGGTATCAAGGCTAACCTGAGAAGAAGACACTGTGCACTGCAGAAACTAGGGATTCCTAGTTTGTGGATCTTCCTCCACATATTTTCAGCAAAAGTAATATGGAATAACTCTCCTCCTTAGGGTGCATCTTTCTGTCGAAGCAGAATCCAATTCTGAGGTTTTTCAGCTTTGGACTCAACACTGTTGCTGGAAATTAGGGATTTTTACAGAAGAGGAATTTTTCAGTGAGCCCAGGCCTGGATTGATCTCCTCCCCAAAATTGAAGTTAGGGATAAA
This sequence comes from Pseudotsuga menziesii, assembly GCA_001517045.1. Taxonomy (NCBI): domain Eukaryota; kingdom Viridiplantae; phylum Streptophyta; class Pinopsida; order Pinales; family Pinaceae; genus Pseudotsuga; species Pseudotsuga menziesii. The sequence continues at coordinate 203,643 of LPNX011162702.1, read as the reverse complement.
TTTCAAGGCATTTGGGTGGACAGAACTCCAGGAAAGTGTTATAGAGATTTTCACCCCACTAGGTGAATCACACATTGTATGGCCTTCCCCTATCCCGCTGCAGACTCATTATTCCCTATGGACCATTTATTGTCTTTTGATGTATCATTGACCATCCCTAAAAACATTAGAAAAATTATATACGCGGCCTTTTCCCCGATAACCACGTACATACGCGGGTTTGACCCCTATAGTCGCGTACATCGGGATGTGTGCATAGTCCAAATTCTGTTGGACCGTTCCTTTCCTTGAATCCGACTCATATGACTCCTGGCCTTGCATATGCCTTGAGATCACTCGGATTCGACCCTTAATTGTCCCTTGTGAAGCTATATAAGGAACCCCTTGATACATTAAAGGGGGGAAGAG
>LPNX011162702.1:130846-203073 GCA_001517045.1 Pseudotsuga menziesii | reverse complement strand
TAGTGTTAGATGTTTTTAATTTCTATTGCATATTGGGAAAGATTGATTTCTGGAGTCTAGCTGTCTGTTGTGGTACCCCAATCCATAGGAATTTCTCTCTATAATAGAATTTGGGGATCGAACCCAGAATCTCTGTATCCCCAGCGGAGTCGCCAATTCTGTTACAGAGAGAAATTCCTATGGCTTGGGGTACCACAACAGACAGCTAGACTCCAGAAATCAATCTTTCCCAATATGAAATAGAAATTAAAAACATCTAACACTAAAGGATCGAACCTCGTACCTTATTCCGGACGGTTGAAGTAGATCCCCGTTGAGCTTTCCAATCTTCAGCTTGAATTGTTATAGCACGTCCTCAACAACAAGTAAACAATACAAGCATACTATATTTCATGGCGCTAGATCTATTCTAGCATATATAATCAATAATGTATAAGCATTTGACATATTCCAATGGATGCAACATTCATTCAAATACACATTACTGGACAGGAAAAGATACTTCTATTAATATGAATCAGAGATTACAAGTGACAACCTCTGACGGCACATCTGCGAACCGGAGAAACTGAATCCCCCACTTGGGTCTCTACCACCTCAATCATCCATCACTCCGATAGCAAGCTCACTAGAAAAGGCAAGCTTGGGAAGAACACAACAGTGCTCCAAAGGGACAAAGGGATGCCGACTCAAGTATAGTTCTGGCAACAATGGACTATAGTTTCGGTACTCTCAATTCTCTCCTCTTCCCCCCTTTAATGTATCAAGGGGTTCCTTATATAGCTTCACAAGGGACAATGAAGGGTCGAATCCGAGCGATCTCAAGGCATATGGAAGGCCAGGAGTCATATGATTCGGATTCAAGGCAAGGAACAGTCCAACAGAATTTGGACTATGCACACATCCCGATGTATGCGACTATAGGGGTCAAACCCGCGTATGTACGCGGTTATCGGGGAAAAGGCCGCGTATATCATTTTTCTAATGTTTTTAGGGATGGTCAATGATACATCAAAAGACAATAAATGGTCCATAGGGAATAATGAGTCTGCAGCGGCATAGGGGAAGGCCATACAATGTGTGATTCACCTAGTGGGGTGAAAATCTCTATAACAGAAAGAAAAACCCTAATTTGCTCCTAATCCAGTACTGCGGGATTTCAACTCCAAATCCAAATCTGACATATTGACCTGGTAATATCTAAATATTTTGTATTTCCATTTGAAATTCTCAGTTTAAATATGTCTCATCATACCAAGCTTGATGAAAATCTTGATGGAGCTGATAACTTTTGAGCCTAGAAGTATAGGATCTCCCTGGTCCTGGAAGAAAATGAGTTAGACTCCTACATCCATGAGGAGGTTCTAGTTCCAGAGGGAGATGAGGCAAAGGCCTTACACAAGAAGAAGATGGTTATGGAAAAGAGGATCATTGTTAATTCTATCAAGGATCACCTTATCCCACAGGTGTCCTCTCTTAAGACACCTAAAGCTATGTTTGATTCCCTAACCAAATTGTTTGAAGGAAGAACATAAACTGGAATATGACTCTGAGGAATCAATTGAAGAATGTGAAGATTCAGAATGTAGAGACCATCCAATCTTACTTCACAAGGGTTTCTTAGATCAAGGAACAATTAGAAGCTGTAGATGAAGAAGTGGACAATGCAGAGATTGTGATGACAACCTTGAATGGTCTCCCTAGGACATGGGACTCTTTCATTCAAGGAATCTGTGCCAGAAAGAAGTTAGTCAAATTCAGCAGACTGTGGGAAGAATGTTCTCAAGAAGAAGCTCGGATAGAAGCTCGAGAAGAGAAGATGGGTAGTGAATATCAAGCTCTCACAGTTCACTCCAAGAAAGGTAGAAGAAGACCTCATTACTCCAAAGGTAAGGATCCTCATCATAGAGATAACATTAGAAGAGACCTATCTAAAATGAGAAGTTATACATGTGATGAAAGCGGACACTTTGCAAAAGACTGTCCTAAGAGAAAGGTTCACTCTCATAAGAAGAAGTGGAACAAAAGAAGACATCATGCTCATGCTACAGAGGATGATGAACCATCCAAGAAAAGAACCAAATATGAAAGTGAAGATTCTTCAAGCGAAGATGAATATGTTTTGATCTCTGCTCTCACAGGTAACATTACTCATGGAAGTGATGATTGGCTTATAGATAGCGGGGCTTCCAAACATATGACAGGATTCAAGGAATCCTTTGTGAGACTGTCAGAACCTGAATCACCTCACAAGGTGAAGCTAGGAGATGACTACCAATATCCAATAAAAGGTAGTGGGGAATCTTCCTATAAACCAGACTCTGGTAAGTCTCTAACAATGAAAGAAGTATTGTTTGTGCCAAGACTCAAGAAGAACCTTCTCTCCATATCAACATTATATGCAAAAGGAATGTGGGTTGCATTCATAGATGGTCAAGTCATCATGTGGCCAAGAGGTAAGACTATCGATGATGCAGTGGTGATTGGAGAACAAGAAGGAGGTCTGTACAAATTGAAGGGCCATCCAAAACAAGCCTTGGTCCATGACACAGTAGAGCCAAATGAGCTTTGGCATAGAAGGATTGCACATGTGCATTACAGAGCACTACCTATTGCAAGAAAAGCTGTTGAAGGTCTTCCAGAATTCCAAGAAAAACATGAGGGGGTCTGCAAAGGATGTGCGAAAGGAAAGAATACAAAGAAGAAATTTACTAGCAGCGAAAGCAAAGCCAAAGGAATCCTAGAAATCATCCACTCCGATGTATGCAGTCCTATGTCATCAAGCTCACTAAGCGGGTATGCATATTATGTTTCTTTTATTGATGATTTTTCTAGGAAGACATGGGTTTACTTCATGAAGAACAAAGATGAAGTATTCAGCAAATTCAAGGAATTCAAAGCCTTGATCGAGAACCACACTGAAAATAATATCAAGACCTTTCGATCAGATAATGGCAGAGAATTCACTTCAAATGAATTAAAAGAGCTATGCAAAGAATCAGGGATTAAGAGGGAGTTGTCCGCTCCTTATAATCCACAATAGAATGGGATTGCAAAGAGGAAGAATAGAACTATCATGGAAGCTACAAGAGCAATGCTTCATGATAAAGATCTTCTTATGCATCTTTGGGCGGAAGCTGCCAGAACAGCTGTGTATGTACAGAACCGTACTCCACATAGAGTACTCGAGAATAAGACTCCTGAAGAAGTCTTCTCTGGCAAGAAACTAGAAGTCAGCCATCTCAAAATATTCGGCTATCCTATGTACATACACATTCCAAAAGAGAAGAGAACAAAATTAGATCCTTCAGGAAAGAAGGGTATATTTGTGGGATACTCTGAAAGCTCAAAGGCTTACAGAATATATTTCCTAGGATACAAAAAGATTGACATCAGTAGTAATGTGACATTTGATGAAGACATAGCTTAAAACAAATCCAGAAAGATACCTGCTGAAGAACCTGAAGAAGCAAAAGCACCCAAAGTTCATGATACAACCATGAATGAAGAAGAAGCTCAAGAAGAAGATCGAGATTTCAAATAACCACAAAGACCCGTAGATCCACCTCTGGAGAAGAATCCTCATAAGAGGAAACTTGCTTGGGTACAAGAACTTATCCAAGGTGCGGAAATATATGGGGCTCTAGAAGAGAATCACAGAGAAAGAAAGAGGACCAGATCTTGCTCCGGGTATGTAGCTTTACTATGTGATTTCATTGACAACGAACCTTCCAGTTATGAAGAAGCGGCAGAATGGAAGGATGATATGATCAAAGAGTATCAATCGATCATGAAGAACAATGTTTGGGATGTTGTCCCAATACCAGAAGGGAAGTCAGTTGTCACTTCCAAATGCATCTACAAGATCAAACATGCTGCAGACGGTAGCATTGAAAAATATAAGGCAAGATTTGTGGCTCAGGGTTTCTCTCAGAAAGAAGGAATAGATTATGAAGAAACCTTTGCCCCTATAGCTAGATACACTTCCATCAGATCAGTACTTTCTATGGTCACAGTGATGAAATGGAAGATACACCAAATGGATGTCAAGACTGCTTTCTTGAATGGTGTAGTAGAAGAGGAAGTGTATGTAGAACATCCACTCGGTTTTGAGACTCATGACAGGGAGTCTCATGTGTGCAGATTGAAGAAAGCCCTGTACGGTTTGAAACAGACACCCAGGACCTAGTACAGCAGAATTGACAGCTTTCTATCTAGTTTTGGATTTACCAAGAGTAAAGCAGATTCCAACCTTTACTACAAGGTTGAAATGGCAACCCAGTGATACTTCTACTATATGTAGATGATCTATTTGTGACAGGTACGGCTGGGTGGATTACTGATACGAAGAGAAAGTTTGATGCTGAGTTCGAAATGAAGGACTTGGGGATGATGCATTACTTTCTATGGAGGTGTGGTAGAGTATAGATGGAATCTTCCTTGGACAAGGGAATTATGTAGTAGATATCCTAAAGAGGTTTGGGATGATGGATTGCAAGGCTATGGCCACACCTATGGCATCAAACCTGAAGCTCTTGAACGATGCTTCATCAGATTCAATTGATGCTATGATGTATCATCAGATGATTGGGTCCTTAATGTACCTGACGAACACAAGACCAGATATTTTCTTTGCTGTGAACACCTTGAGCCAATTCCTGACAGATCCGAGACATGTTCACTTGATTGTTGCAAAGCATATTTTGAGGTACTTGAAGGGTACAGTTGATTATGGGCTCAAGTACGATGCAAATCAGAAGATTAACCTCGAGGGTTATGTTGATTCATATTGCGCAGGCAGTTCCATCGATAGGAATAGCACTTCAGGGTGTTGCTTCAATATGGGATCAGGTGTGATCTCTTAGTTTAGCAAGAAGCAATCCTGTGTGGCACTGAGTACAGCTGAAGCAAAGTATGTCGCAGCTTGTTCAGCTAGTTGTGAGGTAGTATGGCTAAGGAAGCTACTGTCTGATTTATATGATCTCCAGTTGGATGCTACTTGTATACATTGTGACAACTAGAGTTGCGTGAATTTGTCAAATAATCCAGTGTTCCATGACAAGTCAAAGCATATCGAGATCAAGTATCACTATATCAGGGATATGGTGCAGAGGGGAGCAGTGAAGCTCCAATATGTTACGATGGAGGAATAGATAGCTGATGTATTGACGAAGCCATTGGCTAGGCTGAAGTTTGAGTACTTCAGGGAGAGGCTTGGTGTTCTCCAGATTGTGGTTTCCTCCAAGAGAAAGTGATGAGACCCATAGCCATTTTGACATGGTGAGAGGATTGGTTCCTTCCATGGTCAAATGTAAGGGCTGAGCCATTCTATCATGGTGAAAGGATTGGTTCCTTCCACGTTAGATATGAGTGCTGGCCATTCTATCAAGTAGGAAAGATGTAAGGGCAACTGCCATTATGGTAATAGAGGCACCTGGTCAGTTACCAGGAAAACTCAGTCTAGGACTGTGAAGCCATTCTGATGTGATAGAGGGATGTGTTCCCACTTGATTAGATGTAAGTGCTGAACCATTTTGTCATGGCTAAAGGATTAGTTCCTCCATGATCATATGTGAGTGCATGCCCTTTCCGATGCGGTGCTTCTTGCATGGTCGGATTGTAAGTGCAGAGCCCTTTCTGATGCGGTGCTTCGTGCATGGTCAGATTGTAAGTGCTAAGCCCTTTCTGATGCGGTGCTTCGTGCATGGTCAGATTGTAAGTGATGAACCTTTTCAATGCGGTGCTTTCGAGCATGGTTGATTGTAAGTGTTGTGCCTTTATGACGGGATGAGGTTGGATGTAAGTGCAGAGCCTTTCCCATGCGGTGTGCTTGCACATGGTCGGATATAAGTGCTGAGCCTTTCTGACAAGATGAGGTCAGATGTGAGTGCTAGGCCTTTCTGATAGGATGAGGTCAGATGTGAGTGCTGGGCATGCCTTTCTGACAAGATGAGGTCAGATGCAAGAGCTGGGCGGGCCATTCTGACTTAAGTGTCAAATATAAGTGCTAATGAAGACCTACATGAAGGGTAGGCCTACAGGATTGAATATGTAGAACTTCCTCTGATGAGAAGAATTGAGATAGAACCATTATGAGATAGCAGATGATGATCCAAACTTGATGATGATCTAGATCAAGTGATCTAGATGAGATGATCCAGACTTGATGACGATTCATATCAAGTGACGATCCAGTTGTGATCCAGTATGTTGCGATGGAGGAACATATAGCTTATGTATTGACAAAGCCATTGGCTAGGCTGAAGTTTGAGTACTTCAAGGAGAAGCTTGGTGTTCTCCAGATTGCAGTTTCCTCCAAGAGAAAGTGATGAGACCCATAGCCATTCTGACATGGTGAGAGGATTGGTTCCTTCCATGGTCAGATGTAAGGGCTAAGCCATTCTATCATGGTGAAAGGATTGGTTTCTTCCACGTCAAATATGAGTGCTGGCCACTCTGTTGAGTAGGACAGATGTAAGGGCAACTGCCATTATGGTAATAGAGGCACCTAGTCAGTTACCATGAAAACTCAGTCTAGGACTGAGAAGCCATTCTGATGTGACAGAGGGATGTGTTCCCACTTGATCAGATGTAAGGGTTGAACCAATCTGTCATGGCTAAAGGATTAAGTTCCTCCCATGTCAGATGTGAGTGTTGGCCATTCCGACGAGCAGGTCGGATGTAAGGGCAATTGCCATTCTCTAGGAGAATGGAGGCACCTGGTCAGTTACTAGGTAGCTCAGTCGAGGACTGGGGGCCATTCTAATATGATTGCTAGGATGTGTTCCCTCATGATCAGATATGAGTGCAGATCCCTTCCATCAGTAATGGGATGTGTTCCCTCATTGGATGGATGTAAGTGCAGAGCCCTTCCATCATTAATGGGATGTGTTCCCTCACTGGGTGGATGTAAGTGTAGAGCCCTTCCATCAGTAATGTGATGTGTTCCCTCACTGGGTGGATGTAAGTACAGAGCCCTTCCATCAGTAATGGGATGTGTTCCCTCACTGGGTGGATGTAAGTGCAGAGCCCTTCCATCAGTAATGAGATGTGTTCCCTCATTGGGTGGATGTAAGTGTAGATCCCTTCCATCAGTAATGGGATGTGTTCCCTCACTGGGTGGATGTAACTGCAGAGTGCTTCCATCAGTAATGGGATGTGTTCCCTCACTGGGTGGATATAAGTGTTGGACCTTTCTGATATGATTATAGGATTGGTTCCTACATGATCAGATGTGAGTGCTAGGTGTGCCTTTCTGACGAGTAGGTCAAATGTAAGTGTTGGATGGACCATTCTGACAAGCAGGTCAGATATGCTAAAGAAGACCTACATGGAGGCTAGGCCTACAACTAGCATGAAAAAGGGTTGGCTCTATAGAACTTCCTGTGACGAGAAGAATCATGAGATAGCACCTGAGATGATCCAGATCTAGTGATGATGATCCAGCCGAGATGATCCAGATCCAGTGATGATGATCCAATAGTGATGATCCAGATCAAGTGATGATCCAGATCCAGTGATGATCCAAATCCAGTGATGATGTCCCATGATGATCCAGATCCAAAGATAAAGATGACTTGAAGACAAAGATGACTTGAAGATTAAGAAGACTTGAAGATGCAAATGACGAGATGATCTAGTTGATACAGAGAAGAAGACCAGTGCTGGAAATTGTGTTGAAAGAATACCTTCCTAGTTAAGAGGGAGTGTTGATGTATTTGTAACTTAGGAATGTATTCATCCATGTATCTTATGTATTGTAACCCGATGTTTATTCCGGGATGTATCTATAATGTAATTGAGTCATGTTGTCATGCCCCGATATTTTGATTGGGAGGATCAATAATGTAAACAAGTCATGTGAAGTCATTGTGGGTAACCCTCCGATTGTCTAAGGGTTAAAGTCCCCGTAGTTTCGGGGCACTAGGGTTATTAGACTCTCCTAGTAGAGGTCGGCCCTGGTAGGGTTTTAGTCATGTCAAGACTAGTATAAATAGAGAACTAGAGTCTCTATTTATCACACAACTCATACACACTCAAGTGTAGCGCATAGTTGAGGAAAGAGAAGACATTGGGGCTAGACAAGAAGAAGATTACTGCTGTCGGGAGATCACTTATTGTTTTGGGATTTTACTATTTTGGTGCTGATTCTATCTCTGAGGAAGTTGCGGGGTTTTCTCCATTTATGGTTTCCCCAAGGAAAAACACTGTGTTCATTGTATCTTGTGTTTGATTGCTGTACTTGTTATTCTCTCAGTTAAAGATCCTAATAATGCTAGCTTAATGTTGAAAAACTAACATTAGAGACCCATTCTAAATGTCTGACTTTAAATATGATTTTAGCATTTAGAATTTTTTTCATTTTTCTTTGAATTAGTGGTTCAATCTTTGGATACATTTTTCTCAGAGGCTGCTGATAAGGTTTGACTCCAACCTTGATTGGAATCACATGTTGTATAATTTTAGTGTCATACGTCTTTAGGTCTTCGTAAGTCCAAGCAAATAATTCTTTATATTGTCTGAATAGGATGATGAATTTACCCCTCTCGTCGGGTGAACAACAATTTCCCAAATTCACATATTTGGGTTCAGCTTTAGTCCCTAAATTTATCAGCTCGAATTGTAAAGACAAGCTATGAGTCTTGAAATTTGTTGGCTTTTTGAACTTGTTGTCTAAATCAAACATTTGTTCCAAGGTTCTAACTCCTTTTGGAATTAATTTTCTGTACTTTAATTCCTCTTGATGTTCTTCGTCATCTATTATCGCTCCTTTCAAAGTATCATCATTCATTAAAAATTACAATATTTGTTGATCATTGTCAAAAACCCTTAGATTTGTGATGTTATCTGGAACATAAGGCGTGAAAAGAAATTCAATAGAGCATCTATTATTCGAAGGTACTAATCTTGCAGCTAAGGTAGCTAAGAAATCAGCTGATGCATTCTTTAATCTAGGAATTGATACAATATTGAATGCATGAAAATTTATCAGTAAATCCCAAACTTCATTTTGGTAAGCTTTCAAATGGGCTGAAATGCAGTGTATTTTGTTCCAAATTTTTTTAACAACGATTTCAGAATCTCCATATACTTTTAGATTTTTTACTTTCAATTATATTGCTCTTTTAAGTCCTTGAACTAGTGCTTCATATTTAACTGTGTTATTTTTGCATTTGAATTCTAATCTACATGAAAGAAAATGTTTATTTTTTCTTGGATCAATCAGGACATAGCCAACTCCTGATCCTTCCAATGTTTTAGAACCATCAAAGTAAAGAATCCAAAAAATTTCTACTTCTACTGAATTTGAATTGCGAAATACATATGAAACTAAATCTACTATGTTACAATCAATCTCATCAGCCCGTGAAAATCGAAGGAGATCGGGCTGGATATTAGGTATACTGCTAGCTTCTTCAGCCTGGTAATTTCCTGGTTCCAGTTCAATGAAATAAGTTCCCAACATAGAGTTTACCGGTTCATTTTTTCCTTCTAACTGAGTCACCATTTATATTTCATTTGAGGCTCTCTTAACACTTTTATCTGATCTTGACATCCCTTAAAAGGCAACCACAAATGTGACCAATTTGATGGAAAATATCCTTCTAACCTTGCTGACCAATCTCGACTCAAAACCAAACCATAAGCATCCAGGATTTCTACTATGACAATGTCTATGTACTGACATACCCTCTCATCTGCAGATAAATGAATCAGAACATCCTCCATTTCTCCTATTACTTTTACTGTTGTTTTGTCTAATTAAAGAACTTGGCCAGTAGTTGGTTTAGGTTGACCATTGATTTGTTTACAAACTGAAAGTGGCATGACATTGACTGATGCTCCTAAGTCCACTAAACAGTTATGCACATTATAGTTGAAAATATCAAAGGTTAGAAGAAATAATGGATTTTTATACTTAGATTTTCCTCCTAAACTCGCCTCACCAATCTCTTCCTTAGGTTGGTTGTTAATGGGAGGCTCCTTCTCGGGTGTCTCGAGTGCTTTTAAAATATTCTCCTTTTTCTGAGGTAAATTGCACATTTCAAACAACGATATATTTGCTTTAGCCTTTTTAATGTCTTCCACAACATCATATGCCATCTCATGTTCCTTGAGATTATTCTTGACATTTTCATTTTTGCTTTCAGTAGGCTTTACAGGTGTATTGAATTTCTTGGGATCCTAACTTGAAATGACAAACTTAGGTGTGTTAACAGTTGAAGTGTTGTTCTTTATCTTCTTCATGTTTTCTTGAAGTTTCTTAATCTTTGGAAGTATTGAGTTATATTCTTTTAATGGATTCTGACTTCTTTTTGTTACATTAGTCTCTGGTATTTCTTCTTTGTCAGGGAAATATTCATCTTCTAAGTTGGAACATAGATCCACAATCCCAAACAACCAAGGTAGTTTCCTCTTATGTTTCTGTAGGTTCATGATCTTTCCCTTTCTCCTCCTCAGTTTCTGTCAGCTTGGAATCCAATAATTGGTTCATTACTAATGTCATAGAATTGATCCATTGTGGGAAATTCTTCTAAGAGTGAGGTTGCTGATGGAAAATGCAAAAATTATCCATTCATACATTGGTCAAATTCATTACTGAAGGATTGTGTGGAGGAGTTTTAGGTTGACTGTTGTATTCTCTTTTTTGTTAGTTTTTCAACATTAAGCTAGCATTATTAGGATCTTTAACTAAGAGAATAACAATCATAGCAATCAAACACAAGAGACAATGAACACAGTGTTTTTCCTCAGGGAAACCATAAATGGGGAAAACCCCTCAACTTCCTCAGAGATAGAATCAGCACCAAAATAGAAAAGCCCAATACAGTAAGTGATCTCCCGACAGTAGTAAACTTCTTCTTATCTAGCCCCAGTGTCTTCTCCTTCCTCAGTTATGCACTACACTTGAGTGTGTATGAGTTGTGTGATAAATAGAGACTCCAGTTCTCTATTATACTAATCCCGCCATGACTAAAAACCTACTAGGGCCAACCTCTACTAGGAGAGTCTAATAACCCTAGTGCCCCAGAACTATAGGGACTTTAGCCCTTAGACAATTGGAGGGTTACCCACTATGACTTGACATGACTTGTTTACATTATATATCCTCCTAATCAGAACATTGGGGCATGACAACATGACTCAATTACATAATAGATACATCCCAGAATAAACATCGGGTTACAAGACATCAGATACATAGATGAATACATTATGAAGTTACAAATACATCAACACTCCCTCTTAACTAGGAAGGTATTCTTTTGACACAATTTTCAACACTGGTCTTCTTCTCTGCATCAACTGGATCATCTTGTCATCTTGAAGTCTTCTTAGTCTTCAATTCTTCTTCATCTTTGAGTCTTCAATTCTTATTCTTCTTATTTATCACGGGATCTGCATCATTATGACTACTGGCTCATCACTATTGGATCATCACTCGACCTAGATTGTCATCAAGTCTGGATCATCTCATCTGGATCATCATCACAACTGGATCGTCACTTGATTTGATTTGTCATCAAGTCTAGATCATCTCATCTAGATCACTTGATCTGGATCATCATCAAGTTTGGATCATCATCTGCTATCTCATAATGGTTCTATCTCGATTCTTCTCGTCAGAGGAAGTTCTACATATTCAATCCTGTAGGCCTACCCTTCATGTAGGTCTTCATCAGCACTTATATCTGACACTTAAGTCAGAATGGCCCGCCCAGCTCTTACATCTGACCTCATCTTGTCAGAAAGGCACGCCCAGCACTCACATCTGACCTCATCCTATCAGAAAGGCCTAACACTCACATCTGACCTCATCTTGTCAGAAATCCTCAGCACTTATATCCGACCATGTGCAAGCACACTGTATGGGAAAGGCTCTGCACTTACATCCGACCTCATCCCGTCAGAAAGGAACATCACTTACAATCGACCATGCTCGAAAGCACCACATTGAAAAGGTTCATCACTTATAATCTGACCAAGCACGAAGCACCACATCAGAAAGGGCTTAGCACTTACAATTTGACCATGCACGAAGCACTGCATCAGAAAGGGCTCTGCACTTACAATCCGACCATGCATGAAGCACCACATCGGAAAGGGCATGCACTCACATATGATCATGGAGGAAATAATCCTTTAGCCATGACAAAATGGTTCAACAGTTACATCTGATCAAGTGGGAACACATCCCTCTATCACATCAGAATGGCTTCATAGTCCTAGACTGAGTTTTCCTGGTAACTGACCAGGTGCCTCCATTCCCAGAATGGCAATTGCCCTTACATCTGTCCTACTCGACAGAATGGCTAGCACTCATATCTGACATGGAAGGAACCAATCCTCTCACAATGACAGAATGGCTCAGCCCTTACATCTAACCATGGAAGGAACCAATCCTCTCACCATGTCAGAATGGCTATGGGTCTCATCACTTTCTCTTGGAGGAAACCGCAATATGGAGAACACCAAGCTTCTACCTGAAGTACTCAAACTTCATCCTAGCCAATGGCTTTGTCAATACATAAGCTATATGTTCCTCCATCGCAACATACTGGAGCTTCACTGCTCCCCTCTACACCATATCCCTGATATAGTGATACTTGATCTCGATATGCTTCGACTTGTCATGGAACATAGGATTCTCTGACAACTTCACGCAACTCTGGTTGTCACAATGTATACAAGTAGCATCCAACTGGAGATCAAATATATCAGACAGTATCTTCCATATCCATACTACCTCACAACTAGCTGAACAAGCTGCGACACACTTTGCTTCAACTGTACTCAGTGCCATGCAGGATTGCTTCCTGCTAAACCAAGAGATCACACCTGATCCCATACTGAAGCAACATCCTGAAGTGCTCTTCTTATCGATGGCACTACCTGCCCAATCTGAATTGACATAACCCTCCAGGTTAATCTTTTGATTTGACTCATACTTGAGCCCATAATCAACTGTACCCCTCAGGTACCTCAGAATATGCTTTGCAGCAATCAAGTGAACATTTCTTGGATCTGTCAAGAACTGGATCAAGGTGTTCACAGCAAAGCAAATGTCTGGTCTCGTGTTCGTCAGGTACATCAATGACCTAATCATCTGACGATACATCGTAGCATCAACTGACTCTGATGAAGCATCACTCAATAGCTTCAGGTTCGATGCCATAGGTGTGACCATGGCTTTGCAGTCCATCATCCCAAACCTCTTCACGATCTCTACTACATACTTCCCTCATCCAAGGAAGATTCCATCTACACTCTGCCACACTTCCATGCCTAAGAAATAATGCATCATACCCAAGTCCTCCATTTTGAACTCAGTAGCAAGCTATCTCTTCGTATCAACAATCAACCCATCCGTACCTGTCATAAATAGATCATCTACATATAGTAGAAGCATCACTGGGTTGATGTCTTCAACCTTGTAGTAAAGGTTGGAATCTACTTTACTTTTGGTAAAACCCAAACTGGATAGAAAGCTGTCAATTCTACCGTACCAAGTCCTGGGTGCCTGTTTCAAACCATAGAGGGCTTTCTTCAATCTGCATACATGAGACTCTCTGTCATGTGTCTCAAAACTGAGTGGTTGTTCTACATACGCTTCCTCTTCTACTACACCATTCAAGAAAGCAGTCTTGACATCCATCTGGTGTATCTTCCATTTCATCACTACAGCCAAAGCAAGTACTGATCTGATGGAAGTGTATCTAGCTACAGGTGCAAAGGTTTCTTCATAATCTATTCCTTCTTTCTGAGAGAAACCTCGAGCCACAAATCTTACTTTATATTTTTCCATGCTACTGTCTACAGCATGCTTGATCTTGTAGATCCATTTGGAAGTTACAACTGACTTCCCTTTTGGTCTTGGGACAACATCCCAAACATCATTCTTCATGATCGATTGATATTCTTTGATCATAGCATCCTTCCATTCTTTCCGTTCTGTCGTTTCTTCATAACTGGAAGGTTCTTTATCAATGAAATCACATAGTAAAGCTACATACTCGGAACAGGATCTGGTCCTCTTTCTTTCTCTGTGATTCTCTTCTGGAGCCCCATATCTTTTCGCACCTTGGATAAGTTCTCGTACCCAAGCAGGTTTCCTCCTATGAGGATTCTTCTCCAGAGGTGGATCTATAGGTCTTTGTGGTTCTTCAAATTATCGATCTTTTTCTTGAATTTCTTTGTTCATGGTTGTATCATGAATTCTGGGTGCTTCTGCTACTTCAGGTTTTTCAGCAGGTCTCTTTCTGGATTTGTTGTAAGTTGTGTCTTCATCAAATGTCACATCCCTGTTGATGTCAATCTTCTTGCATCCTGAGAAATATATTATGTAAGCCTTCGAGCTTTCAGAGTATCCCACAAATATACCCTTCTTTCCTGAAGGATCTAATTTTGTTCTCTTATCTTTTGGAATGTGTATGTATATAGGACAACCAAATATTCTGAGATGGATGACTTCTAGTTTTTTACCGGAGAATACTTCTTTAGGAGTCTTGTGCTCGAGTACTCTATGTGGAGTATGGTTCTTTACATACACTGTTGTTCTTGCAGCTTTTTCCCAAAGATGCATAGGAAGATCTTGATCATGAAGCATAGCTCTTGCAGCTTCCATGATAGTTCTGTTCTTCTGTTTCGCAATCCCATCATGTTGTGGATTATAAGGAGTGGACAACTCCCTCTTAACCCTGATTCCTTACATAGCTCTTTGAATTCATTTAAAGTGAATTCTCCGCCATTATCTGATCGAAAAGTCTTGATCTTCTTTTCAGTGTGATTCTCGATCAAGGCTTTGAATTCCTTGAATTTACTGAATACTTCATCTTTGTTATTCTTGAAGTAAACCCATGTCTTCCTATAAAAATCATCAATAAAAGAAACATAATATGCATACCCTCTTAGTGAGCTTGATGACATAGGACCGCATACATCGGAGTGGATGATTTCTAGGATTCCTTTTGCTTTGCTTTCGCTACTTGGAAATGTCTTCTTTATGTTCTTTCCTTTCACACATCCTTTGCAGACCCCATCATGTTTTGCTTGTATTTCTGGAAGACCTTCAACAACTTTGCTTGCAAGAGGTAGTGCTCTGTAATGCACATGTGCAAGCCTTCTATGCCAAATTTCACTTGGATCTACTGTGTCATGGACCAAGGCTTGTTCTAGATGGCCCTTTAATTTGTACAAAACTCCTTCTTGTTCACCAATCACTACCGCATCATCAATAGTCTTTCCTC
This sequence comes from Pseudotsuga menziesii, assembly GCA_001517045.1. Classification (NCBI taxonomy): domain Eukaryota; kingdom Viridiplantae; phylum Streptophyta; class Pinopsida; order Pinales; family Pinaceae; genus Pseudotsuga; species Pseudotsuga menziesii. The sequence continues at coordinate 187,825 of LPNX011162702.1, read as the reverse complement.
TTGGCCACATGATGACTTGACCATCTATGAATGCAACCCTCATTCCTTTTGCATTCAATGCTGGTATGGAGAGAAGGTTTTTCTTGAGTCCTGGCACAAACAATACTTCTTTCATTGTTAGAGACTTTCTAGAGTCTAGTTTGTAGGAAGATTCCCCACTACCTTTTATTGGATATTGGTAGTCATCTCCTAGCTTCACCTTGTGAGGTGATTCATGTTCTGATAGTTTCACAAAGGATTCCTTGAATCCAGTCATATGTTTGGAATCCCCACTATCTATAAGCCAATCATCACTTCCATGAGTAATGTTACCTATGAGAGCGGAGATCAAAACATATTCACCCTTGCTTGAAGAATCTTCACTTTCATATCTGGTTCTCTTTGATGAAGGTTCATCATCCTCTGCAGCATGAGCATGATGTCTTTTCTTGTTTCCTTTCTTCTTGTGAGAGCTACTTTTTTTCTTAGGACAATATCTAGCAAAGTGTCCTTTTTCATCACATGTATAGAAAATGTACTTAGACTTATCTCTAGGCTTTCTTGAGTTATACCTATGATGAGAGTACTTACTTCTATGATGGCTGGATCTGGATTTCTTGGATTGTACTATGAGAGCTTGATCTTCACTTCCCATCTTCTCTTCTCGAGCTGCTATCCAAGCTTCTTCTTGAGAGCATTCTTCCCATAGTCTTCCGAACTTGACTAACTTCTTTCTAGCACAGATCCCTTGAATGAAAGAGTCCCATGTCCTAGGGAGACCATTCAAGGTGGCCATCACAATTTCTGCATTCTCCACTTCTTCATCTACTGCTTCTAATTTTTCCTTGATTTGAGAAACCCTTGTGAAGTAATACTGGATGGTCTCTTCATTCTGGATCTTCACATTCTTCAGTTGATACCTCAGAGTCATTTTCCGGTTTATGTTCTTCCCTTCAAACAATTTGGTTAGGGAATCAAACATAGCTTTAGGTGTCTTGAGAGAGGACACCTGTGGGATGAGGTGATCCTTGATAGAATCAACAATGACCCTATTTTCCATAACCATCTTCTTATTATGTAATTCCTTAGCCTCATCTCCCTCTGGAACTTGAACCTCCTCATGGATGTAGGAGTCTAACTCATTTTCTTCCAGGACCAGGGAGATCCTATACTTCCAAGCTCGAAAGTTATCAACTCCCTAAAGCTTTTCATCAAGCTTGGTATGATGAGACATCTTAACTAAGAACCTCAAATGGAAATACAAAATATTTAGATCTTACCAGTTCAAGATGTTGGATCTAGATTTGGAGTTGAAATCCTGCAGTACTGGATTAGGAGCAAATTAGGGTTTTGCTTTTCTGGAGTTCTGTCCGCCCAAATGCCTTGAAATTTAACCCTAACTTTTATTTTTGGGAGGAGATCAATCTAGGCCTAAACTCACTGAAAAAATCCTCTTTTGTGAAAAGCCCTAAATTTCGGTAGTAGCGTCGGGTCCAAAACTGAAAAACCTTAGAATTGGATTCTGCTTTGACAGAAAGATGCGCCCTAAGGAGGAGAATTATTCCACCTTAATTTTGCTGAAAATATGTGAAGAAATATCCACAAACTAGGAAGCCCTAGTTCCCGTAGCTGCACAGTGTCTTCTTCTCAGGTTAGATCTGATACCATGTTAGTTTTTCAACATTAAGCTAGCATTATTAGGATCTTTAACTAAGAGAATAACAAGCACAGCAATCAAACACAAGAGACAATGAACACAGTGTTTTTCCTCGGGGAAACCATAAATGGAGAAAACCCTACAACTTCCTTAGAGATAGAATCAACACCAAAATAGAAAAGCCCAATACAGTAAGTGATCTCCTGACAGCAGTAACCTTCTTCTTATCTAGCCCCAGTGTCTTCTCCTTTCTCAACTATGCACTACACTTGAGTGTGTATGAGTTGTGTGATAAATAGAGACTCCAGTTCTCTATTTATACTAATCCCAGCATGACTAAAACCATACTAGGGCTGACCTCTACTAGGAGAGTCTAATAACCCTAGGGCCCCGGAACTGCGGGGACTTTAGCCCTTAGACAATCGGAGGGTTACCTACTATGACTTGACATGACTTATTTACATTATAGATCCACCCGATCGGAACATCGAGGGATGACAACATGACTCAATTACATAATAGATACATCCCGGAATAAACATCGGGTTACAAGACATAAGATACATAGATGAATACATTTCAAAGTTACAAATACATCAACATTTTTTTATAATAAGGCTTGTATTGTTTATGAGCCTCCTTTTCTTTGTCTAAATCAATCACTCGGTTTGATAACTTCTGCATCATGTTCACCATCCCATCTAAATCCTGTGATCGTTCATCCTTAGGTTTAGTTAATAATAGGGGTTTTTTGTTTCCATAAGTTCTTTCATCTGACTGCGTAGGATAGTGCTCTATACTCTCCAATTCTGCCTCTACATTTTCAGCTTCCTCATAAGTCTCTACGAGAGTGGGTCTCACCGATATTTTGGAAAACATGGCCAGATCAGGTCCAAGGGCTGAGGTATAGTACTTGATTAAAGAATGCTTAGATGGTTTGTCAGCTGCACTGAAGTTATTCAGGTAAGCAGCAAACCTTTGAGTAAAATTATGCACCCTCTCTTTTTTTTCCTTCTTTAGAGCAATCAACCCTTTCATTAAAGTTGCATGAGTTTTCTGGATTCCGTACTTGCTTCTGAACAGTCTTTCAAAAATATTCCAATTTGTGATTGAATTTGTAGGTAAGGCAAATTACCATGAAGTGTCTTTTCCTTTCAGGGTATGAGGAAACAATCTGCAGACTACATATTCATGTTCTGCTGCTCGTAGTCCGTCTAAAGCCAAATAAAAACTCTACAAATGATCATCCACGAGAATTCCTTCACTTGGTTCAAACTTGGGTAACATTTTGTCAAAAATATGAGGCAAATCATGCAAGGAAGGTGTCAGATTTAAAGGAGATATAGCTCTCTAAGCAGGCTGTGGAGGTGGCCGATTGGCATTTACATTGGCCATAATTCTAAGTGGAGTATGAGGTGGGGACTGAATAGGGGTCTGAAAAGGTGAACAGTGAGGGGAATCTAGTCCCAATTGATCCAAAGGTTGGTCAACTTCTTGTAAGGTTGTTTCCACCAATTCTTCAAGATCTTCTACCAACACTGAGTCTTCCAATTGAGGACGTTCCTTCTTCTAATACTCTCTTCTAGGTAGGACGAAGGTAATAGGTAATCCTCCAATATTTTTTGCATATGCCCTGGTAATCCTCCTTAAATCATCAACCACTTCATTATAAATGGGATAAAGATACCCCTTTCCCTTTTTTCAGGAGTAGACTTCTGGGAAAACTGGTTTCAGAACTGTCACCGATGGATTAATCTTAAGAAAATAAATTTCCTCAGCCAACCATGCACTGGTGGCCCTCCTTCTAGCGCCAAAAAACTGTTGAGGACTGGAAAAATGTAGGTGACAATAGTAGGGATTCTCCCCAATAAACATTCCCAATTAGCTCGTTATTGTTTGGTATGGGGAATCCATCTGATTTATGGTCTGGCTACCGTAGGTCAAGTAACGGTTAAATTTTTTTTCCGGTTGCGGCCCGGTCCACCGTTTAGGTGTATTTGTTAGTTTTTTTAAATTTCTGTATAATGTGCAAGTGCCTAACTAAATGCAAATGATAGAGATAACGAGGAGTGTCGCTATGTGATGCGCAGGTTCTTACCTCTCATCTTACCTTTCTCGCTTCTAAATCACAAACAAACAAAAAATAACTAAGACTAACTAACCTATCCCTAGGGAGCAATACTGTAATTAATCGTGAGCAATGTATTGCATAACATGCATTAAGAAAAACTACAGATAGCTGTTAACATTTCTGAATACATGAATATCAATAGACAGATGAACAAACAGATAGCTCATTGTTAATTAAAACATTCATTACTCAAATACGATTGTGGAAATTTCACAAAAATAAACAGGAGCACATTCACAACATGAAAGAATTCATAAGTTAGAATGATCTCACAGTTCATGGAAACAAGCTGAAACAAAAACAGTTCACATCCAACTAGCCCATGTCAAACATTTGAAACCCCACAGTGCTTTCTCTAGCCGAAAAATATAACTCTTTATTATAAGATGAATTAGTTCTTCTTACAATAATCTTCCACCAAGATGGTCTGCAAAAGGTCCTTCTCTACCTAAAACTTGCCCATATTTATACAAAAACCAAAAAAATCCTGGGCTACCCCTAGTTGCCTTTTGGGCTTCCAACCTTTATTTTACAAAAATTTGTCTTTTAGCTTGTGAACAAAAATAAATACAATATATTACATTATTCCAAAACATTCAACTAGGAGGGCCCAACTTGTTCATTCATGAACTTTCTCCATACATTTTCCTCAGCTGCTATATTCTCAAAACCAGAAGGTTCGAGAAATATGATAGTAATTTAATGTTGAGCAACCTAGGTTTTTACACCCGCTATCCTGGCAGGAATCAAGCGCATCTGGTCTTCTAGCAAGAGAATACTCACAGCTACATGTGCTACTTCAGTCTTTAGTATCTTTTCATCCAACTCTTTGACTTGCTGGATGGCTTGTTCATCTTTGCTGCATCTGTCCTGTAAATGTTTCAAAAAAATTTCATGTTCTGGCAGCACTTCCAATCTCTTCGTAGTGGAGGTCTAACACCAATTATAGGTTAGGAGCACTCTCCTACAAAATTCAGCACAGGCACTCTATGTTTTCTTCACTATCTTCTTTAATTCTTCTGCTGCATTACTGGCAAACTCAATCAGCTCATATTCTTGCTTTATTGTCTCCTGATCTTTGACACATATATCTACAGGAGATTCTTTGTTTGCTTCTACCCAAGTCATCCTTCCCCGCAAAGTTTCCAAAATATCCTAGGTTCTATCCAAAAAATATGAGGTTGTATTTACAATTTTTTTCTAATCTGATGTCTATTTATTGGACTTTAAATCTTTCTTCTGCTATCTGTAGTTGTATTTGATGAATCTTATTTCTAAGCATAAGAGCATGCTTCTTTAAAGGTTCAATATCAACCTTCTGCTCCATAGCTGACTTCAGTGAAGCTGCAAGTGAATTCTTTTGTTCCTCCAAGGCTGCTATTTGAGTCTCATATATCTTAGCCTTCCCTTTTCTGGTGGTTTTCAGCTCTTATAGCTCTGTCACTTTACTTTCCAATCTTATCTTATCTTTATTCAGTTCTTCAACTGATAACTGAAGATGATTTTTCTCATCCTCCAAACTCTGATATTTCAGCTGTAGTTTTCCCAACTCTGCTGAGGTAGCCTGAGAATTCCTCTCCATATTTTTTTCATATACTACCAGAGCATCTTTATCTTCCCACAAGGTTTGAAATTCTGCCTTTGAAACTTTGACCTCATCGATCATGTCCACATACTTTCTCTTCATATTATGGCTTTCACCCCTTTCCTTCTTTAAAGTTTCCTCCAACTGGGCCACCTTTTTCTAAGAATGCTCAAGGTTATTCATGATCCTATCCACATTGTCTTCAGTGGATAGGGTTAGAGATACCCCATCCCTTGCTATTAATTGTGGATCCTTATGTGTACCATGAACTACTGTTTTGTCAGTTACCATCCTTCCTGGTTTACCTCCAGTGTACACCTTCTTTTCAGTTCTTTTGACAATTATATTTTTCTCCTTATCGTAAAAGATAGTATTAAAATCCGACACCTCTTCCCCTTCAGTGGGAATGAAAGGAATTAAATCCACTCCAAAAATTGACCCTAAACCTTCTCCTACTATACTACTAGAAGGAATAACAGGCTCTAATGGGTTACTATCAGACTGAGACTATTCTTTGTCCGTAGGGTCTTGTCCTTCTAGTGTCTCTGGTCTTGACCTTTCAGGTGTGTTTTCTATTTGTTGTTTCTCTTTTTGGACACCTTATAATCTGAACCCTTCACTATCTGCTTGTTTTTTTCAGATTTCATCTTCTTCTTGTCTTTTCTTTTCTTCTTTAGCCTTCTTAGCTGCTTCCTCAGCTGCTCACTTCTTTTCTTCTTCTTTTCTTCTCAACTAGTTATGTGCTTCGTGTACAATATCCTCCTCCTCTCTCTTCTTTGCTTCTTCTTATTCTTTCCTTTTCAATTTCTCCGCAGCTTTGCCTTTACCACCCATAGTTGCTATCTTTTGCTTGAACCTTTTTCTTAGGGCTGTCATGTTCTTAGCATTGCGGAAAGTCTCCTCATCTTTGTCCCAAAAGCCGGTGTACTCAAATTGAATTCCAACTTCTTTGCAGTAATTAGCTACTTTGTCCTTGGAATCATTTCTATGGAAGTTCATTTCACCGAAGTGAAAGTATTCCAATTCTTCGATAAATTCTACTGCATTCTTCACCCTTGAAAATTTGTAACTTCCAACAAAAAAGGACACTGTAGGATATACTGCATTTTTCTGTTCAAAAAGGAAATTCCCTACTCCATCAATATATAAATCTCTAATAGCTTCTTTATGGAGTACATAATCAGTAGCATATCTCAGGAGCAGAGAAGGGGCCCTTGAACTGCCATACCTTCTTACATATAAGCCATCCTTTGTTAAATCATAATTTTTGTATTCTTGCATCACCTTGAAGGCTTCTTTTGACATGCAATTGCATTCTTCCAATAAAATCAAAGTGTATAAAGGCATGATGAAATGCTCACGGATCTCTTTATAATAGTTGTAATATTTGTGAGCCCAAAATAACTTGTAAGCAACATATACTGGAGCCCGATCCTTATCCCAATGGCACTTTAGTGCACGGAAAGGCGGAGTGCATAGAATGCAATTGATCAAAATAAAGCTCATGTAGAATTCATACTTCTTTTGGGATACTCCTCCCAATGCTACGCTTATGCATGTCAACAGGATATTGGATACTATGCTTGCCCAGTTAAAAATAGTCCCTTATGTAGCAACATAATAAATAACAGGTATCCAACCCAGCTTAAAACTTTTCCCATTAGCTCTTCCAAAGATTCTGTTCAACATTAAAGCAATGAACCTATATGGAGTACGGAGAGTTGTTGTCTCATACTCTCCAGAAGGCCTTGTCCTAAAATTTCTTCCCAGGATCATCATTTTCTTCACTTTCTCTGCCAAGTCCAGACCTAACTCCTTTAACCAACCTTCAGTTAGATAAGTTTGTGGTGATGGTAGATGATATGCCATGGAAACATAACTAGGGTTGTATGCAGCATAACCTTGCTTCTCTGTATTTGCTAGGATAATCCTTGTTACATCTGCCCTGGGCAGAATCCAACCTATCACTTCCAAACATGGAAAAATCTCAGGCCTGGTAGCCATTTTCATTAGGGCTGACCTCTCAATATTTGCATATATGTGCATATCTTTGAAACCAGCATCTAGAATAGTCTGGCTTGAAATCATCCTATACACCTCTCACCATTTATATCATGGTTCAACTCCAATAATAGCTTTAGTATCTTCATAGATGACTTCCACCTTGGTTATCACTTCTACTTCAGGTTATTCTTCAGCCACTTGGGATTTCTTCTTTTGTTTTCTTGGCATATTGCAGTGCTGGAAATCAACTTGTAACAGTCATGCAACATGGTTTCAGTCTAACTATCTCTAGAAACTGGGATAGTGATAAACAAGAAAACATACAATTATTACCATTTCTTCAATGTGCATACTGGAATTCAAAGTCAATACCATAGCCTTCTGAATGAGAGATTTTAAACAACTTTCAAAATATTTATGCTCCCCAAACCTGCACAAAAAATATGCTCGCTCAAACCCTAAACTCTTCCAACTTCATAAAACCTATATGGGCACCTTGATTGAGGAAAAAATCACCCCACCGTTTGCTTCAACAACATTCTAAAACCCTAATCAGCTGCGTGGCCCTCCTGAATCCCACGGGAAACTACTGCTATCAAAGGCACAATTTTCTAACCCTGGGCTAAAAATGTAACAACCAAGAACAGGGTGGTGCAGACAGCGAAACGCATGTCTGCACCATGCCCTAAACCTCCACAAAACTGCCACAGGTGCACTCATTGCAGACAAACTAATACTTCACTGACCAAAATTAAATGTTCACATCCAATGAGATAAGCCCTTAGTAAAAGGATAAAAATCATAGCAAGAAAGCCACAAAAAGAAAAAGAAACCTTAACCCACCATGGAAAGCTAACCCTATCCACCTGGTGGTTAAACATTAACAAAACCAAGAAAATCGAAACCATGAATAGATCCTACCTATCAACAATGATACAGGAAACCTGGATGGGAAAACCTTCTACGGGTGAAGAGGAGGACGAATTGAAGCTTGACAGCTGTGTAATCAATAGGACAGACAACTTCTACAATGAAAATGACAAGTAACAAACCCAAAATGATGTTATATAGACCTTGACCAGGGCAGAGAACTAGCAATGGAAAAACCTTTTAACCACCGTCGAGAGACCAACTCTGAAGGAAAACCGTAGTGTCGGCTGCTGATCACTCTATTCACCCAGTGATCACTTGGGAAATAAATATAAAAAATTGGAGGCACTAGTGTCAGCGGTATCGGAGGCACCAATACTAAGTTTCGTATCAACTTGCAACTAACCCTCTGCAACATCGGTCGATGGACAGACTAACACTTCGACGTCTTCCAAAAAAGAAACCCGACCACGATATTTCCCACTTAAATGGTTATCAAAAAAGGATAGTTGAAGGGACATCCAATCCATCGGATCCATTTTGTACTAAGACACCAGAATTTCGGCAGACCAACTCTAAGAGGATAGACAAACTCACTCCCAATGCAACAACTTAGATCTCGGAAAAGTTCCCGCTAAAACCCATCAAAAAGCTAGTAAATTGTTCCTCCGCAATGTCAGAAGACTAGTCAACTAAGCATCTGATATCGGACAGCTAGTTGACTGAGCATCCGATACAGATATGCAAAAAGACTAAGTTTTTTCAGAAAATTTCTGAGACCTGGGCAAACTTGTGTCGAAATAAAACATTCCTAGGCCATCTAGATGCTAGAAAAAACAAGGGGGGACCCTAAAAATAAATGTTTTTGGGGAAATAGTTGCAGCTGCAACACCAGGCGAAGGCAACTTGGATCATCCCATAGTGTATGCTAGTAGGAAGTTATCGTTTGCTGAACGGAATTACACCACGACTGAAAGGGAAGGCCTGGTGATGGTATATGCTCTGCAAAATTTCAGGCATTGTTTGTTGGGTGGACACTTTAAGATGTTCACTGATCATTCTGCTTTGCAATACCTAGTAAATAAGCCTGTGTTGGGGGGGAGAATCTGTAGGTGGCTGCTCTTGTTCCAATCATTTGATTTTGAAATAGTGGTAAATCCAGGACGGTTCAACGCTGGCCCGGACCATCTGTCACGTATTGAGAATGGTGAAGAACCAACTAATATTGACAATGGGATGCCTGCTACACAATTATTTCGAGTTGAAATCACAGACGATTACTATGGCCCCATTGTTTAGTTTTTATCTACTGGCATTGCCCCTGTAGATATGTCGATTAGCCAAAAAAAGTAGCTGGTCGTTAAAGCTTCTGATTTTTTGCTCATTGCAGGACGACGATTTTTCACTCATTGCAGGACAGCTCTATAAACTTGGACCGGATGAGATATTGTGATGATGTGTCTTACCGCATGAGCAAGGTCCCATTCTAGAGGAAGCATATGCAAGTGTTGCGAGAGGTCACCACGGAGGCCATGCCATTGCCCGGAAGGTGCTGCGTGCTAGGATTTGGTGGCCCATGTTGCATAACGATGCCATAGACTATGCCAGGAGCTGTGATGTATGCCAACAGGTTGGTAAACCATCGCGGAGAGATGAGATGCCACTGGTACCACAGGTGAATCTGCAACCATTTGATAAATGGGCCATTAACTTTGTGGGTCCTCTCAATCCTCCAGGTAAGTGCATTGGCAACCATTATATTATCACTGCAACTGACTACCTGAATTAGTGGGAAAAGGCTGTACCAGTCATTGATTGTACCACCACGACAGCAGCATGGTTTATTTTTTAGAACATTATGATGTGCTTTGGGTGTCCTCGAATCCTGATGAGTAACCAAGGTAGTCACTTTGTCAACCAAATGATAAAAGTGCTAACCAAGGAGCTTCAGGTACAACATAAGCGAAGTACTCCCTACCATCCACAGGAAAATGGCACTGTTGAGGCCTTCAACAAAATTTTGGAGACAACACTGACCAAGGTATGTAACACCAACCGCGATGACTGGGATTTGAAAATTCCTGCAATTTTATGGGCCTATCGTACTACCTGCAAACGGCTCATACATCAGACATCGTTTAAGTTAGTTTATGGGCAAGAGGTAGTCATGCCAATGGAGTACATTGTTCCCAGCTTGCGCATTGCTGCGGCAACAGGAATGGCGGATGCAAAGGCATTAGAAGCACGTGTTGCGTAGCTGATTCAGCTCGACGAGGATCGTTTCATCACAAGATTCCAGAAACATGTTATGAAAGATCGACAGAAGGCATGGCATGATCTCCATATTAAGCACAAACAATTCACGGTAGGATATTTGGTGCTATTATATGACAGTAAGTTTATCAAGCATCTAGGCAAGTTACAAATGCACTGGCTAGGTCCCTATCTTGTTCAGTCTATTACCTCTGGAGGTGTCGTGCAGTTGCAGCAATTAGATGGTGTCGTGTTACCAAAGATCATTAAAGGGAGTCGCTTGAAGCCCTATTGTTATAACTCTAGGAAACTCCTATAGGTTGTAGCTCGAGGATGCCTCGTAACTTAAAATTGTTTTAGTGTTTTCTGATATGGATTCGAGGATGCTTGGTAACTTAAATTTTTTTTAGGAGTTTCTGATATGGATCAAGTCAGGTGACCTATATAACCTTCCACTCTCAAGACATGCATGAAACTCACTCAATTACAAGGATTTTAGTTACAACTGTTCAGAAGTTGACAATAAGGTGTCGGGATGGAGAACTCATCAGGTTGGCAGATTTACATACAAAACATATGCATATAAATGGCTAAATCATGATAAGGATGGTACTTATAAATCAAATCACATTAACACACCAATAGGATGACATCTATTAGTTATTAATCAACTTGAAAGTAACCTAAATACACATTCAAGCATAAGTATAGTAAAGAAAGAGATGAAGGCTGAACAAATCATAACAAAAGAGCTTATATTCAAGAATGAGCAAAATGAGAAGCTGACAATAGTATAGGTTTATAAATCCATGAAGTCGAACCCTTTTTCATAAAATCAGTCTTAGGCTTTATAGCCTTTTACAAAATATATATATCCTAAAACTTGGATCTGTTTTTTACAAAAATAAACAAAAGTAATAGTTTTTGCAAATTAGGGTTTAAAACCCTTAATTAACTACTTGTCTAACTTAACTGAAGAATTAGTCCACTGAATGAACATTTAAATAACTGAAGTATTGCTGATGATTACTGGTCTTCTGCCAGTTAAGCGACTGATTTCTCTTTGACAGCTAGGGTTGGTGGCCTTTTGTGCTGTTATGTCATAGTAGATCTTAAACATACCCTTTTCTGATGCTTCCCTCAGCATCTTTCATCTTTAGATTACGTCCCTATGCCATCTGTATTTGCCCAAAACTGGTCCTGTATGCCAAAACTTACTTTTAAGGCTCTATCCACTTTCGATGGTTAAGAGGCCAGTCTATGGGAATCATTATTTGCCAAAAGTGGTGCTTTCAGTGGCTAATGAACTGCCCCAGCGTCCGCCTAAGCCACCGAAAGCCCTGTTTTACAAAAAATATTAGGTTTTTTCTCAAAAATGTATTTTTAGGCCTGTTTGCTCAGCTTTCCTCTTCTGCAGGCTTCATGCTAGGAGTGTTAACAATGCCTTGGCTAGTTTCAGGAAGCTGGAGACTAACTGTTGCTTCAGCTAGGGTTTCTAAGGTGGGGTGGCTGCTACGGCTTGATTTGGCCTCCTTCAGCTGTAGCCTTTGGAGCCTAACCATCTTGTATAATCTAGTATTGTCCTTGAGGTACCTTGTATTCAGCCTTTTCAAGAAAATGTATCTTTCTCTCTCCTCCAGGTATGACTTATGTAGTAGCTTGTTCCTGCTGGTCAATGTTTCATTATTCCTCTTTAGTTCTCTTTCCAAGACCTCCATTTCATAAATCTGCCTCAATAGCTGGTTGATATTTTGAGTTTTAGGGTTGCTGGAGGAAGCCTTCTCTGTTGGTTCCTCTTGCTCTTGCGGTGTGGGGGATGGTAGTGCTTTAGACACTGGTATAATTTGTAGAGCTAGGGCTGCATCCTCTTCTTGCTCTTCCTTAGAATCTGAATAGGGTATATTTAGGATATTCTCATGGTGTGCTTCTACCTCCTATCCCTTCTCACTGAAGTCCAAGTTCCTTTTTTCCTTCTTGGTCTTAGAAGAGGAGGGAGGTTGTTCTATTGCTGCTATTGGGGATATGGCCCTCCTCCTTCTTCTCCCACTCCTTGGTGTGCTGGACTTCTTGGAAGGAGACTTCCCTTTCTCTTCTAGCTCATGAAGGCCTGTCTCAAAACCATTCCAAAATAGAAAATAAGGCCAAGCCATATTTCTTCTATTCAACAACTCCTGGACCAATAGCTGGATAAGACCGCGGTGGGACAGCCTGCCAGGAATCTTGGATGGCTGGGCTTTCACTTGATGTGCCATCTTTCCCAGACTTATGTGTAAGTAAAAAAGAAAATTGAGAGGGATTTTACCTGTGAAGTGATTCATCAACTTGAAATGGTAGATCATGGCTCTGTTATATCTCCCTTCACAGGTTAGAAATACCACAATGGCCTTCAGCAGTTGTTGCCACTTCTCCTCCAGCCATGATGATGGCAAACTCTTCTTCCACACTATTCCTCTATGCTCAGGCTTAAGGTAAGACCTGAACTCAACCTCTTTGGGTATGGTGGTCTTGAACCATTTTTCTCCTATGTAAGGGAGTTCTGTCACCTCAGTGATTAGCACTTCATCTACATGAAACTCCTCTTTTCCTATGACTGCTTTTGAACCATCAAATGAGAGGGAAAATTCTTGATCAGCTACCTACTGATGGAAGCCTTGTATCTTTTCACAGAACTTGTAGCAGCCAACCTATTGGAAGAGTTTGTAGACCTCTAGATGTGCTTCTAAATAACTGATATCACCTAGCTCCTGCCTGAGAGTAGGTCCACTCTTCTTCATCTTGATGGGTGTCTCTCCTAGGTACCTGCAAAATAGTTCTTAGTTCTGTATACAGTATGCTTAGCAGGCTGCTCTTTCAAAGCTAGTTTTTCTGGTGGGGAAAAATGATAATATTGAAGATGAAATCAGATGGAGTCTCTTGGAACTGATTATGAGTGTTTTTTTGTCATTATGGAGGCTGAGATCATAAGATGATGGTAGCAGTTGATCCTTTAGATCTCCTTTCCCAAGTAATCATAGCCTATATCAGCTAGAGTATTCAGTGGGATTTTTAATGATCTTTTGGATAGGTGGAAGGAGACTGAGGGTTTCTAGTCAGATCAGTCCTTTGCCAGTTTCCTAACGACCTTTTTTACTCATTTACCCATGTGGTTATGCATGCCCATATATTTTCAGTGGTTAATCACGCCCTCCACTGCTCGTTTATCTTGCTGACAAGGTCGAATGTGACTGTTTTCTAACCATTTTCTTACTTTTCCCTTTCGATGGTTAATAGCCTCCGGGAGTTTGTCAGCTAGCCGCCGAAAAACTGGCTTTTGGTGGCTAACGAAGTGTTGTCTTTCCTGCTTAAGCCGCCGAAACTTTTACCCCATTTCCATGGTGAAATCCTTCTTTCGGCAGATAATGGCCTCACCAAAAAACCTATTTAACTGTCAAAATCTTGTCTTTTCGGTGGTTAATGAAATGCCCTAGCTTTCGCCTAAACCACCGAAAGTACTTTTCACCCGATGCTTATGTTCCTGCTTTCGATGGTTAGCATATGCGTTGAATCTTTCTCTGAGCTACCAAAAGCAACCCTTTTCGGTGGCTAATGAGTTGTTCCAAGCCTTTACTAAGCCACTGAAAGCTATAAGTTTTAAAATTTTCAACCAAATAAAAAACAGCGGCTTTCAAATTGTCGATCATACTTAGATATTTCATTACATGAATTTAATTCTTCATACTATCAAAATAAAAAAATTTGGGGAGATAACATCTGGCTCCTACTTGGGGATGGGAACCTCCCAGTGAGGTCCCAAGAATCCCAGACCAAAATGCCTTTCCCTAAAAGAAATTAAATAACTTAACACTATCATTTACTGTTCCATTGGGCATGGAGTTTATTCTGTAAGTAAAAACATCCTACTATCTACTAATTTACAATAATAAGTCCTCAGAGCCTCAAATAAAGTAGAGTTTCAAAAAATGCCCATTCACTAGTCCATCAAATACCTCTTCCCCTTCCAAATTCTGCAATTTGAAGGTGTTATTCTTATGTACCTAGGCTATCACAAAAAGGCCAATCCACAAAGAGTCAAATTTTCCATGTTTTCCCTTGTCCTATCTGACAGTATTCCACTTGAGGATCCAATCTCCAACCTGGAAGTTGTCTACCTTTGCTCTTTTGTCAAACATGCCCTTTATCCTCTATTTATGGGCTTTTGATTTTCATATAACTTGCTCTCTGATTTGCTATAACTCCACGAAGTCCATCATCCTCCTTACCATATCATTTGGTTCATCTTCCTCTTCCTGAAATAATTTTGCCACTAGAAGAATGAGCTAGATAGGAAAAATGGCCTCAGTACCATAAACTAGCTTGAATGGAGAAGTCCCTATGGATCTTTTGTTTGTCACCCTATCAGACCATAAAGAAAACTTAACCTTTGAATCCCAGCTTTTATGATTGGTCTCCAGCAGTTTCCTGATGATCCTGACTAAGCTTTTGTTAGATGACTCAGCCAGGCCATTGCCTTGAGGATAATAGGAGGTGGAATGCACTAGTTGAATTCCCATTGAATCACAAATTTTAAACAATGCCCCAGCTTTAAAAGTTGGTGCATTATCAGTTACCAACCTTACTGGGCAGCCAAACCTGCTAAATATATTCTCATATAAAAATCTCATGACGACTTGATGAGTGACATTCCTGGTGGGTACCACCTCTATCCATTTGGTAAAGTAATCAATGGCTACTAAGATCCATTTATGATGTCCACTAGAAGATGGATTTATTTCACCTATGAAATCCAGACCCCATTGCTAGAAAGGCCCATTCACCACAATAGGCCTAAGGGGCAAGGATTTGAGCTGCTGCTTCCCTATAAATCTTTGGCATTGGTCACATGCCCTTAAAAAAGTGCATACATCAGCAAAAAAGACTGGCCAATAGTATCCTGCTCTTAAGATCTTATGGGATGTGGTTTTCCAATAGTGGTGGCCCCCACATGTGCTAGAATGAAAGTGATGCATGACCTGCTCTGCTTCCTCTTTATCTAGACACCTTAGCAAAATTCCAGACTGATCTTTTCAGTACAACAGTTTGTCAATTGTGCAAAACTTAATAGATTTTAACTTAAGAGCTCGTGCTTGGTTGGGAGTGAGATCAGGAGGAACTTCTAATTTTTACAAAAAATGAATAATACCTAAGTACCACTCACATGAATATAGGTTTTCAGCTACTGATGGAATGTCATTCTGATCTTGATCTACTTCTGCTGCTACCATAGTCTGCACTTTTGCTGATTTGACACGTGAAGTTTATTCCCATTAGTTCATAGTTTTGTTTATCCATGAGTTTAGCCAGACCTAGTCCCTTCACTTACTTAGTGGGTTTCACCTCTATATCAAACTCAATGAGCTTGGAAATCCACTTAGCTCTCTTCCCATCAATGTCAGGCTGAGTCAGAACATCCTTCACAACATATGAAGGGACATATGCAAGGACCTTTGCATGGAGAATGTAAATTCTGAAAGTCTTCAAATATTTTATGAGAGCATAAGCCTGTTTTTCAATTGGGTCATACTTCAGCTCATCATCTCTCAAGGTTTTGCTGAAGAATGCAATTGGATGATCAAGACCCTCATCATTTTTCTAACGTAGTATCGCTGCCACTATGTCATAGGATGCAAAATAGAAAATGTAAAAACTCTTGGTGTAGTCAGGACTAATCAGGGTTGGGGCCTCCATGATAGCCTTCTTAATGTCTTCAAAAGAGTTTATTTCTTGGTCAATCCATTTTATTTCTGCATCTTTTTTCAGCATGATTGTTATGTGTTTTACCAGCTCGAAGAAATTAGGGATGAACCTCCTGACAAAGTTTATCTTGCCTAAAAAGGAATGAATGTCCCTTTTTGACCTCAGTATTGACAACTTCTGGATTGATTCCACCCTTACCGGATCGATCTTTACACCTTCAGGTGAGACTATCTGGCCTAGGAGTTTTCCTTCACTGAGTGCAAACTGGGATTTCTTAGGGTTGAGTGATATTCCATACCTTCTGTACTTCAAAAATACCTTCCTCAAATGCTACAAGTGGTCATGATGGCTGTGAGAGTAAACTGTTAGGTCATCCAAATATATGAGCACAAATTTATCTTTCAACCCTATAAAAGCTAGGTCCATGGCTCTCTGAAAAGTAGCCCCAACATTCATTAGCCCGAATGGCATTTTAGCATACATGAGGGTGCCCCAGGGGGTGGTAAAGGAAGTCTTCTCTTGGTCATCAGGGTGCGCAACAACTTGGTTGTATCCAGAGAAGCCATCTAGGAAGGACATAACACTAGCCCCTGAGAATTTCTGCAACAGGTGTTCCATCTTGGGCAGTGGATAGTTTTCTTTCTTAGAACACTTGTTCAGGTTTCTAAAATCCACACACAACCTGATTTCCCCTTTCTTCTTTCTTACCACTGCTAGGTTTGCAATCCACTTGGAATACCTAAGGGGAATTATGATCTTGGCTTTGAGGAGCTTATGGATTTATTTTTCAATTACTGGTAATAGGAGAGGACTGATTGATCTCAGCATCTGCTTGAAAGTGATGGTGTCCTTCTCCAAAGGAATCCTGTGCTGGATGATATTGGTGTCATAGGTTTTCAGGTCATTGTACTCCTAGGAAAAGACATTAGCAAACTCTTTTATCAGGCTGCAAAACTTTGACCTCTGATCAGTAGTTAATTTAGTGGACAGATTTATTAGTTTTGGATGGCTTTGGCTACCCATGTTTTTCTCTTGGACAGCAGGATCTAGCTCTTTTTTGGCAGGCTTGAAAGGGATGTCATTGTGATCAAACAACTCTTCTAGTGGTACTAGGCCTCGAGGTATGTAGTTGCTAGGTAATTGGAAAATGTTCTGATCAACCACTTTATCTTTCAACTTGAGCTGCTTGGATTCCTCCATGTTTAGGTTTTCCTGGTCTATGTGCATATCAGAGAATTCATATACTAGTTGAAGGAATTTACTAAGTTCATCATCATTCTCAAACACCTTCCAAAATTTGACATTATCTGGCAGGGAAGGTCTGTACTTAACCTGAACATCATAGTTGAGCTTAGGAGGTAAGGGAGGAATAAACAGACTTGTAGAGACAACCACAGAATAAACCAGGTGATTCAAAGCCCTAGGTATATATGGCAGTTCAAAAAACATAAAGGAGTCTCTGAGTTTCCATACCTCATCCCTGTAGGCCTTTAGTCTGATGTTTTTTGCTTGAAAAGTGTTGTTGACCTGCTATATAATGAGGTCTGCATCTCCAAAAATGCTCAAGCACATGATCCCCATCTCCTTGGCAGCTTTAACTCCTAGCAGCAAGGCTTCATATTCTTTTATATTGTTAGTGGTTTTAAAATCAAGCTTATAAGACAGATGAATGTTTTCCTTGTATGGGGAGATCAATACTACACATACACCTGCTAATATTTGGGTGCTATCCCCATCAAAATACATGCTCCATACTATTGTGGTCACTTCTTCGGGCTGTTGATAGGTGGGCTCAGTGAGCTGGACTGATGTTTACTGAGAATCATCTATTTGTAAAATGCATGACCCAAAATCAGTGTCCACTACATAGATGGGGTGATTCACTGAATTGCTCTCCTTGCTTATGATGTAGGCCAACTGATTTTCTTGGTACATTCTCTTAGTCTCTCCTCCAAACATGGGGATGGTGGCATATGTAAGATCCATCTAAAGGGTGCCACCTAGTCTTTTGCTCCAAGATCGAGACAACAAGAGACCAAATTTTGGAGGGATATCGGCCACTACAATGTCCATCATGATGCTTTTTGAAGGTAGTTGAGTTAGGTTCACAACAAGGTGTTTGATGAGGCCCAAGCACTTGACCTTTCTGGAGTCAAAGGAGAATAAATCATGGTAGGGATTTGTGATGCTGAGACCAAGCTCATCCATCAAAGCCTTTGGCATTAGGTTATGAGAGGCTCCTGAATCAGCAGACAGTTATGGAGGATTTTATCATGGATATTCAAGGATATGTAGAAAGGTAGGCATGAGTCCTTTAGGTCTTCAATCATGGGACCTAGGGTTACAACAGGCTTGTTATCTTGCAGGTTTACAAAGTCAGTGTCAATATGCACCTTTGGCTAAAGGGAATTCAGAATGGAAGACTTGAATGCATCATTTTCCATTAGCTCGATTTAAGGGAAATGGATCTTCAATTTTTGAATTTATGACTCAAGGTTGAAAGAATAATGCAATCTATCTAGAAAACTCACATCATGCACTGGAGATTTGAGTTGGAATTGATCAGGAATGGCTGAAGGTGATGGTTTCTGCAATGCTTTGGATATGATAGCGACTTTCTTTGGTAAAAAAGAAACCTTTTTAGCTGGTGCAACAGGCTGTTTGACAGGTAAAACATTCTTCTTGAGAGGGGCAACCATCCTAGACCTTAGATTGTACCCCCCTGACCATTAGCCTGATATACATCCTCTTCAGTGATCTACTCATCAATTAGGGCTTCCTCATATTCTGCCTGTGTCAGAAAAGAATAGTCCACCTCATCCTCCATCCAGTGGATGTTGTCTTTAGCTTCTCATTCTTATTCAATGAATTTTGGCTCTTCTTCTAATACAACATTATGAAATGGAGCTCTGATTCTCTTATCTTCCCCTTGATTCCTTTCCCTTCTGAGAATCTGAACTGGGGGGTTTCCTCTTCTATAAGGGACAAAATTAGGGTTTCAAGGAGCAAAGTCACCTGGACCTTTACCCCTCACAGGTATCTGTCCTTGGTCCTTCAGTTTAGACATTTCAGTAGTTAGGTTATCTAATAGCTTGGTCATTTTTTCAATCTTGTTCTCTGATGAAGAATCCCCAATAGGGTCTGCTGGCTGCTTCTTCCTGTCTATCTTTCCTTTGACCTTCTGAGATGCCAAAATGTTTGGTTCTACCTCTAGAGCAGCATCCTGCATGAGTGATACAGAGGCAGACCTCCTTTCTCTGAGAAGTAGGTAGAAATCAGAGTCAAAGGCATTTGCAGAAGTTATCCCAGCTGAGGTATCAGTGGGCTTGATTTCAGTGGGGATCTTGCTGTACATATTGTTGAACCTCTTGGTGAAGTTGGAGACAGACTCTCCATTTTCTCTTTTCAAGTTGCTTAACTCTGTGATATAGTAGAGGTGATCTCTCCTCTCTCTCCAATGCTTTAGAAAGATGTCATCTATGGCCTCAATTCCTGCCACTGATCCCGCAGGCAGTTCCTTAAACCATTTCCTAGCCTGACCATCTAGGCTTTGCACAAAAACCCTAGTCCATACATCTTCTTGCTCTATGTTAATGTTCTTAGCATAGCTATAAAATGCCTCTAGATGTTCTTCAACTATGAAATCCCCTTCTCTTGTGAACTTAGGCATATACTTGAGGTAATCTCCATTAGGCATGGACGAGAGGGGATTTGGAAAATTTAGGGGGACATACCTAGCTACCAGGATACTTTCCATTTTGGTCAATTGAGGGGCAGCCATTTTGGAAATGGGTATGGATAGGGTTGAGGAAGGAAACACTGATGAAGGTACTCGCTGAGAAGGTGGTGGTGGTATACTTATCCCAGTGGAGTCACCAGGGATTGGATCTTCACAAGCAATAGTGCTTGAAGATTCCCAAACCCTAGAATTTTCTGATGTATTTATAGATTCCTAAGAATTAAGTGTTCCAACAGAAGAAATAATAGCAGAAAAATTTCTTGAAATACCTGATGTAGCTTTCTGTGCAGCATTGCTGGTCTGTCTTAGTGAAGCCCTAGCTCTTCTCAAAATTTCTTCTGGATCTGAAACCAATGTTGCTGGTGGCCTTGTAGGGTTTGCTCTGGTACTTGGTCTTCTTGAAGTCACCTTATTTCAATGGAGTCACCAGATAGATGATTAAAACTAGAATAATGTCCAAGCTTTGTCTATCATCAAATCAAGGATCTATGTCATCTCCCAGGGAAGCTGAGCTTCAGTCTTCTTTCCCCGGCAACGGAGCAATTTGTTATCACTCCAGGAAACTCCTCTAGGTTGTAGCTCAAGGATGCCTAGTAACTTAAAATGTTCTTAGGTTTTTCTGATATGGATCAAGTCAGGTGACCTATATAACCTTCCACTCTCAATACATGCATGAAAGTCACTCAATTACAAGGCTTTTAGTTACAACTATTCAGAAGTAGACAATAAGGTGCAGGGATGGAGAACTCATCAAGCTGGCAGATTTACATACAAAACAGATGCATATAAATGGCTAAATGATGATAAGGATGGTACTTAGAAATCAAATCACTTTGACACACCAATAGGATGACAGCTATTAGTTATTAATCAACTTGAAAGTAACCTAAATACACATTCAAGCATAAGTACAGTAAAGACAAAGATGAAGGGTGAACAAATCATAACAAAAGAGCTTATATTCAAGAATGAGAAAAATGAGAGGCTGACAATAGTATAGGTTTATAAATCCCCGAAGTCGAACCATTTTTCATAAAATCAATCTTAGGCTTTATAGCCTTTTACAAAATATACAGATCCTAGAACTTGGATCTGTTTTTACAAAAGTAATAGTTTTTACAAATTAGGGTTTAAAACCCTTAATTAACTACTTGTCTAACTTAACGGAAGAATTAGTCCACTGAATTAAAATTTAAATAATTGAAGTACTGCTGATGATTACTGCTACTGGTCTTCTGCCAGTTAAGCCACTTATTTCTCTTTAACAGCTAGGGTCGGTGGCCTTTTGTGCTATTATGTCATAGTAGATCTTAAACAGACCCTTTTCTGATGCTTCCCTCAGCGTCTTTCATCTTTACATTACGTCCCTGTGCCATTTGTAGTTGCCAAAAACCAGTCTTGTACGCCAAAACTTACTTTTAAGCCTCTGTCCGCTTTCGATGGTTAAGAGGCCAGTCTATCGGAACCATTAGCTGCCGAAAGTGGTGCTTTCGGTGGCTAATGAACTGCCCCAGTGTCTGCCTAAGCCACTAAAAGCCATGTTTTAAAAAAATTATTAGGTTTTTCTCAAAAATGTCTTTTTAGGCCTGTTTGCTCAGCTTTCCTCTTCTACAGGCTTCGTGCTAGGAGTGTTAACAACGCCTTGGCTAGTTTCAGGAATCTAGATACTAACTACTGCTTCAGCTAGGGTTTCTAAGGTGGGGTGGCTGCTAGGGTTTTCTTTGGCCTCCTTCAACTGCAGCCTTTGGATCCTAGCCATCCTGTATAATCTAGTATTGTCCGTGAGGTACCTTGTATTCAGCAGTTTCAAGAAATTGTATCTTTCTCTCTCCTCTAGGTATGACTTATGCAGTAGCTTGTTCTTGCTAGTCAATGTTTCATTATTCCTCTTTAGTTATCTTTCCAAGACCTCCATTTCATAAATCTGGCTCAGTAGCTGGTTGATCTTTTGGGTTTTAGGCTTGCTGGAGGAAGCCTTCTCTGTTGGTTCCTCTTGCTCCTGTGGTGTGGGGGATGGTAGTGCTTCAAACACGGGTACAATTGCAGAGCTAGCACTATATCCTCTTCTTTCTCTTCCTCATAATATGAATAGGGTATATTTAGGATATTCTCATGGTGTGCTTCTACCTCCTGGCCCTTCTCATGGAAGTCCAAGTTCCTTTTTCCCTTCTTGGTATTGGAAGAGGAGGGAGGCTGTTCTGTTGCTGCTACTGGGGATATGGCCCTCCTCCTTCTTCTCCCACGCCTTGTTGTGTTGGACTTCTTGGCAGGAGACTTCCCTTTCTGTTCTGGCTGAAGCCTGTCTCAAAACCATTCCAAAATAGAAAATAAGGCCAAGCCATATTTCTTCTCTTCAACAAATCCTGGACCAATAGCTAGATAATACCGTGGTGGGACAACCTACCAATAATCTTGGATCGCTCGGCTTTCACTTGATGTGCCATCTTTCCCAGACTTATGTGTAAGTAAAAGGGAAAATTGAGAGGGCTTTTACCTGTGAAGTGATTCATCAACTTGAAATGGTATATCATGGCTCTGTTATATCTCCCTTCATAGGTTAGATAGACCATAATGGCCTTCAACACTTGTTGCCGATTCTCCTCCAGCCATGATGATGGCACACTCTTCTTCCACACTATTCCTCTATGCTCAGGCTTAAGGTAAGACCTGAACTCCACCTCTTTGGGTATGGTGGTCTTGAACCATTTTTCTCCTATGCAAGGGAGTTCTGTCACCTCAGTGATTAGCGCTTCATCTATGTGAAACTCCTCTTTGCCTATGACTGCTTTTGAACCATCGAATGAGAGGGAAAATGCTTCAGCCACCTGCTGATGGAAGCCTTGTATCTTTTCATAGAACTTGTAGCAGCCAACCTCTTGGAAGAGTCTGCAGTCCTCTAGATGTGCTTCTAAATAACTAATATCACCTAGCTCCTGCCTGAGAGCAGGTCCACTCTTCTTCATCTTGATGGGTGTCTCTCCTAGGTACCTACAAAATAGTTCTCAGTTTTGTATACAGTATGCTTAGTAGGCTGCTCTTTTAGAGCTAGTTTTTCTGGTGGGGAAAAATGATAATCTCGAAGATGAAATCAGATGGAGTCTCTTAGCATTGATTATGAGGATTTTTCTTTCATTATGGAGGATGAGATCATAAGATGATGGCAAAAGCTGATCCTCTTGATCTCCTTTCCCAAGTAATCATAGCCTATATCAGCTAGAGTATTTGGTGGGCTTTTTGATGATATTTTGGACAGGTGGAAGGAGACTGAGGGTTTCTAGTCAGATCAATCCTTTGCTAGTTTCCTAACGACCTTTTTTACTCATTTACCCATGCGGTTATGCATGCCCAGATCTTTTCGGTGGTTAATCACGCCCTCCACTGCTCATTTATCTTGCTGACGGGGTCAGATGTGACTGTTTTCTAACTGTTTTCTTACTTTTCCCTTTTGGTGATTAATAGCCTCCGGGAGTTTGTCAAATAGCCGCCGAAAAATTGGCTTTTGGTGGCTAATGAAGTGTTTTCTTTCTTGCTTAAGCCGCCGAAACTTTTACCTCGTCATCGTAGTGAAATCCTGCTTTCTGCAAATAATGGCCTCACCGGAAAACCTTTTTAACTACCGAAAGCTTGTCTTTTTGGTGGTTAATGAAATGCCCTAGCTTTTGCCTAAACCATCGAAAGTACTTTTCACCCGATGCTTATCTTCCTGCTTTCGGTGGTTAGCATATGCGTTGAATATTTCTCTAAGCTACCGAAAGCAACCCTTTTTGGTGGCTAATGAGCTGTTCTGAGCCTCGCCTAAGCCACATAATGTACTTTTTCCAATGTTGCTCGCTGCCTACTTTCGGCAGTTAAAATCCTTCCTGTTCTTCTCTCTAAGCTACAGATAGTGACCCTTTTTGGTGGCTAATGAGTCTTATGGAGTCTCGCCTAAGCCACCAAAAGTGTTATTTTAACTCTGCTTGCTCGGCCCACTTTCGGTGGTTCACTTTTACCTTGCGTTCAACCGTTTAGCCTATCGCATCGACCGTATCAACTCGCAAACGGTGCAAATTGGTGCCAGAATTCTGGCTAGCAAAGTTGTTCATGACAATTGACCTGTGGAATGCAATTTAGGAGTTGTCGCCTATGCTTAGAAATGTGCGGAGGGAGTTCAGATGAATTGGTCATTATTTTTGTTAAATCAGTTACTCAAAGATGCACTCGCTGCTCAGAGCGGGCGTCCCTTTTCTTATAGTTGGATTGTGAATCTCATTGCCCTGGTTGCTTGGATGGAGCCAGAGGACTACCATCCAATGGCGGTTGAAGTAGCCAAGGTTTGCCGCGGTGCCCACTATCAAAACTTGTGGTGGGTCGAAGAACCCAGTTGCCAAACAGATTGCGCGATTCAATTTTGGATCTATTGGGAGGAACTACAGGCGATCGTTGTAGCTGTTCCAAGAATCTCTCCCTACACCATGGCCAAGTATCAGAGGATCATTCGGTTTGTTGTTGGACCCCACTCCATTCATATTCAGTTTAGGAGGGATCCTGATAAGTAGTGGTTGCCATTGCCTTACAATATTACCACGGAATATTTGGACACAATTGTGCAAGAATGGCTGGGAGACTGGTGCATCCCGGTGAGTCAAGAGGAGTTAGATAAGGAGATGCCCCTGGAAGCCCCTAAAGACCCTATCTTGCCAAAATTAAACACCCATGACTCTGACAATGAGTCATCCATGGACCCTGAAGATGCAGCACAGTGGATGAAGGAGGAGACTCGTACCAAATGGTGACAGGAGTACGAGGCTGGCAGCGGTACTAAATCCAGATTAGAAGATCAATTGTAGCGACTTATCAAGGCCTCCATGGATTCATCTACAGCTATGACTATGACAATCCATGAATCAAACCATGCAAAATTTGGTGCGGTAAGAACTAAGCTAGAATCCATTTTTGATATTGTTTCCAAGCAACCATCGGCACAACCTCTATTGCAGGATAGGCCGTCGATCAGCACTGAGCCCCAGGTTCGAAAAGTGTAAGTTCCCTCGACTGCGATCGATGTGGGAAATATAGAAGTTCCTCAGTAGTTGCACCCAATCCAGAGCGTGAATCTAGACCTGAACAAGTTGTCCACTATAGAATTGGTTGAGTTGCAGCATGGCGCCGCACAGGAGTTGGCGGAACGACAACAGGCATTGACAGTGGGTTATGTTGAAGCCCAGAATTTTGCTGAGTAGATGAAGAAGGATGTCGCGGAGCTGCACCAGGTCTGTGTGCAGTTGGCCGAAGAAAAGTTACAAGAAATCAACACACTCAAGGCGACACAGGTCAAGATGTAGCAGAAGACTGCTGCAGAGATTACAGATCTCAAGAAGGCATAAGATCTCCTGATTGTGGAAGCTATGTGCAGGGTATCGAATTGGAGCAGGCTATCTCTGTGGCCTATCAGGACATGTTTGAAACCACCACCGAGCTCACCCCAGTCGAGAAGGCCCAACGATTGGGGCAGACCTTGGTTCAACTTCGGGACCATAACTTGTTGCTTCAGACTCAAGCACAACCCACTACCCTACCGAAGCAGGTTGCAGAGCATAAGGCCTCCCTTGAGGAAATTGCTACTCAGTTTGGCCACATGGAGCAAGAGGCCAAATCTATTATAGAGGAAACCACGCAGTTCTCGCAGAGTATTGTTCACGATGAGAAGTTGGATCAACTCACTGTGCAGGTGCAGGAAGTAGAGGGTCAACTAACAACTTTGAAGTCAGCGCTGAAGGCCATGCCCTTGATGGTTCAAATTACCCGGGTCACAGAACTGAAGGATCTCTAGCAGTGCGCTGCTCGTGCCCAAGAGCGCCAGCAAAAGCACCACGAGCACCTCGATGAATTCCAAGATCTTAGCGGCCAATTGGCTATTAAAGCTGTCGCCACACTTCAGGATATCCATGAGATTCGACAAATGGTCAACAGCAAGGCTACCGAGGAGCACCTGGTCCAACAAATGGTGAGTAATTGTTAGAATACTGTTGCTCAAGTGCAGCTCCAAGTTTGGGACGTTACTCAACAATTTGCCGATTTTAAGGATAAGACTGTCGCATACACCCTGCCAACTTGGTGTGGCTTGAGGACGAGCCACAAAACTGTGTTGGAGGCCTATTGGCAAGGGGTTGGGGTGAGTGAGTTGCATAGCATCGCTGCAGCTGCGCAAGCTCACACGGTACCGCGCAAGGGCCGTTTAGCGTGATGAGCAGAGAAGTAACCACTTTTTGAATATTTTATGTATATGTGGGCCCAATTTTGTTGTAATAGGCCAGTAGTGTTTATAAATTAGTTAATAGTGGACCCTTGAGGCAAAGGCATAAGCCTATTTATAGATCCATTTTTGTAACCATAAAGATAGGATTGTGGCATTGGATCTAGCGCACTCTATGTTGGGGACTGTTCTGTCTTGACTGTGATTTTGTTTGGGTTTCTTTTGATGCACTCTCCGATTTTGGAGAAGGATTGTGCAATGTGGCATATTTGTGCAAGATTAATATAAGATGTGGTGAGTATGGTTCAATCCTTATCCTTTTGTCTGTTATGATGCATCAGTACCGCTTTTTGTTACAATGATGCAATGAAATTTATGTAGATCTATTATGATGCTATGATTTTGTTTTTGATACAATGATGCGATTTAGTTTCTCCTTGCTATGTTAATGCGATCTGTTAACTATAAGTTGATGTAATCTTTGTGACTGTTGAATGCGGTATGATGTTTTATGATTAATGTTGTGGTAAGATAGGGTGATCGCATAAGTCATGGTTCTCCCCAGTCGAATCCCCATGTCCTCCTCCCCCACTATCGAAAACTCGGTTCTGACAGCTATCCCTTGAACGCATTAGGTGAGACCTCGTCTGCTTCACAGATGTTGCTGGGCAGGGTAAAACCTGTTTGGGTCGATGCTCAGGGAGATTGCGCTGCAGGACGTCGACAAAGTCGGAACCCCTGTCGACGAGGCTTTGTTGGTGGGCTGCGCCAACAAGCAGTGAGGATGGCATAGAAGCCATGGATGTTTTCAACGAGATGCCCAGGTTTGGTTGTGAACCCAATACACTTAAATTTTTCACTCTGCTGGATAGTCTGTGTAAACATTATAAGGTCCAAAAGGATGTAAATTTGTTTGCAAACTTGTAAATTATACCTGTTTCAATTATTTCACATACTCCTAAATCTCACAATGGTGAATAAGCTACCAATTTTTTTTTAAAAATTAACAATTATTATAAACACTCATGCATTAACTTTTATGAACGCTAATGCATTAACTTCCCAATTTAACATGCAAAATGTTTAATTTCCCACTTCCCAAAATGTTTAAATCAATTCTTTAAATTACTTATAACAATATTGTAATAGAAATAACAATTATTATAAACACTCATGCATTAACTTCTATAAACATTCATGCATTAACTCCCCAATTTACTATGCAAATTGTTTAATTTTCCACTTCTCAAAGTGTTTAAATCAATTCTTTAAATAAATTATAACAAATACTATAATCAACATCAACATCCCACCTTTGTGAATAAAATTGCAGAGAAACTTTTCTATATATAAAGTAAATAAATAAAATTCCAAATATCCTATTTTATACTCTTGAATTTAGAGTGTGCTCTATAATATTCATTATTCATGAAAACGTACTTATAAAGCTCACTACAGAGGAATGTTGGAAGGTTCTATTATGTCTCCCGAATTTACATTCACAGTTTGGAATTCTGGTCTCCACCAAAAGAGAATAAGAATTCAATACTATATACATACTAACAAAAATTCATATGAAATTTTCCAGAATTAAACTAGAAACAAAGCAACAAGCCCATATCGATGCTTCTTATTGCACAATATTTATATATATTTTTATTGCTTTTAATAGTTTTTTTCATAAAATTTAAAATAGTTTTCTAAGTAAATCTTCAAGAGAACTAATTGGAACATGCACCCAAAATAATAGTTATTTTCAAGCTAGTTATTTTCATACCGACGACTAACAATAATAGGTCAAAATTTAAACTAACGACACACCAAGTTTGTATTGATAACCAATTATTATGCTTGGAGAACTTACAGGGAAGACATTCAACAATAAACTGCAGACTATGGAAAATTTTGAGATTTAGATTTGAATCTTATTGCCTGAAATCTTATCTTAATCAAGGGTCACCGGATAAGGGTCCAATCCAAGAATTCACTAGGGCTCTTCTCTATCACCTATATTTCTCCTCGAATTATTCAAATAGGCAACAATAGAACATTCTTCACAGATCTTGGATTAACAATCCTATTGAATAAGCTTGTGACTCTCATTTACTATAATGATATTGTAATGTTAGCTTGTAAAAATGTTTGGTCTGAGCATGACAAAGGCAACAATTAATTAGTTACATTTTTAGCATCCACAATTACCATGCATCTAAAGTAGCCACTACCATTTCTTCATATTATAGTTTAATTTTATCATTTTTAATGGAGGAAAAAGGCATTATTGGATCTTACTTAAATATGACAGATAAAATTCAACAGGGAAAGGATTCAATGTAGTTTCCCATGAAATAATGACAGTGATGACATTAGATGCATGGTAATTGTGGGATTTTATCATTTTTAATGGAGGAAAAAGGGATTATGGTATCTCTCCTTGGATATGGCAGATGAAATTCGGAGGGGAAAGGATTCAATGCACTTGCCCATTCAAAACCGAGATGAAAGGAATTAAAATATTGGAATTGTGCATATCTAATTCTTTAAAAAGTAAATATGAGAATAATCACCATATCTTGAATATTTTATAACAACTCATGGAGATTCAGCTCAGCTATTTGCTATCTACACTAACAGTACAAAATTTGGTCTGCTGTGAGAATCAGGAAGGTTGGTTTTTTATTCTCTCATACTTGCAAGTTGTTATTATTGATTCTAAATGGGGTAATTTCCCTTAACACATTCATGATTACACATAATTTCTCTCCATTTATTTAAGATCCATTTTAAACCTGGATTTATCAAACATCGAGAGGAATCCAATTTCTTGGGGTGTACATTTTTTTACCAGTTGGATCTCTCCCACTACTTCATAGATCTGGGTTTAAAATGGATCTATGCTAGGTCTTCTTTTTTTAATTTTATTTAAGTAGATATGTAATTTATATTTTATATTTTATATTTTTTTATATTTTTTATTTATGTCGGCTAGCATAAAGTGACTAACCTGACAGGATCTTTCCCATACTGGGTTGGAGAGCACCTCACTTCTCTCAGTGCAATATTTAAGTAGATATGTAATTTATATTTATCATTTTTTATTTTTTAATATTTTTTATTTATGTTGGTTAGCGTAAGGTGACTAACCTGACAGGATCTCCCCCATACTGGGCTAGAGAGCACCTAGCTTCTCTCAGTGCAATTAATTGATGCAGATCATACTAGTCTATTTTGAATGAATAAAATAGAGCATTCAAAGGAAAATGAAGTAAATAAACTGATGCAGATCATGCTATTGTATTTTGAATTAATAAAATAGAGCATTCAAAGGAAAATGAAGTAAAGTGAACCTGTATATTGTTATCTTTGAAGTGTTCGACCATTTCTTTGTAAAGGCTATGGCATGGGGAATCTAAGAGTCAATGATGAATATGATTAGCAGAATAGCTGCTTTATAGCAATTAAATGAAGTTTCACTGTAGGCATTTACTACCAGCGAAGTATATAGTGAATCAACACCTCCTGTCAATTACTATTGGTAAGGGTGGGCAAGTTGTCTCTGCTGGTAGTAGTGTTGTTGGGATTCTTGCTGCCCTGTCTCTTATAGTTAGACTTTGCGGGCTCTTGGAAAAATAAAGACGAGGAAGATTGCACAGATCAAAAATTATTACAATGGCAAGGACGTATATATGTGAGAGTCTCACATGTATATAATACCCTTATAGTTGTAGTCCACATGCAACACTCATAGCTTTTAGCTGTGGAATGACAGTCAGACTTTTACAAGTAGTTTGTGCCATTTAGGAAGGGTTTAGCCAGGAACGCTCGTTAGGTAAAAAGTATGGAGAGAAGATCAGGGACTGTTTTGAAAAGAAGAGATCAGGAATTTTGGTGAAGGTGCACCCTTGAGACTTACTTGCCTTTGGATTTGCTTCGCTCACATAACCACTTGTTTCTCCTAGCTACCTTAGCCTTCTGTCGCTTGTGAAAATACCCTCCCTACTAGCGATGACCAGGAATAAAGAGTTATGCTGCTAATATTTGCTGCTATCTCCAATACATGTTAGCCGCTACCAATATTAGCTAGATTTGTTATCCCCATATTAGCTTTATGCTCCCAATGCCAATAGTTAGTTAATAAGCCCCTTTCCATAAGCCCCGCCCCTTTCAGAGACACGCTTAAAAAAAATTCACTATATCCACCCGCTGTTACAATATGCACTTCACATTGCCGATAGACAGACACAGGCAAGGGAACCCACAGAGCTGCCCTACCAGCCATGCATAGCAGTAACACCCTACAAAGAAAGTAGTGGATATGGAAATGGATTCGATATAGATGTTGATCTTGATTTTTTTTTATACTTGCACCCTAGCGGGATAGTTATACCGGGGTAAGACGAGAGATAGATAGAGGCAGTCTAATGAACGCATGATGGAGCCATGTGAGATGGACCAACAGAGAGAGAAATATAATGCTGCTTACCAGTTTCTTATGATGCTTCCTAGTACAGGAAGAGCGTTGTAAATGCACCTTTTCAGACCTTTCTTAAGCATCTTATAACATCCAACTGTCAGGGTGTTGTCCCAGCCTATTCTTACTCTAAAAACTCAAATCTAGAAGGCGTATTTACGACTGAATCAGTTGCATATTGGGTTCTCTTAACGAGAATAAGTTTATGGCAGGGTTTATAGCCTATTTTATCATCAAAACAAAAAATGATGGCTATAAGTGAACCTTTGTTGTAGATCTATCTTTTCTTTTCTCTGTGGTGCCGAATATGTTTTACAACATGAAAGTTACTTCTCAAGTAAGGAAGATCGCTCTACATTAAGGCAGATTAGCTTCTATCCCTAGGCAGCAGTGGTCATTAATGAGAGAGGTTTTACACCTGTTCATAACAAATTATGAATAATACTTATAAGTTGTTCGCAAATCCAAGTGACTTGGACTGGAGGACATTGTGTGGCTACTTTGGAGATAAAACTTGTCAAAACCTTTCATTGTGAGAAGCACCCTTCAAATAGGGAGTTTATTGAAGGCATTTATGGCATATGCATGAGCACACTCTCCTAGGTGGAAGAGTGCTTTCCCTATTTATCCAAGACACACCATAATAGAAAACTAACATGGTCAAACAACAGTGATAGAGGAGTGCTCCAATATATGATTTACTTCTAAGGTTATTTTTGGAAAATATTTAAAATGGAGCAGTTATTGGGGCCACCCAAACTTTTGCACATTGTTATATTAAATCTTAATGAGATCCACTTTATCAGGAAGTTATTAACTCCATTGGAGGGGCGCCCAGTATGGAAGAAGCCTAATGAATGCATTAATACATATTTTAAGAAATAAGGTCCCATTTGTTGGAAGCAATCCACGCAGAAAGTAGGGTAAATCTATATAACTTATGCAAACAACTTGGCTCTCTTTTCTGACGGGAACATGGGTAACTCACATGCCAGGTTTTCACATACATAGAAGGCACTAACATAATCCATTCACTCATAGCACACATAAGCCATTCACTCACTGCACAAAGCCATTAAAAGAATCTGTTCACAGCACACAGAAATTTGTTCACACACATAAGCCATTCATTCACTGCAAATAGTCCCTTCCCAGGGTATGTGAAGCCCTCCCTTCCATTCGAGAAGAACCAAAAGATGAGGAGTGGAGCCTTACCTTCTAGCTAGTGATTTGAGGGGAAAAGACAAGCATGGGATATATATGCATGGTTCGTTCCTCGCCCTTTTGGAGGTCGAGCAAGACACAACTACATACCTTTTCACATACGATGCCAACTTGGTTCACATATCAATATCACAACGTAAGATAAAATATTGTCTCAAATTCTACTGAGGAAAATGACTTCTCTCTCACATATCGACGGAAATATAGGTAAATGACATCTCAATCATTTGGTGGATCGATGGGGGCCTTTGTATTACAGGTGAACAACAACATAAGGTTCAACTGGGTGTGATTAGAATTGATTCGTTGTGGGCAGTTGTGAACTAAGGGATGATTTATTCAATATCATAAAGCAGTTGGTCGTATCATAAATTTTATTGAATCTTAAATAGTACAATTTGCACCAAGCAACCTGGGATGGTTGGTTTCATAAATGTTTCGGTAGCTAGGCGTACGATGTTCCACAACACAGCAATGGATGGGAAGCATAACACAACACCTGTAAATGGATGGAATCTATTTAATCGCACCTTATCAATGTTATATCGCTTGTGGGCAATTGGATGGGAAGCATTATAACTTAAATTGCTCTAAATAGACTTATATTATATATTCCCACCCAACTGGGACAGGATTCTGTTGAGCGAAGTGAGCTGTCCCTGTACCACGAGCCGTTAAGTTAAGCAAGGAAAGCACCACAAGAGGAGACCCCCAAGATGTGAGAATGCATTGTTCCTAAAAAGTGAGGTTGTAAAAAGAAAAGCAAGAAGGGCTATTCAATGTCCCTAGGCAAGTGAAGATAAAATAAAATGTAACAGTAGAGTTTCTTAATAAAGTTAAGTAAGGTCAGTAAGGTAAGGTTGAATTGGTTCATTAGCAAGATTGATGAGCTAGCAGGATTGAGGAGAGAACACAACCATATGATGTGTAGATATGTGATTATGCAAGATTCAATATGTATGGAAAAAAACAATAAGAAAACAAGTGATGCTCGTAGTAAAAGTATGATGGTAACTAACTCGGAGGAGCACGTATCAGAGCAGAAAAAGGCATAAAAATTCTTGCATAATTAAAATGAGCAGTTTAATAATTATTCTCGGTTTCAAAAATCCCAGCATAATCAGCACCAGCAGAACCAAGAAAAGGCAGCAACATATTTACAGAATAATTTATAGCATAACCAGCAGTTTCAAGAGTAGAATTACCATATTACCAGGATTATTAAAATAAGCATAAGTATAACAAAAAATTTCATAAGCATTTGAAGGGGCAGTGTTATCATCGACATAATTGTAAAATTTCTAGATGACCAGGAGGAGCAAGAGAAAAAGTATTACCAGGACAAGCAGCATAACACGTTCCCAGAGCAATCCCAGCATTAGTTCTAAGAGCAGTAAAACAAAGAGAATTCCTGGCATAATCCTTATTTCCTGCAGTAGAATCAACAGTTCCCAGAGCAGCAGTAACAAGAGGAGTACCAAGAGCAATAGAACCCACAAAAGTACTAAGAGCAGTATAACCAACATTTTTATAATTATCAGCATAAGTAGAAGGAATTATTAAAATAAGCAGTAACAAGAGCAGTACCAGCAATTGAACCAGTGTAATTCTCATATTTACATAAGTAGAAGGAATTATTAAAATAAGCAGTAACAAGAGCAGTACCAGCAATTGAACCAGTGTAATTCTCATATTTACATCAGCAAAAGAACCAGATCATTCCCAAGAGAAGTTGAAAAAGATTTAGTTTTAGAAGCAACATTCACAAACCTAGAATCATACTTGCTAAAAGGATGAAAGAAAGATGGATGTTGGGTACCATTATTACCTTATAGGTATTGCTATTTCCGGCCGATCCTTGCCCAGGAAGGAAGGGATACACTTTAAGAATTATTATGGATACCACTATTACCTTCTGGATAAATGGCGTGGATTTAAGAGGATACCCAATACGATTCATCAATTAGAACAAACTCTATCACTAATAATTTATATACCTGCCTTTCACTTCGTTCCTACTACACACCTACCACTAACTACTTATATTTATCCCTTACTTATCCGCATACTTATGAACCAACCTTACCAACCAACTTCTCCATGCAATACTACAAGAGATCAACAAGGCAAGTTGAAAGCTCTTTTCTATACCCTACCTTGGAAACCTACCTACCTTGGGAACTAAATACGATTTTGCATATTTGCCATTTCTTTGCTTCAAATATTTTGGCTCTTGCCTCAAGCTCTTAAATTTATTTATATCTTCTTTGTATTTGTGCCATTTTCGAAATACGTCGTCTCTATAGGGGCCCAACCAATAGAGGGAGCATCCGGGGGGACTTGTGAAAAAGTATGGGGTAGAGAGAACGATGACAGTTACGAAGAATAAACCTCTGGCTCTAGCAACAAGAACAACCAACTCAGAGAGTAAGAGTAAGCCTGAATCTCAAGAAGGAGATCAAGAAGGAAACAACTGATTCCCAGGAGGCTAAGATAAAGAAATAGATCGAGAAATGTGGAACCATAAAATTGGATGGATATAGAAAGTAAGTATATGTCTCCCTTAAAGTAGTTGCGACTGACTATTGTTGCGAAGGTTGTCTCCTTCTTACCCAATCTGTTCTTTGTCCAACTGTGTAGGGTTTTCACTTGGCATTAACTAAGTAGGTCTCAGCCCTGATTTATTCGTGTCAGGTTTAAGCTCTCCCTCCCATATAGGTGATATGCGCCAGCAGGTCCATAGACTCTACAATGGATAATCATTGTATATAAGTGGTATGGTAGGGGTCACTGAAGTAAAGGGAGACTGGCGTGTCCACCTTATTGGGTGAAAAGGTAGTATAGCATGGTCCCCTCGAGTGATGGGGCTACTGCTTGACTTGAATCTCCAATGGATGAATCAAAAACTGGCATGGGGTCAACCGAGTTCATTGGGTATGGATCTACTTTTGTTTCATTGGTTTATGCCCATTCTAACTGGATATTTAGATATGTTAGTATTTTACTTGTAGCTGAACATGCCTTAGTTTTGGAGATGTTTTTATTCCACCGAGTGGTACGATCGCGTTGGCACACTCTAATGTAAGTGCCTGTTCTCTAGTGCCCATCAGTTGAAAGAAGGTCAATGTGGAATTAAAATTTCTGAGGAACGCTCATATATGCACACTAAAGGTCTGGTATTAGCGTCACGCCAAACTCTATTTTTTAGGCATGGTTTAGTTACCCATTATCTCACCAAATATGAGCCAATGAGCCTGTATTATGAGAGCCTGTATGCAGTTGAGTCCTCAACAGGGTTGGAGAAGGAAACTTTAACAGGAAGGGCTGGGAAAGCAATGGTAGTAGCGGTCTTCTCCTACTTATATATGATTCAGTCACAAAAACTAACACTCAGATAATTATAATAGCCAGAAATACAAAATTTGATCCATGTGGAGCCAAATAGCCCCTACCCAATAGAGCCGAGAATGTGCAAATCTAGAACAACCATTTGTCTACATTTGTCTACAATGGAGCCAGAAATCCCAAAATCGAGAGTAGTCTTGAGCCCATAGTATTGAGCCCGTATAATAGGAAGGCGAAGCCGGTACCTCCGTTCCTCTATTTATGCCCAGGAAGCTTAGGTATCCTAGATAGTACGAATATAAATATAAGGTTATGTGCAAAGGTAAGGGATAGTAAGGTATAGGAATAAAATGAAAGGTAATGTGAAATGTCTGGATAAATGTGGAAGGTAAGGACTAAATAATAGCCCGCCCATGATACATGTATCGTTAAATGTATTGAAAAAGAAAAGGACTAGTGATCCAACAAGCAGGAATAATACAAGCAGGAATCATCCCACCATAGACCTCTTTAGGCATTCTTCAATAACTCTGAACCACACTCTACAAAATACTTCAATGCCCTCCTACCTAACGACTTCAATCACACGAACACTAACACTAACAATATCTCCAACCAATGCAACTTCCTATCCAACCAAACACTCACACACTCACCCAAACACTTTTGTTTCCTTCTTCTCTCTTAATTTTGGTTACCTATTTGGTGAGGAAAAAGAGCTCTCCTGACCAGAGGGAGGGTGAGGGGCTTTGGTTTTTGTGTTAAATGAGTCATTGAGAAAAGTGAAAGTTATGTGGTTGGCAGGTCATGATGCATTCGATGTGTTTGTATATCTAGTTAGTTGCTCTCAAACCTATCTGATACCAATCAATAAGTCTGACAGGAATTGAGGAAATTGGTATAAATCAATTGTGATTTTTCCTACCTACCAAACCTACCAAAAGCTGAAAGGCCAATAACTTGTGCTCTGAATACTCTAATGTAAGGGATTTCTTCTATTCTTACCTGGATATATTTAATTGACCGGTAGGCTTAATGGGTGGCTTTGTCTGGCTGACTACGGCAATGGCTGGGCTGGCTACTCGCTAGGTTAGTACCTCGCTCTTTTGGGGGTGGGACACAACTATGTACCTCACTCATCCTTCTATTTCAATTTTTTCTGCACCAACACTTAGACAAAATAGGGCCATAAAAGCTCCCCAACCACACCTTCCAACTTGCTCTCGAGTTGGGCCATGTGTGTCATTCTTAAAGAATGGGTTGCAATTCTATAATTTATCTCATGGCTGCATCTCTGAATCTATTGAATTATGAAAAAATAGTATTCCAACTAGTGATTTATTCCTATATTTTATAGGAATACTCTATTATTTAAATACCTATTAGGTCCTATGCAACTAGTACTTCTTGTGCCAATGCTTTTAGCTCAGCTTTTGGAAGTGAAGCACGCTCGACTTAAGGGAGAGGAAAATTGAAGTAATAATAAGTCATTTTAGTACCCGCGATGGAGGGTGGCTCGGACCCAATAAAAATGAGGTATTGCTAAATTAAAATAGATAATGAGAGTGTTTTTGAATCTGTTCCAACCAGACTACTTTGTGCCTACTCCAAACAGTGTTGCTTAAGCTAGTATCCATAAGTGGATCCATTTGATTGCCCCTTTAAAGGCACAATAACTTGGCATTATATATGAGATTCTCCATTTGATTTGGAGTGCCTATCTCATAATATGGGGTTGTTGTTTGTTTTTTAGCTTGCATTATGTATGTGATTATACAACAATGGGCTCATCAACGTATCAAAGTAGGTGATCGTAAGTAAGCATCCATCGTCCATCGGTTTTAAAAACATAAAATAAATCATCGTCACCTAGCTGAATAAAGTGATCAACTCCTAGATAGACCATTGGCTATGACACATACCTCCTATAAATGTGTGTGTATATGCAGTATGTGTAGCTTATAATGTCCCAAATTTTTCATTGGGTTAGAATGGCCAAACACATTTTCCATATTCATGAAAGTTGTCAAATTGATGCTAAAAGTCAAATAATTGCCAAGGAGGAAAAGCACTAGTTTCCTAGGTTGGGGGTGGAAGCTTTGAGATTTGGAATAAGGGGGATAACAAATGATGTTTAGACATTAGAAGGGGATAAAAATTTAATAATGTATCTTATTAAACAAATACAAGAGAAAATGGAAGTGGCAATGGAGCATGAAGACACATGGAGACTATGGGGCCCACACTAGCTAGAATTCCTATGTTAAATGGTATCTTTCTCTTGCAAATTCAAATATATGGGAAGCCTAATGTTTTGGATGGATTATGAGGTTAATATAATTGTCCATATAATTCATAGGTCAAATTTGGGATGAATTTTAACTTACATGGGAGAGGAAGAGCCAAATGAGAGTTTCATAGACACTTGGCTAGATTCCCCTTACATTTATGACATCTATGACACCAATGATGGAGATTCTATGACAGTTATGACACAAGTCAGATCTGAAGGCTGACATACTAACATAATGACATTTCAGGACTGAATAGAGCATCTTAGAGGTCAAATTTGGGAGTTGGAGTTGGGAGAAGAGGGAAGGTGAAGAGAGAGGCCACGTGGCATAGCATGAGAAGCCACACCAATTCGACTTGGATTTGGTTCATGGATGGATTTGGAACCTTATGAGACCAATAATTTTTATAAAATCCAAGGATCATCCATGAGAAAAGGCTTTTTCTCATTTGTGAAATTGTCATTTGTGAATTGTGAGAGCTAATGGATGACTAGTTTTCTTGCTTAAGCCAATTTCGAGGGTGAAAGATTCCCATCATAGTTGGTGTTTGGAAAAGCCACTCAGGTATTTCACGGATATTTAATGGAGTCTTATTTTCAGGTGTAAGCTACAGGAAATCATGTGGATTCTTCTATTGCAGCACTATCTCTCAACTATTTCCAGTTTTCACACCATATTCATGCCAATGGAGGGATTGCGCTTTGGGTGAGATATTGATCTCTTTGGGGAAGATTCTAATGCCAATTATATTGTGTTATGATGTAAATTCTCTGTATTTCATGTTCATAAGAATCTCAGGTCGAAATACCCAAAATAATTCATGTAAAAATGTTGAACAATGAAGAAATAGTGTCATTTCCCCACTATCTTGTTGTGAACCATTGTAATGCTGATGATTTTGAATTGGGAGAGCCTTTAATTATCCATTTATTATTGGAATCAGTTAAATATTATCTTTTATTCATTCTCAGAAAGTTTCAAGTCTAAATTCCCAAGAGTTGTATGTCAAAATGACTTTTAATGAGCAAACAATGACCATTTCCACTCCATTTTGATATATGCCATGGTAATGCTTATTATTTCGAATGGAGGAATGTATCTCTGATAAATGTATGATGTATGGACTATAATTAATGTTTATTTCAAGTCTCATTTTCAATACTTAAGCATTGGAATCCATTTTACTCATTTTTATTGCATTGGGAGAAGATTTGGTGCATTTTCCCCAAGGATCGAAATTGTGACTTGGGAGTTGTTTTGGAAAGAGTCATAAAAGCCTGTATAAACTGAACCATGATGCATATGAGACTTTTAAAAGGTACCTTACACATATCCAGCCTCTTTTCATAAATTCAAGTGACTTTGGGATCATTTGTGAATCCATTTCTAGCAATTACCCAGGGGGAATTGGAGCCCCAATTTGCTAGTAAAGACTCCTACTTTGAACAGAACATTAAACAAGTTTGCAGAAGTAATTGGGAGGTAAAAAAACATACATGAGCATCATATTTAATTTATATTATCATTCATGTACCTTCAGAGAAAATTTGGAAGCATTTGGGTCAATTTGGAGGTCTAGACATCAAAACTAGTCAAGAGCCAAAATTGTGAAAAAAAATTAGAAAATTGGCCATTTTAATAAAATTACAAAAAGGGGACATTACAGTGGTATCAGAGAATGATCTTTGCACCTGATGTGGTCTAATATTTATGAATAAAATAATTCAGGGACCACAATTATATATTGAAACCAACAGTGTTTTTTTTGAAGAGGGAAAAAAAAGTAGGAGAAGAAGACATTTTTTGGGAAACTATGACTAGGCATGAAAAGAGAACCTCATATGATGGTGAGGAGATAATAAAAATCATGGAACCTATATTTGAAGACATGAACAAGAATATTATGAAAGGATTTGAATTTTTTTCTATCCAAAGGTTGGAAAAATATATTGATTTTAAGAAAACCAAGGGGAAAAATGCATCAGTTTGCTTGAAGGAGAAAAAGGAGGAGACCCATCAACCACCTAGTTCTGAAATAGGTGGAGTAGAAGAAGTACTACATGAAGATTATCAAAATTCACTCCCAAGTGACTCTAAAAAATATGAAGAAACATCACATGAGTATGAAGAAGTTTTTATTGAAAATACTAAAGATAATTTTGAGACACATGCTACCTTCGAAATGAAACAAAGAACATCTACTGATGGATGCTTGAACTATGAAGGAGTACCTACTGATGGGTGCTCACAACTCTATTTTGGTGACATAGAGATCATATTTCAAAATGTTGCAGCAAGCCAAAATTCCATTAAACATGAAAATGAAGACCTAGTAGCAGTTGAAGAAGAAACAAGATCAAATTCCCCATCACCACTTGAGCTTCAAGAAGTTGGTCCATGCAAGAAGGAAGAAGATGAGGAGGTTCATTTGCAAGAGCCTAATTTTCTTGAAGGGTCCTTAAAGATGAATTAAAATAAGATCCAAGAGGCCCTTAGCATACTCCATGACAATCAAGCATTGGTATCAAATTCTTGTTGGAGAGCTACTTCCTTGGAGGATCCATCCTTCCTTGAAGACATGGAAAAGATCCAAAGAGCAATGTGCAACATCAAAGGTAATTTCATGTCTTTGATTTTTGATAGAAAAAATTTCATTGAGATTATTGAATAGTTACATGAATCCTACTTGAAGAATAATGAATTTATTGATAAGCTCACATTCAAAATGAGCAACTTCTTAAAAAGTTGCAAGACACTTGTTTTTCCTCCGATGTTTCAGATTTTCATAAGGTAGATTGCTTGGAGGATTATCATGACATGATGGATAATGAGAAACATTAAAAATTTCAGGTTCTTGATGTGCTTGAGGATTATAGTGATGATATCCAATCACTAGTAATGGTGGAAGAGGAACTTGAGTTGCCTCTTGAAAATGGTTACACAATTTTTGAAGAAGTGCATAATTCCACCACCTTGGAACCAACCCATGAGGAAATTTTTTCCTTTTCTGGGGAGGTGAATAATCCTACCCCTACAGATACTTCACATTATGACAATTTTTCACTTACTGATAATTTGGGTGAGTTGGTTCTTTCTCCTACATCCTACACTTCTAAATTTTGCAGCAGTCATCCTAATGAAGTATGGGTGAAAGGTTTCTTTTTGATGGTGCCACATGAAGAGAATGGAAATTCTATTTATCCTTTTGATGATGGAATTAGTAGAGAACCATATTATTTATATTTTCATCAGCATCCTTGTTTACATTATGATTATACACATCTACATGGGTGCACCTATGATGTTCATTTGAGTCACTTGAAGACTCATGGTTTTTCTTGCTCAACACTTGGTTCATTTGATGTTGGAGGAACTTCATCCAACACTTGGGTGAAGAGGGATATGATTGCGGAACATTATTATTGGCAGAAACATCCTCTGTTATTTCATGATGATATACATATTCATGGGTGTATTGATGGGACTTCTTTGAGACACTTGAAGTCTTCGTGTTTTATTTGCTCCTTAATTGGTTCATATTTTGGTGGAGGTTCTTCATTCACTTCTTGGATGAAAGAAAAAATGGCTGATTATTATTTTGATGCATATTTAATTCTTTGGGAGCATCATTATATAACATGGGATCCTAACCTATGTCATTGGAGCAGATTTTATTGGTCACTTGAAGCATGTATGCACTTGGCAAATGGTAGTCTACTCACTGGGAGGTATAAGCACTTTCATGATTTCTTGGTGAGGCACCTCCTTGATGTACATTCTTATTATGTTGTTATATACTTTGATGATATATATTATGAACTAATGAAGTTTGGAAGAATGCATACAAGCAAATGGTATCCAATAATTCTCTTTCCAAATGGTATGGGTTGGAGAGCACTCTTAATTGTTGGAGTGCAATGCAAGAAATGGGACCCTGGGTTAGTTTTTCATCCCATTGATTTCAAATTATTTGGGAAACAAGCAGTATGGGAGATGTGTTCCACATTTAATAAGGTGATGTTAATCAGAGTAGTGCAGCAGCAATCATGGTGGTTCCTCTCTGAAATCTTCATGGAATCTCAAAGACTCAAGGTGGGCAGCTTAGTGGCAACTTCAAAGAATCATACAGAAAGAAGGCTCTTCAACAACCATGTTTGAAATTGCTTGAGGACAAGCAATATTGGGAAGGGAGTATTTTTAATGTCCCAAATTTTTAATTGGGTCACAATGGCCAAATCACATTTTCCATATTCATGAAAGTTGTCAAATTGATGCTAAAAGTCAAATAATTGCCAAGGAGGAAAAGCACTAGTTTCCCAGGTTGGGGGTGGAAGCTTTGAGATTTGGAATAAGCGGGATAATAAATGATGTTTAGACATTCAAAGGGGATAAATATTTAATAATGTAGCTTATTAAATAAATACAAGAGAAAATGGAAGTGGTAATGGAGCATGAAGACACATGGAGACTATGGGGCCCACACTAGCTAGAATTCCTATGTTAAATGGTATCTTCTCTTGCAAATTCGAATATATGGGAAGCCTAATGTTTTGGATGGATTATGAGGTTAATATAATTTTACATATAATTCATAGGTCGAATTCGGGATGAATTTTAACTTACATGGGAGAGGAAGAGCCAAATGGGAGTTTCATGGACACTTGGCTAGATTCCTCTTACATTTATGACATCTATGACACCAATGATGGAGATTCCATGACAGTTATGACACAAGTCAGATATGAAGGTTGAAATACTGAAATAATGGCATTTATGGACTGAATAGAGAATCTTATAGGTTTAATTTGGGAGTTGGATAAGGCTAAGAGGCTCCTACTCAAATTTGGGAGAAGAGGGAAGGTGAAGAGAGAGGCCACATGGCATAGCATGAGAAGCCACACCAATTCGACTTGGATTTAGTTTATGGATGGATTTGGAACATTAGGATACCAATAATGTTTATAAAATACAAGGAACAGCCATGAGAAGAGGCTTTTTCTCATTTGTGAAATTGTCATTTGGGAATTGTGAGAGCTAGTGGATGACTAGTTTTCTTGCTTAAGCCAATTTCGAGGGTGAAATATTCCCATCCTAGTTGGTGTTTGAAAAGGCCAATCAGGTATTTCATGGAGATTTAATGGAGTCTTATTTTCAGGTGTAATCTATAGGAAATCATGTGGATTCTTCTATTGCAGCACTATCTCTCAACTATTTCCAGTTTTCACACCATATTCATGCCAATGGAGGGATTGCGATTTGGGTGAGCTATTGATCTCTTTGGGGAAGATTATAATGAAAATTATATTGTGTTATGATGTATATTATTTTTATTTCATTTTTAGAAGACTCTCAGGTATAAATACCCAAAAGAATTCATGTAAAAATGTTGAACAATGAAGAAATAGTGTCATTTCCCCACTATCTTGTTGTGAACCATTGTAATGCTGATGATTTCGAAATGGGAGAGCCTTTAATTTTCCATTTATAATTGTAATATGTTAATATTATATTTTCTTAATTCTCAGAAAGTTTCAAGTCGAAATTCCCAATATTTGTATGTCAAAATGACTTTTAATGAGCAAACAATGACCATTTCCACTCCATTTTGATATATGCCATGGTAATGCTTATTATTTCGAATGGAGGAATGTATATCTGATAAATGTATGATGCATGGACTGTAATTAATGTTTATTTAAAGTCTCATGTTCATTACTTAAGAATTGGAATCCATTTTACTCATTTTTATTGCATTGGGAGAAGATTTGGTGCATTTTCCCCAAGGGTCGAATTTGTGACTTGGGAGTTGTTTTGGCAAGAGTCATAACAGCCTGTATAAACTGAAACATGAAGCATATGAGACTTTGAAAAGGTAAATTACACATACCCATCCTATTTTCATAAATTCAAGTGACTTTGGTATCATTTGTGAAGCCATTTCTGACAATTACCCAGGGGGAATTGGAGCCCCAATTTGCTAGTAAAGACTCCTACTTTGAATAGAACATTAAACAAGTTTGAAAAAGTAATTGGGAGGTAAAAAAACATACATGAGAATAATATTTAATTTATATTATCATTCATTTACCTTTATAGAAAATTTGGAAGCATTTGGGTCAATTTGGAGGTCTAGACATCAAAACTAGTCAAGAGCCAAAATTGTGAAAAAAATTGGAAAATTGGCCATTTTAATAAAATTACAAAAAGGGGAAATTACATAGCTCTACATTGTATCTCGATGAATACACCTCCTCTCTATGTAGATGTAGGAGTTTTAGGAATGGGTATAGTATTAGGCCCTTTCGTGTGATTAGTCCCTTATAGCCCCTGTGAATGAGCTCCCTCCTTGTGGATTAGACTCCTGTGACTGTAACCCCATTGAGTGGCTCCTATGGACTTAGTGATTATACCCCTTTCATTGAGTAGGCCCCTTCAATTAGGTATCCCAATTTGAGTATCCCAGTATAGTATCCCATCCCAGCAATGACTAGTGTATGATCTTCGAATGGTGAATCAACGTAAGTAAGCATAATCATTGCATGATTCCAGGTACATTGTTCCATACCGTTCAGTGAGGTAGAAAATTCCTATGTTTTGTATCGGTA
Organism: Pseudotsuga menziesii; assembly: GCA_001517045.1. Classification (NCBI taxonomy): domain Eukaryota; kingdom Viridiplantae; phylum Streptophyta; class Pinopsida; order Pinales; family Pinaceae; genus Pseudotsuga; species Pseudotsuga menziesii. The sequence goes on along the minus strand of LPNX011162702.1, from coordinate 143,700 downwards.
AGATTGTATATGGGGGAACATCTCTATTGTCTGTTAACAACTTGGCTCAACCTCGTATGGTGCCATGGGGGAACTCAATAAGATTTTTTTCTCCTAGAGAACATGGAAACATAATAAATCTCATTCGGTGTATCAATGGTTTAAATGGGTGCAATGATATAGCTCATCGGGGTGTGCTGGTATATCTTAAAGCAGATATGTGTAACTAAAAGTGTAAATCATTCCATCCCATACATACTATAGCATGTTGAGTGGATGCGGCATGGTGTGATGGTTACCTAAATATCTCGGGTATGGAGTGATATCTCTCTCGTCTGACTGTAACATGGATTGATCTATTTATTCTAGGATGGTTCAATGGGTGAAGTGTGATGTTATAACTCACATATCCCAATCACCTTCACCACATGTCACATCCACCCAATATGGAAAGAAGCTACCGGGGGATGGATAGAAACTATAGCTACAAGTTTGCACTACCAGTGGCAAAGGAAGGAGGGACATAGGTAGGCACAGAGTATTTTCCAGAGTCTATGTATCAAATCCTGTTATAGATAAATATAGATATCGAGCAGGTCCATATCCAGAAATGGGACAGATGCCATAAGTCCTCTATGCTTCACCACCTTCATAGTTCTTTCTTCCATTATGTCCATGGCACTGTCGTTAGGTTGTTGATCATTGGAAGCCACCATTTCCAGTATGCTTACTCTATAATTCATTGCCATGTTTACTTAATTGGATGATCACCTGAAAAATTTAAAATCTTCAGTATTTTCAGTTTTCCCTGACCACATGCATTTTGCTGAATTGAACAAAAAAAATATAAGATAAAGACCACAAAGACAGGACCTAGCTGACATCCTTGGTATGCCAGCCTAAAAATGTGATAGAATTTATGAAACTATTGACTCATGACACAACTAAAATACCGTTATACTGTTTCTGCACCACTTCATATCGATCAAGATCAGACCAAGTAAGCAAGGAACATAGATTGAGAAATGTTTATTGTTTAGGAGTCCATGAACCTGTCACTTTACACATCCATGGGTACTAGTTTGCAAGGCCTACTAAAGCAAGAAATTTTACTGAAGACAAATGTTCTTAGTAAGGCTTTGGACGAGTGGACGTGCATTTAAAGATGCTTCTTAGATTGGCTAGTTGCTTCCTATTTTCAAATTTTTTGAATTGATTTTGGAAAGGATTCTATCCTATTATCTTTTATCCAATTTGTGAAGACAGAGAGAACTGTATGGGAAACAGAGACATCAAAAAATGCTATGGTAGCAAAGACATCATCGGATCCAAAAGTAGATGTTGTTGATTCAGGAGTTGCTGAACCAAAGGTCAATGTAGTTGGTGATCCAATAACCCCTATTTTGGGTCAGTAGAGCTATTTTGGGTGATCTCCTTAGACCAAAAAATGGTAAACCTAATCATGATCAAATTAATATACAAATTGAATACTGAAACCAGAAATAGTGCATGTCAAATGAAACAAATAGATCATTCAAAGGAAAATTAAGAGAAATGAACTGGAGAATGTTTGGCTTTCATGCGAGAAATATCAGAGATATCAATGAACCTATTCATTTATGGAGAAAACAGGACAAACACCATAATCCCTCGTGTGGCTTGAATACTATAAGATTTGCAAGCCATCATTTCCAATTACTTGTTTGCAATGTACACCTTTGCCATGTTTAGTTACTTGTTGGTCGCTTAAAACCCTAGTGTTAAATCTACCAATGATCACATTAATATAAAAATCTAAGACTAAAACCCTAAACAATGTATGTTGAAGGAAGGAAATAAAGCATTTGAAGGAAAATTAAGTGAAATAAACCTGGAGATTGTTGGCTTTGAAGTATTTTGATATATTTCTAATGGCTTCCATGTAGGGAATCTAAGAGGCGACGAGGACCTCTTCATTTTATGTTGTAAACCATCTCCCCTTTACCACATTCATAGTAATTTCTCCCCCCATCAACTTTGTCTCTATGGCCATGGTAGCTCGTCTGTTAAGCTTTGGAATCCTCCATTTCCAACCTACTTGCTCTGTAAGCCATCACATAACTGCATGAGACCCCACAAAGTTAAATCTACCAATAATAAAATTAATATAAAAATAGAACACTAAAACCCTAAACACTGCATGTCAAATGAAGCAAATAGAGCGTTCAAAGGAAAATTAAGTGAAATTAACCTACAAATGGTTAGCTTTCTTGCATTCCCAAATCTGTATAGTGGCTGAATTCTGTGAGGGAAATTTCATAGACACCAGAGAATCTCTTCACTTCAGGAGAAATGGCGATGGCTTCCATAAGCTTTCTACCCTTTACGACCTTCATAGTGTTTTCTTCCACTATCGACTCTTTTCCTACAACCAGGGAAATGCCGCTTTGATGCCATGATTTAGAAGCCGCCATTTCCAACCTTGCTGCTTTATAAGCCACTGCCATTAGTTTTTGGATGGTCTCTTGAAACCCCATATAAGCCATCACCATTAGTTTTTGGATGGTCTGATAAAACCCCACAATATTATTCCACTTTTATTTGGGATTTTCATCCTTGGAACTCTTCCCTACCGGTAAACACCACATATCAAATTTATGAAATTATTCCCTTCTACCTGTGCATTTTACTCTATAACCTACCTGCAGCTGGCCACCTGCAACACAACAGCCCTAAAACTGAAAACATTAGACTTTATAATGGTATTTCCAGTGTAACCCCACTGGGTGCTTACTAGATAGGCATTCCTGTAAACTTGGTGGTGACAGTCGGAGATGCCTTGCCATGTTCAATGAGATGAGAAAAGATTAAGTCACCCAAACAAGCATAAAATTCTTGTCTGCAACAATGTTCTCTGCTCTCATTCTTTGAGCAATTTCGAATACTTTGTTGTTGAACAAAGTAACCCGAAAGGACTAACTAAACAATCGTATTTGCACGCCTTTTTCCAGTAAATGAAATCCATTTAGAAACCCTATTTTTGTCTCATTTAAGACAAAAACTCAAAGAGTCAAATTAGAAACCAAAAAAGTTTCGTTAAGTAATGAGTAAAAAGGATATTGTCTTAAAACATCTTATTTTTGTGTAGTAGTGTAAAGGGTTACTTTATGGCAACTCTCCTTGCATGCATGTTTTTTATGGGGGTAGAGTGTATCATAAAAGTAAGTCTGAACATTTGAATGGATTGTGACATTTGATCCTATGTAAGATACACTTAACATGGCTGCAGTGTGGGTTATCCTTCCAACCCTACAGTGGTGTGGGGGCATAGTGTATGTGAAAAGTAAGCCTAAAAATTTTAATGAACTTGGATATTTGATCCTTTGTAATATACAGCCAACATGGTTGTAGTGTGGGTTAGCCTCTTAACCTTTTGGTTTAGTTCTTAGACTTGAAAAAATTTGGACCCATCAGAAATACTCTGGAAAAACTATCAAAAGTGTACAAGCAACAAACAAATGGAAGATACCAAAGGTCGCAGGGATATTAGTTGTGATACAGATATAGAGAATGGTTTTCCAGCTTTTCTGAGTTTAAATCTGTTGGAATATTCATGGAGAAAATCATATGATTAGCAGGCATCCCTTTTCATATTTTAATGTAGAACTTACCTTGAGCATGGACACATGACCAAAAGTTATCCTAGACCAAAGGAGTAGGATACAAGGCCTCATTGGGTAAAGGAAAAATATGGAAGAAGAGAAAGGCAAAGGAAAGAGATGGGAGTCTAACAACCTTTTCAATTTTTGTAGTAAGTACGAAGGAAGGAACAAGAAACCTAAAAGAACAAACAAAGTAAAAGCCACCCAAAGTAGGGATGTAGAAATATTGACAAAAGAAATAATTTCAAAAGGTAGGAATGTGGTTCTACAACAGCTGGTGCCAAAAGACCACATAGAAGCCTCTTTGTCCTTAAAGACCAAAAGGAGCCATGTAACAGTCCAAGGAGACAATCATTCCTACGTTTGGACCAAGAGAGAACATTGGTTATAAATGGTTATAAATACCATCTCCTTAAAAAAAATTATAACTATATGAGACAGTATCTCCTACATCAGTTGCAAATGGTGCTTAAAAGGGTTACATACAAGTTTAAAATAAAAGTATTGACTGTCCAACAACAAAAGAGAACCACTTGGAAATCAACTGCCATGAAAGAGAGAAGAATAACTTATGAATATTTGAAGGGGATACATGGAATCGTATAGACAGGATAGGTTGGTTGAATTGTCTTCCCAAAATTGAGTTATAAGACATATATATGTAAAGTGACCTATGAATATATACATAAAAATACGGATAAAAAAATACAAGTATAATCTACAATCCTTGAGAAACATACCTTTCATGGAATAAGGTTGTTGAAATCCCAAGGACTTCTTTGGTGTAACTTCATTAATACACATAGGTATCGATGAGCAATAAATGCCATTCATTTCAGTCATAGCTCAGTTTTTCTCGTTCTCATCACCAAATTTGACAAACCCATAACCTAATTTGGTGTGAGCTGTATTTGTATCTATCACAACTTTAGCACTTTTAACAGATGAATATCAGCTTTGGAAATTCTCTTGCAAGATAATATTAGTGACCTCATGACCCAAGTCCCCAACAAACCTGGTTCTATCCGTCTGTCAACAGCTCCAAAAGTATCCCAATTCAACCTAAAATGTTGTTGAGAACTGGGCATGGGTGTACCATGGAAATTCTGCAAAAATCTCTCTGCAGTTGCATGAGAATCAAGTTCCACAAAACCATAACCCTTTGGAGAAATAGAGTAGAAAATAACATGAATAGAGAAAACAATAAAATTTTGTCATGTATACTAAATCAAAGTGGACCACTTCACCTAAAATCTCAAATTAAAGTCAGTGACAACAACAGAGAGTTCTATTAGCATTTACATTGCAACTTCTTATAAGTGGGTTCAAGGCAAATGGACATACCAGAAAATCATTAGTGCCAAATTTTTATCTGGCCTTCTTCTTTTCCCTAATACCCATTTTGAGCTCTAACTGAAATATGGAAATGTAAAAGGTTATGAACTATCAAAGAGATTTTTCAACGTCATAGTAAAATACCATGAGTTATCCAACTGATAAGAATGACATGAAAAAGAGGCTATACCTATGGAAAAGATTGTAATCCCATAAATCACAGCAATGAAAATACAATAATATAAACATGGTTATCAACAATATGAAAGGAAATGTGAATACAAGGACCAAAGATAAGCCGTATATGGAACAAGAAATCCCTCAAAGTAAAAATGTCAAATGAAGAGCAATACTTAAATTTTTATTTTTAACGAGATGCATTCAGAAACTAAATTGAAACCTACATGTACAGGAAGAGAGAGGAAGAGTGCCAATGACAAAGGAAACCATGTAAGGAAGGAACCTTGTTCCCTTAATAAATATATTGTCCCTTCAAATGTAAGATTTTACCTCCTACTACGCGACTCTGATATCCCCAACTTTTAGCTCCCGAATTTTGAGTTATGCAAAAGCTTTCCACAGTGATGCTTAAACCCTTAAATTAGGTAACAAATGTTTGGATTGAAAGTATTTTTTATTGTACATATACACAATATAGATATTATTGATATCTTCTTGGTTTTTCTGCGTTTGTTATCTAGCTTTTTCTTCATGTGTTGCCCTTGTTATCTCGCCCTTTCCTCGTGTGTTTGTTGCAACGTTTATATGCTAAAACTTTGGATCAATAGTTTAATTATTATTTTTTATTTTTATGATTGTTAATTTATTCTCATCAACATTATGACATGTTGAATTTTTGTATCCATGGAAGTGTTCCTTTAGTGATTTTGTGCTTTGGTCACTAAAAAGGGGACAAGTTATATGACCCTTGTATTAATAATTAACCTAAAGAGGTCATGAGCCCTGTAAGAGGTCAAGGAATCAAAATATTTACTTAAAAATCGGAGATGGGGTCGAGCCTCTACCTTTATACTGCATATGGATCTGAGACTGGTTCTGGGCCAGGACCCCAGTTTAATTATAATTGGATCAACTGCTACGACATTTAAAGGAACTGAGCTTAGTGAAGCTATGTGGACTAGTGCAGCTAGTTCGATGGTCACATATCATAATACTTATATTGAAGTTAGAAAATCACCTCAGTATGGGACTTGCAAGGACTCTTACATTGAACGACCAACAACTAGCTATGATGCTTCTAGGTATCGATATGGTACTGGTTCTAGTACCTAATTCATAATTGACGTATAAGGAACCTAATTTTCCTTTGGCATGCGCTTAATCGGGTTTGCTTCAATGGTGCAGCAGGGATAAATATGGTCAAGAGAAAATTCATGCAATTGCTTTGTTGGATATCTGAAGATCGAGGTGCATGGCACCAATATTACTAATAGAAGGTATACAATTCACAAAATTTAGACTTTATTGTCAAAATTGCAATTTTTCATTACACAATTAAAAATGACTAACATAAATGACTAATTCATATTCTTCTAGCTAGTCATTTTTTCTCGTGACTAAATTAGTCGCTTATGTTAGTCATTTTTAACTTTGTCACTTATTATCTAGTCATATTTGTTAACTTGTGACTAAATTAGTCGTTTATAGTTGGATCAATCCAAATTTCTCATATTTAGTAGTAAATCACTTGAAAAACCTGTGGTGACTAGAAGTTTTAGTCACCTAGTAGCTAATTCCTCATTTTTTACTAGTGTTCAACCAAAAGGAAGAAACTAGAACAAACCCTGACTTGGAGGAACTATCAAACTTAAAATCTCACTAGATCCACAAAAATAAGAGTGACAAACTCAAACTACAAGCAACAGTACATAGCATAAAGTATTCAAAGGAATTGATCACTGACCTAGAACATAAGCAATCAAACCTACAAACCAAGCAGGAGGACCACCTACACTCACCAATGAAAGAAAACTAAACACAAAAGCTCAAGGACTTGAAGAAATCAAGTAAACGATGTGACATACAGACCTCAGACTCACAGGGTCATGTCATAAACAGAACCCTCACAAGCAATCAAAAGGACAAAAGACAGGGACAAATAAACCCTAATGAACCCAAATAAAGCTACAATAAACACGCGACTATCTATGCAGAAAACCCGCGTATGAAACATGATTGTCCAGAAAGAAACTAGCGTGTACACAGTGAAACATGTGACTGTCTATGCAGACAACTCGCGTGTGCTGCTAAAAAAATTTCAAAGAAAAAAGACTAGAAAAAAGGTCCTGAACATGCCAAACTATAAATAAAAGGTAAGAAACAGACAAATCACACCTAGAATAAAAAAGAAGCAAAGGCTAGTAAGGGAGCCTAAAGAACAGACCCATAGCAGGCTGGACTCCCCAATGGAGTCGCCAGTTTTGTTGTTCAGGAAAACATACCCTTATAACCTAGGGTCTCTGGGGTTACCAACTTACTAAGACAGTTGCATACAATAAGCTTATGTAGAAATTGAAATAGGAATAGGAAGGAAACTTGGAAAACCTGGTTTATGACGATTGAACCAAGCTTTGTCTTCTCCTCTTTCAGTCTCTTCCAAATCTTCTAGGGATTCTCCAATTCACCGGCAAAGAACAGATTCTTATAGAAATATGTTGGATATATATCAATGGTTAATGAGATGCATATTCATAATAAAATAATTGAAATAATTCATAATTCATCATATACAAGAATGCAACAATACAAATATTGGAAGAAGAAATTTATTTATTAATAAATAGAGAATGGTGAGATTACAACCCAGCTTCTGAAACAAGGAATCATCTGCAAACTGAGGACATTGAGTTCTGCTGCTCCAATATGTCTAGAGGCATACCACCATCATAACTTTTCTCTTCTAGGAATTTTTTATTAGACCCATCCCATGCCCTATATTTATACATGGGGAAATAGAGAGGTTTCGAAGGTTAGGATGGTTGAGATAGTTGAGATAGTTATGATTAGGGACTCAACTAATCTCGACTAAGCATGATTTATATTTTTAACATTAAATTAAGGTACACATGAGTATTAATATAGGGAAGGCGTGTGTGACACGCTCCTTTCTTTAAGACAAATAGTGTGTTCAATGTACACGCGAGTTGCAATGCAAACACTCACATGTGACACGCGGGTTGCAATGCAAATACTCGCATGGGGAACCCTAATTTCCAAATAAAAATATATTGAGTTATTCATGAGATTATGTATCAACAGCAATGCACATCTATAGTGTTTTGGCTACTTCAATCCTATTTGTCCTTTTGTGTCTCGACATATTGGATGCCAGTACTCGGATGAAGAAGTGCCATTTTGGTTGATAACAGGAGGTATTCCTAGCGGTTCTTGAAATAAATCTGCAAAATTTTGTAGTATTGGATAATCTTACAGCTCTGGCTCTTTTAATTCTTTTGATTCTTCCACAAGAATTGCAAATAATTGGCATCCCTTTCTAAGACATCTCTTCAATTGTATAGTTTTGATCTTCCTCAGGGATATGGTTCTAGGTATTCTTTTTATTGTCACTTGGTTCCCTTCTTCATCCAAACAAGTATAAGTTTTATTACGACAATCCAAAACTACATGGTGTGCATCCAACCAATCCATTCTAATCAATACATAATATTACCCCAAGGGTATGATGTTTAAGTCTTCAAAGTTTTTCATTCCATTCATTTCTAAAGGACACACTTCTACAAATTCAGTGATTTTCCTCTTGGATCCTATAACTAACTGTACTAGACTTGTTGTTTCAAGTTTACTTTTCTTTAAATGACATTTCTCAACAATATTAGGTGAAATGTAACTATTGCTAGCTCCCGAATCAATAAAAATAGTTATAGTTTTATTAGCAATCTTATCTGCAACTTGAATCATTCGGGATTGGTGGTAACCTTGCCTCCCATATAGGGTTGCATAGATCCTTTGAACACTTCCACCTACATATTCAACATTTGAATCCTCTTGAATGTTGTGAAGGTTATTTTTATTACATAGGAACTAATTGGAAAAGTGATTTTCCTTGCATATCCAACATTCCACAGGTGGTATTTTCCCTGAAGGATATTCCTTTGACTGTCCTTTTTGGTAAGAATTATTTTTCTGAACTTTGAAGTCTAGAAACCTTTCTTTCTCTGCTCTTGCTTGTTCTTCTTCATATCCTTCCAATTCTTCTGATATGGGGCCTTGCTCTTATTTTGTTCATATAAGTGTTTTTCCTTCTAGATGGCATCCTTAAGGTTCTTTGGTCTATCATATTGGATTTTATCTCTATAAGATTCAGGAAGGCCACTTAGGAACCTTTGAATCTGTAACTTCTCATCTTTGATGAAGTCTGCATAGTTCAAAAGTTCTAGAAATTTTTTCTCATAGGCCTCCATAGTCATGCTTCCCAACTTAAGCTCAAAGAATTTCTCCATATTCTTGTTATAGTAGTGCTCAGAGAGGTATTCTTTTTGAAATTATTTCTTAAACTTCCTCCAAGATATTTTATCTTCATCGATGTCTTTCAACTTAACCAGTTGATCCCACCAGATAGATGCTTTACCTTGCAAATGGTATATAGCTACTCTTGCCTCCATATTAGGTGTATACTGATGCAACTAGAAGAAATTCCTAAGTCCTAACAACCATGCTTCGACATCTTCTCCTTGCTTTACTTCTCCATCAAAATTTTGGGGGTTGATTCTTCTCAACTCTCCTACTAGTTCATCCCAAGTAAACCTCCTCTTCTTGTATGTCACCGGAGATATTTTAGGACCGCTCTCTGTATTTCTTGATGCATACCTCTTATTTCTATCTGAGTGATAAGGTATCCTTGAAGACGATCTAGACCTCACATAACCTCTTTTATGACTCTTTTCTGTTGATCTTTGGATGGTCTTCAATGATTCTAGATCATTCACAATCTTCTCTTGGATATGAAGTATTCTTTCATTATCCTCTCTACGCTTCCTCACTGAATCCTCCAAGCTTAACGGTTCACTGCTCCTCTTATGTCTGATTCACCTTCTTCCCTAAACAAACTCCTCTTCGGGACTATATGGTCTCCATCCTTCCTCAAGATCCATCCAAAATCTCTTACTTCATACTGTTGAACTTTTACTTGTTGAATACTTTGTCTTCACATGTTTGATTAAAATATCAGTTGTAGTAGTCACACCGCTTGTCTTCACATGTTTGATTAAAATATTAGTTGTAGTAGTCACACTTATTGCTCAATCAATCACTAGGAACTACAATGTGTTCATTATGAACATTCTGTTAGTAAACTACACATTAGTATAAGTTCTTTATCATTAAAAAAACTACTTTTCTCTTGTTTATAAAGTAACTAGCCAACATTTCTAAGTTACAATCTACCTAGTTGGACAAGGGGAGGGGTAGAAATCCTTCCAATATTTCTCCACACTGGATGAAATTCAGGTCCATAACCATCCCAATCTAACATTTTAATTAACTAAATCACATGTGAAATTATATTAAGGTTCATGCATCCAAGCTATCTAATGCAAATGCATGCTTACAAGGTGACTAGAAACTTCGCAGAAGGCCCAACAACCACAGTGTTGAAACCTTAAGCTCTGATACCGCTTGCGATGTCCCTGAACCCTGAGATAAGGCCAAAGGTGCTAAAATTAAGACTAACTTAAGTTTGAAAACAATGGATATATATAAATTTCTATCGATATGACTAACCATTCACCAAATAAATAAAACTTTTAATTCTAGAGATTGAACTATAACTAAAATTGCGACACTTAATTATTTAATTACGCCACTTAATTAAATAATTAAATGTGACACCCAATTAATAATTTCCTAAGTGAAAGATAAGGGTCATAATTGACACAACAACATCAATAATACATGATAAACATCATATTCGGCGTGAATAGCTAATTTATGTATTTTCTGTTTGTTTGATAGCATAGTTTATAAATTAATCTAGCATAGTATTGATAGCATAGTATTGATGTCATTGATTATTTGCAAATTAATATAATTTTTCGGTGTTGTTATGTGGGTGTTGTTAGTGAGAATAAAGAGTAATTAAAACCACATATCATGGAACATCCATAGGCTTCAATCTACAGCCACACCGAAACCATAGCAAACAAAGAACACTGGCTGCAACTTCAACCCTCGAAATCGGCTCCCGATGACTGTCCCCTACAGTCATATCTCACTAATAAAAATCAGATCATATGGATTCCAACCTCTAAAAATTGTTTTCTTTTACATATAGAATACATCACTCATCCTCAAATACGCAACTAAGAACAAATATGCAAACAAATGCTTTACAATCAAATGACAGGTGCGCTCATCTTGGCACCGAAAAACTGTCGAACCAAAACAAACATATCTTGGTTATCCGAAAAGGATTTTCAATGAAACAAAAGGTGTTGTTCACTGGAAATGATGCTCTGGATGCAATGGAATGGGTCTCAAAACACAAAAATTAGCATATATGGTCTAACCATATCATATGGTTGCGCCCCTCTCAATACAATAGAGCCAAAATTACAATTTTTGGTTAAGAGGAAGAACAATAGAAAGAAGGTAGCGAGAAGAGAAACTCAATTCCATATTATATGAGATTCATATTTCCTCCATGAATATTGTGAAATTCAATACATGAACAATCAAACAACCAATCAGCCATCATTGCACATATACCAAATATAATAATGTAATGAAAACATAACAGAAATACTTATCTCAAAATATGGGCAACTAGCTGCAGTAGGACAACTTTCCTCCCAGCCGCAGACACCGTCAAGCTTTCCTCGCTTGAACAGGTCACCCCTGAGCTGAGACCATGGATCAATGGGTAGAGGCTTACTTATTCTTACTACTCTCGAAAGTACCTATTCTGAGGGACACAATGCTTCTCACTACTACTTTCCTGTCCATCTCCACTTCATATGGGATGTGACCTAGCTCGCCATTCCCATTTCCTGGATTTATGTGTGAGAACCTAGACTAGTAGAGTGATATAATGGAAGCAAATGGAAACAAATAGACTCACTCTAAGTCTCAATACACTCTCAACAATATCAACATTCCAACACGGTTAGATAGCATAAGTCACATGGTTCAAAGCTCAAGATTAACTTCAACAAGGAGATGGCACATGAATTTATAGCATATGGAGGAAAACTCTAACCCAAAGGGATCAACCCAAATTAGAGATAGGTAAGTTTTAAGCTTCATCATATAGAATTAACTTGAATTAGTGGAGTGGTGGCTTAGTGAAAAGATTCCCTTTCCTGAATTAGCACCATGAGGAGAAGTTATCCAAAAACTAAGGAGTGGAGCCATAAAGAGCACATGGAGGCACACTAATGCATAAATGTGGTTAAAAAGCATCAATAGGTGAGAGAGGGCATACAATAGGGTCATAAATATCATGGAAGAAAAAAAATAGGATCATCAATGCATGGTGTAAGAGTGGAATCTAGAAAATAGCTTACAACCCTAAAAGCTAGGAAAAGGGCTCATAAATGACCATAAACACATAAATGTGAGGGAATATATTTCCCAAGGAGGGTTCCCTAGGAAAGAGGGACCCACTAAGGTGTGCACAATATGCAATATTATCTCCATAGTCCATAATTATTGAGAATAGGGTTGGTTGTACAAGGTTTGGGTGACCAACATTATTAATCTAAACAAGGTGCAAATATGAATTGGGATGGACAAAGTTAAGTCAAAAACAAGTTATAATGTTTGAGGGATGTCCCCATTCCCCTTCACTTTGTGGAATCCATAGTCCCCCATACTCATTTAGTTTCCTTTGTTGATCTAGTTGTTTATTTAATAAACCATTGA